>JAEOAD010000016.1:3215000-3787500 GCA_036365145.1 Orientallactaga sibirica | reverse complement strand
TAATTCCCAGTGCTGGGGAGGCTGAGGCAGGCTGAGCCCTGGAGCTTACTGGCCAGCTAGTCAAGCTTAATTGGAGAGCTCCAGGCTGAGAGAGAGAGAGAGAGAGAGAGAGAGAGAGAGAGGGAGAGAACATGGATGGAATTCCTAAAGATGACACCTCCTACATCCACATGAACACACACGTTTGTCAAAAACCATTTAATTTTTAGAAATTCATATAAAAAATGGGGATCTTGGAGGTGATAGAGACCTTGTATGTAAATCACTTAGGATGTGTAGAGTATAGAAAAATGGGATTAGGGCTGGAGGGATGGCTTAGTGGTTAAGGCGTTTGCCTACAAAGCCAGCACTCCTGAGTGCTGGGATTAAAGGTGTGCGCCACCATGCCTGGCTTGAAAAATAATTTTTATTTATTTATTTGCTAACACAGGGAGAGAGAGACAGAGACACAGACAGACAGACAGACACACACACGGAGAGTGAGGTGAGTATGGGCATGCCAGGCCTCTTGCCACTGCAAATGAACTCTAGATGCATGCATCACTTTATGCATTTGGCTTTACATTGGTACTGGGGAATTGAACCCATGCTGACAGGCTTTGCAAGCAAATGCCTTTAACTGCTAAGCCATCTTCCCAGCCCAGGTTACTTTTTTTTTTTTTTTTTTTTTTTAATGTTTTTTAATGTTTATTTTAGAGAGAGAGAATTGGTGCTCCAGAGCCTCAGCCACTGAAATTGAACTGCAGACCCCTACACCACCTAGTGGGCATGTGTGACCTTGCGCTTGCCTCACCTTTGTGCAGCAAGCCAACTAAGGGTTAGGGTCAGACCATTGCTGTCACTGCAGAATGTTTCCTTGGGTCCTCTTGCAGGCCATCACTCTTCTCTACTCTCCAAAGACAACGTCTTATCACCATGGGGCAGAGTGGAACTTCATGTGAATAAAATCATACACTGTGTCCCTTTACCTGTCTTGTTCTTGTGTTCTCTCTCTCTCTCTCTCTCTCTCTTCCCCCCATCTCCCTTTGTCTTTCTCTGACATCCTGTGAATGACAGTCACCCATGATGTGGCTGTTTGTTTTGGTAGCTCTTTTTTTTTTTTTTTTTTGAAGGTAGGGTCTCACTCCAGCCCAGGCTGACGTGGAGTTCACTATGTAGTCTCAGGGTGGCCTCGAACTCATGACAGTCCTCCTACCTCTGCCTCCCAAGTGCTGGGATTAAAGGCTTGTGCTACCACACCCAACTCAGTAGCTCATTTTATTGGTGAGTAGTATTCCATTGTATAAATTAACTAGATTGTACATTCTCCATTTTAATGGACCCTTTGATTGTTTCCAGCTTTTGGTTGTTTGGAATAAGCTCACGGTGAACATTTATCTACAGATATTTTAATGAAAAATATATTTTAATTTCCTTTGTCTAAATGTTTAATGATGAAATTTCTGGGACATAGGAGGATACATGTTTACCTTGATCAGAGCCTGCGGGTTTCCTAAGTGATGACACCATGAGACACTCCCACTGGTAGCATAGGAGAGTACGCGCGTTACGGTGTCCTTTCAGCAGCCTCGGGAGCTTCAGCCTTCTTCCTCCCTCCAGTCCTTGGGTGTATTGCTCTAGTGAGATTTTATGTGGGAACAAACGGAAGCGGTGCTCTCACATTTAAAGGTCGCGTTGAGATGTCATGTTGGAGGTGGGGACACAGCAACATGAGGGAAGTTTGCTGAGATTGGATGCCAGCGCCCACAGGAAAGTTGGGTGAGGTGGCCTAGGCCTGTAACCCCAGACAGGAATCCCTTAGTGCTCACTGGGTAGCTACTCCGGCCGGCCGTGAGCTCCAGGTTAGGGAGAGACCTGGTTCCATTGGCTTCTGGCCTCCACGTGCACACACTGTTTCTTGGGAAGCACATAGCACTGACTGAACAAAGCTTGTGTGATTGAGGAATACTGCTGCTTTTGCACCCCATGCTGTGTGCCTGTGGTCCCCACTTCACAGGCCAGCAGGTCACTGCATATCAATCATCACTGTGGCAGCACTCAGTCCCTTTTCTCTGTTGAGTCCACGTGAAAGCCTAGAAATGTGGCCCTGTGCGTGATAGGCAAGCATTCTACCCCAGGGCCACGTCCCCAGCCCTCACGTTTTCTTATGTACGCATCCCATGTCTGCATTGTCATACTGTGTACATATAGCAGTATATCTCAGTCATTGTCCTGTGCTGCTATTATTATTACTATTATTATTTATTTTATTTTATTTTTTTTTTTGGTTTTTTGAGGTAGGATCTCTAGCCCAGGCTGACATGGAATTCACTCAGTAGTCTCAGGGTGAACTGGAACTCACAGTGATCCTCCCACCTTTGCCTCCCAAGTGCTGGATTCAAGGCGTGCACCTCCCACCCGGCTGCTATTTATTATTTTTGTTGTAGACAGGGTGTCATGTAATCCAGGCCCTAAACTTGCTGGGCCAAGGCTGACCTTGAACTAATTCCTGATCATCCTGCCTGCATGTCCCAGGTATTGGGATTGCAGGTGTGTGTCACCATGCTCAGCTCATAATTATTATATATTTTTTAAAAAGGACTTTTTGTGTTTGTTTTGTTTTGAGGTAGGGACTCGCTTTAGCCCAGGCTGACCTGGAACTCAGTATGTACTTTCAGGCTGGCCTTGAACTCACAGTAATTCTCCTACCTTGGCTTCCCGAGTGCTGGGATTAAAGGTGTGTACCACCACGCCCGGCTTCAAGAAGACTTCTTATGAACAACTTTTGTATGTATTGATGACATACCATGATCAGATCCTCTTTCCTCTCTCAAATCTCCTTCCACTGGGATATCTTAGTCATTCTAAGTAGCCTGCTTCTATCTGGCATCTTTTCTTATGCAGGTCTTGCTGCATCTTTCTTGATGAGACTGATGATATCTCTTGTCCAGGCTACATGGGTGTGTGCTATTGTCATATTTATTCATTTACTTACTTGACAGAGAAACAGGGAAAGAGAGAGAGAGAGAATGGGCATGCCAGGGCCTCCAGCCACTGCAAATGAACTCCAGACACGTGGGCCCCCTTGTGCATCTGGCTAACGTGGGTCCTGGGGAGTCGAACTTGGGTCCTTCGGCTTTGCAGGCAAATGCCTTAACTACTAAGCCATCCCTCCAGCCCTGCTATTGTCATTTTGATTACATTTTATCATTGGAAAATGTTTCCTGGTCACAGAATTCAGAAATGAAGATTCCATCCCTATTTAACGTAGGATTGCTACTTCCCGGTGACCTGGTGTAGTGAGAATTGGGCTGTTGGGGCCAAGGGAACATTTAGGTTGGTCTGTTTATTCAGTGACCTGCCAGAAAAAGGGAGAACCTCTTTCATTCTTTGGAAATGAATCCCCATTTCTGGTTTTCAGTTATGTCTTTAAAATTTTTTTTAATTTATCTTATTTATTTGAGAGAGAGAGAGAGAATTGGGCACACCAGGGCCTCCATCCACTGTAAATGAACTCTAGTCATATTCACCATCATGTACATCTGGCTTATGTGGGTGCTTGGGAATCGAACCTGGGTCCTTAGGCTTCACAGGCATGTGCCTTTACCACTAAGCCATCTCTCCAGCCCCAGTTCTGACTTTTTTTTTTTTTTGTTTCTGAGATAGAGTTTCATGTGACCCAGTCTGGACTTGCAGTTGAGGGTGATCTTGAACTTCTGATTATAGGTGTGCACCCCTTGGTTTATATGGTTCTGGGTATTGAACCCAAGGCTTCATGCATGCTAGGCAGGCACTCTACCAGCTGAGCTACATCTCCACTTGTGTGTTCATTTAAAAAAATTTTTTTAACTTTTTATTTTTTATTTTCTATTATTTTTTTTGGAGAGAGACACAGAGGGACAGAGGAGATTGGAAGCAGTGTCTCAGCTGTTCTTCCAGATATGCTCCCTTGTGGTCAGGAGTGCGGCATTGACACTTTAACCTGGCTAAGCGTGGGACCTGGATCTTAGGCTCCCCCTAGCCATCTCTCCAGCCCTTTTTTTTTTTTTTAAGTTTTTGTTTATTTTTATTATTTATCTGAGAGTGACAGACACACACAGAGAGAAAGAGGTTAGAGGTAGAGAGAGAGATAGATAGAGAGAGAGAGAGAGAGAGAGAGAGAGAGAGAGAGAGAATAGGCACACCAGGGCCTCCAGCTACTGCAAACAACCTGCAGATGCATGCACCCCCTTGTGCATCTGGCTTATGTGGGTCCTGGGGAATCAAGCCTCGAACCAGTGTCCTTAGGCTTCACAAGGAAGTGCTTAACTGCTAAGCCATCTCTCCAGCCCTCCCATTTAAAAAAATTATTTACAAGCCGAGAGAGATAGAAGAGAGGCAGAGACAGAAAAAACTGGTTGTGCCAGGGCCTCCAGCCACTGCAGCCAAACTCAATACATGCACTACTTTGTACGTTTGGCTGGGCATAGGTACTGCAGAATGGAACCCAGAATAGCAGGTTTGCAAGCAAGCGCCTTTAACTGCTGAGCTGTCTTTCTAGACCCTGTGTCTGAGGATTTCCTTCACACTTGAAAAATCAGCTCTGTAGTTAATCCTGTCTGGTCATGGAGGAAATGATGCATATATGCGTAGATCTGTGTGTATATGTAGATGGTGTTGTGCACATATGTACATGTGTTCATATGTGTGTGGTTGCATGTGTGCAGGTATGCACACACATGTGTATGTGGAGGCCAGAGGTCCACCTTGGGTGTCTTCCACATTCATTCTGCATCTTGTTCTGTGAGACAGGGTCTCAGTGGGCCTAGAGCTCACTCACGTGGCCAGACTGGCTAGCCAGAGAGCCCTAGGGAGTCTCCATCCCTGTGATAATAGGCTTACGCAGCATTGCGTGTGAGTAGTGTATGCATGTGTGTATGCATAGGCCAGAGGAGAGCCTGGAGGGTCCCTTCTCCGTTGTTCGTCAGCTTGTTTCCTAGACACACAGTCTCTTACAGATTCGGGAGCTTGCCATGTTCACAAGCCCCGGCAGTTCTGTGGTCTCTGCTCTCCGCAGGACTGGGGCGCAGGTGTGTGTGGCCATGCCCAGCTGTTTATGCAGGTGCTGGGGAATGAAATGTAGCCCTCGTGCTCACATGGGAAGCATTTTTAAACACTAAGCTGTCTCTCAAACTTCCCAGCCCAGCATTTAAAAATTAAAAAAATATATTTTATTATTTATTTATTTATTAGATAAAGAGAGAGAGACAGAGACAGAGAATGAACATGCCAGGGCCTCTAGCCACTGCAAACGAACTCCGGATACATGTGCCACTTGGTGCATCTGGCTCACGTGGGATCTGGAGAATCGAACCTGGGTCCTTAGGCTTCACAGGCAAATGCCTTAACCACTAAGCCATCTCTTCAGCCCCTAATTTTTTTATATTTATTTATTTACTAGAGAGAGAGAGAGAGAGAGAGAATGGGCATGTCAGGATCTCCAGCCACTGCAAACAAACTCCAGATGCATGTACCACCTTGTGCATCTGGCTTACGTGGGTCCTGCAGAATCAAACCTGGGTCTTTTGGCTTTACAGGCAAGTCCCCTAACCATTAAGCCATACCTGCAGCCTGGCCCAGTGTTTTGTGTGGGTAGTAAAGATATGAACTCAGTCCTCATGCTGTACAGCTAGCACTTTACCCAGTGAGATCAGAAACCTATGTTTATCTAGCATCTCATCTCAGACTTTTTCTTTTATATCATTTACATTACATTATCTTGTTATACCCTCTGGATTTTAGAGCTAATACAATATTCCAATTACCTTTTTATTGAAAGCTGTAGCAACAAGCATGGTGGTAAGGCATTATGAATATAACAAGGTTAAAAAAACATATTTATATTTTCTTGTACTTATTCTCTCTCCCCTGAGGGGAGCTTAGGGTACTATTTCCAAAAAAATAATTTTAAAATAGAAGTGGTTAGTTTGCTATCAGTTGTGTTATAATATTTTGTATTTATTGCTCTTCAGTAATACTACTGTGACTGTCCTTTGCCCAAAATCTTTTCACAGTGATTCATCAGCATATCACCCTACCGTCAGTGTGTTAGAGCTCTGCATGCTCTTGCAGTATACCCTCAACATATACTGTGTAACATCATGATCAGATGTTATTGTGAACACTTCACTTGCTTTTTAAAATTATTTTATTCTTAAATTTTTTGTTTATTTTTTATTTAAGAGCAACAGACAGAGAGAGGAGGAGGTAGGGTAGAGGTAGAGGTAGAGATGGAGAGAGAGAGAGAGAGAGAGAGAGAGAGAGAGAGAGAGAGAGAGAGAATGGGTGTGCTAGGGCCTCCAGCCACTGCAAATAAACTCCAGATGCATGCGCCCCCTTGTGCATCTGGCTTACGTGGGTCCTGGGGAATTGAACCACAAACTGGGGTCCTTAGGCTTCACAGGCAAGCACTTAACCACTAAGCCATCTCTCCAGGCCCAAACTATTTTATTTTAATTAATTAATTAATTAATTTGCAAGCAGAGATATGTAGAGAGAGATAGAGGAGAGACAGAGAGAGAATGGGCACGCCAGGGCTTCCAGCCACTGCAAATGAACTCCAGATGCATGTACTCCTTGTGCATCTGGCTTATGTGGGAATTGAACCTGGATTCTTTGGCTTTACAGGCAAATGCCTTAACCACTAAGCCATTTTTCCAACCCTATTTTTTTTTTTTTTTGAGAGACACAGAGAGACAGAGAGAAAGGGAGAGGAAGACAGATAAAAATGGGCGTGCCAGCAGCCTCTCAGCTGCTGCAAATGAAATCCAGATGCGTGCGCCCCCTTGTGGTCAAGTGCGGCATTGCGCTCTTGCGTCACTTTGCATCTGGCTAAACGTGGGACCTGGAGATTAGAACCACTGGAGATTGGAACCAGCATTCTTAGGCTTAGGAGGCAGGCGCCTTAACCACTAAGCCATCTCTCCAGCCCCCAACCCTATTTTTGAGACAGAGAGAGAAAGAGAGGGAGCGAATGGGCATACTAGGGCCTTTCAGCCACTGTGAATGAACGCCAGACGCATGTGCCCCCTTGTGTGCATGTGCAACTTTGCATGCTTGCCTCACTGTGTCTGGCTGCATGCAACCTAGAGACTCAAACATACGTTCTTAGGCTTCACAGGCAAGCACCTTAACCACTAAGCCATCTCTCCAGCCCCTTCACTTGCTTTTGCTCTTTTCCGTGGATGTAGCATCATTTGTTAAGATCCACAGAAAACTCTAGGGAGGAATTGGAGTTGTTGAATTTATGAACATGTTTGGAGAAGATGGGCAATGTAATATTCAATATTCCCATTCACAGATACAGTTCCTTTCTCCATGTACTTATTTATCTTCTGTTCTTCAACAATATATTTAAACTTTATACATTGAAGATTTTAATTTTTTTATTAAATTTATTTCTCTGTCTAGTTCTCCTTACACACAGACACACACACATGTATTTGTGTTGTTGTTGTTGTTGTTTTCTTCGAGGTAGCATCTCAGTCTAGCCCAGACAGACCTGGACTCACTTTGTAATCCCAGGATTGCCTGCAACTCACAGCAATCCTCCTACTTCTGCCTCCTGAGTGCTGGGATTAAAAGCGTGCACCCCGGCTACTATTCAGTTTTTTTTTATTTTTTTATTTCAAGGTAGAGTCTCGTAGCCTAGGTGGTCCTGTAATTCACTCAGTAGTCTCAAGATGGCCTTGAACTCACAGCAGTCCTCCTACCTCTGCCTCCCAAGTGCTGGGATTAAAGGCGTAAGCCACCACACCTGACTACTATTTAATTTTTTAAAGTACACACTTTTTGTCTCATTTCTTTTTAAGTTTTTTTTATTTATTTTTATTTATTTATTTGAGAGAGACACAGGGAGGGAGGGGGAGACAGAGAGACACACAGAGAATATGGCCACCAGCTGCTGTAGACGAACTCCAGATGCATGCCCCACCTTGTGCATCTGGCTTTCATGGGTCCTGGGGAATTGAAGCTGGGTCTTTTGGCTTTGCAGGCAAACACCTTAACTGGTAAGCCATCTCTCCAGCCCTCATAATATTTCTTTAACCTTTTATTTTGAATGATGTAATGGTTTGAATCAGATATCCTCTCATAAACTCAGGTGTTTTAAATGCTTGGTCCCCAGCTGATGGCTTCTGGGAGATGAAGCTTTATTAGAGTAGGTGTGTTGCTGGGGCTGGCTTAGGGTGTTACAAGCCAGCTCCCCTTGCTAGAGATCAACTCCCTCCCATTGCTGTTTCCTGCCTGCTGTGGCAGAAGTGATGTCCAGCCTCTGCTCACGCCATGTTCTCCCTGACATCATGGAGAGTCCCCTCGAGACCGTGAGCCAACATAAAAACTCTCTTGCCATCAGCTGCTTTTGGTCAGGTGCTTTGTCCTGGCAACTGTGACAAACTGTTTCATATCTATAGAACCATTGAAAGAGCAGTAGATTGCGTACTTGTGTAACCATAAACTTGACCCCTGCCTTGGTAACATTATGCTCATTCTTCTCTACACATTCATGATCACTTTTTATTTGCTAAGCTGTTTTGAGCTGTGTCAGGTTTTATGACTTTTTTATCTCAAATATTTTAGTATATATCTCTTAAGACAAATCTTGCATATAACCTCATACCATTATGATACCCAAGGTATTTAAAACCTCACAATATCAATATAGTATAGTATTATCCTTAACCTATTTGATGGAGATTTTAAAAATAATTACCTTCTCTTAAGTAATTACTATAAATGGTTGTGAGCTTTTGGCTTTGTGTTATGCGTGTCACAATGGTGATAAATTCAGATTAGTTACAATGCTCTGTCTAGATTTTCTTGTAAGCAGTGGTAGATTCTTATCCAGTATAATTTGACTTGAGTTTTTTTGCTTTTCTTTGATCAAGGTGATCAAGGTATAAATAGTAATTTAGTTTTCATTTTTGTATAGTTTTAATCAAATTAGTTTTTAAAAGATTATTCCTCTGATTCTAATATCCTCACTCACATTAATTAAAATAAAATATAAATTTTTGTATTTTAGGAAAATTCACGAATTGTGAGAGTGAAAGTTATAGCTGGAATAGGCCTGGCCAAGAAAGATATCTTGGGAGCTAGGTGAGTACATTAAATTGGGTTTGAATTTTAAAACTTTTCATTTATTATGTTTTTTCTGAGCCTTTATTTGATGAAACCTTGAATAATGTGATTAGTAATTTTTTTAAATTTATTTATTTGCAAGCAGAGAGAGAGATAGAAGAAAGGCAGACAGAGAGGGAATGGGCACGCAGGGCCTCTAGCCACTGCAAATGAACTCCAGATGCATGTGCCCTTATGCATCTGGCTTACGTGGGACCTGGAGAATCAAACTGGGATCCTTTGGCTTTGCAGGCAAATGCCTTAACCACTAAGCCATTTCTCCAGCCCTGTAATTAGTAATTTTTAAACAAATATTTATTTATTTGAGAGAGATAGAGAGGGAATTGGGTGCACCAGTGCCTCTAGCTGCTGAAAGAAACTCCAGATGCATGCGCCACCTTGTGCATGTGGTTTTAACTGTGTACTGGGGAATTGAACCTGGGTCTTTCGGCTTTGCCAGCAAGTGCCTTAACCACTAAGCCATCGCTCTAGCCCTGATTAGTAAATTTTTTTGTTTGCTTTTTTGAGGTAGGGTCTCACTTTAGCTCAGGCTGACCTGGAATTCACTATGTAGTCTCTGGGTGGCCTCAAACTCACAGCAGTCCTCCTACCTCTGCCTCCCGAGTGCTGGGATTAAAGGCATGCACCACCATGCCCAGCTTTTTGATTAGTAAATTTTTGTACAAAGTAAAATTGTCATAGTTTCAATTTTGATGGTTTACTAAATCTTTGTTATCTAAATTACTGAATTTTTTTTTTTTTTTTTTTTTGGGGGGGGGGTTTTGAGGTAGGGTCTCACTCTGGCCCAGGCTGACCTGGAATTAACTAGGCAGTCTCCGGGTGGTCTTGAACTCACTGCGATCCTCCTACCTCTGCCTCCCGAGTGCTGGGATTAAAGGCATGCACCACCACGCCTGGCTTGAATTTGTTAAATTTAACAAAGGCACAAAGCACAGTGTTATTATTAAGTTCATTATTGAGTTCTGCCTTCAGAAAGTCATAAAATCCTAGCTTTACCTTCAGCAGATGACTAAATTAAGTACAGATTACATAAACTCTGGTTGTAGTGTAAGATGTAGCTATCTGAACACAGTGGAAGAACAGAGTGGCAGATTCTGGTGGGAATCGACATTTAAAGGAAATACATTGTACTGTGTGAGCTCCTGATTGGAGGAATTAGTGAAGTCATCTTCATGGGACAAGAAGCAAGCAGAATGAATCTGCAGAAAACATGGCTATGGTGATGATTCCAAAGAAAAGGAAGCTGGGAAGCTTTATAGCTCAGTTGATGTCAAAAGATCTGAAGAGGGGCTGGGGAGGCAGCTGAGTGGTGAAAGGTGTTGCTTTCAAAGCCTGCCAGCCTGGGTTCAATTCCCCAGCCACCTACATAAAGTTGGACAGAGCATCCATTTGTCATGGCATGACACCCTGGTGTGCCCATACCTACTTGTGCAGATTAAAAAAATCTGCAAGAAACAGGATTATTTGCCTCCCAAGTGCTGGGATTAAAGGCATGCCACCATGCCCGGCACTATTTATATTTTTAATGGAGAGAATATAAAATTAACTGATCTGACATGGGAGGCAGAGGTAGGAGGATTTCCCTGAGTTTGAGGCCACCCTGAGACTACATAGTAAATTCCAGGTCACCTGGGCAACAGCAAGATCCTACCTTGAAAACAAAAATTAACTGATCTGTGAAGATCGAGGAAGATGGAGCACATTACCAGTAAAGAAGAAAATATGCTCATAATAAATCAAAACATTAGAAATCTCAGGAGTGAAATAGAAACCAAAACACTGAAAATTATAGAACTGAAAAAAATATTTGAAATTTATTTTTGAGTTTGGGTGTCTTTAATAGCACAGTGGAACTTGAAGAACTCAGATTAACTAAGGATGGATCAGTTGAGGTGCTGGGGGAATGGCTCAATGTTTAAAGGCTTTTGCTTGCAAAGCTTGCTGGGCAAGTTCAGTTCCCTGGTATCCATGGATGTACAAAGTGGCACATGCATCTGGAGTTCATTAGCAGTAGCAGGAGGCTGGCACACCCATACTCTGTCTCACTGTCTTTCTCAAATAAATAAATACATTTTTTTAAAGATAGGTCAATAGAAATAATTACCTGGGCCAGGCATGATGGCACATGTCTCTAATCCCAGTACTCAGGAGGCAGAGGTAGGAGGATTGCTGTGAGTTTGAGGCCAACCTGGGACTATAGAGTGCATGCCAGGTCAGCCTTGGCTAGAGTGAGACTCTACCTTGAAAACAAACAACAACAAAAAGAAATAATTACCTGGGTGAGAAATACAAAGAATGGAACAATGAATAATCTCAGAATTTGTTAGAAAATATGAGACACCCTAACATACTTAAATTGGAGTTCCAGAGAGATGGAGTAAATAATGAGACCACACATACACATAGACATCAATTAATAAACAGAAAATGAATCAATATATACAAAAATACATTTTTAAATCTGATAATGAGTTCAACACAAAAAATACTTCCAAATATTGCACCATGATCAATAATAAAACCGTTAGTAGGCTGGGCATGGTGCACACCTTTAATCCCAGCACTCGGGAGGCAGAGGTCGGAGGATCGCCGTGAGTTCAAGGCCATCCTGACACTACATAGTGAATTCCAGGTTAGCCTGGGCTAGAGCAAGATCCTACCTTGAAAAAACAAAAATAAATAAAACCATTAGTAGGAGCTAGGGCATGTTGGCACACGCCTTCAATCCCAGAATTTGGGAGGCTGAGATAGGAGGATCACCATGAGTTTGAGGCCACCTGAGACTGTATAGTGAATTCCAGGTCAGCCTGGGCCAGAGCAAGACCCTACCACAACCCTCTCCAAATGATAATAATAATAAAGTCATTGGTAATATTTAGCAGCCATAAATGTGTATCTTCCTGCTAACAGAACTTGGAAATAGATGAGTCAAGATTTGACAGAATTAAAGGGGAAATGAAAAATTCCACAATCATAGGTAAAGACATTATTGTCTTCAAAATTGTTAAAGGAAGCAGATTTTTAAAAATCACAAAAAACTAGATTTAAGCAGTCTTACAAGTCACTTTGATCTACATAATACTGTTCCTAGTGACTGTGAAATATGCATTCATGCACACGGCACCTTCATAGCCACATAGTGTAGATGTGGATCACCACATGTCCACACATAAAAAAATATTTTTATTTATTGATTTGAGACAGAGACAGGGAGAGAGAGAGAAGAAGGGAGAGAATGGGCATGTTAGGGTATCCAGCCACTACCAACAAACTCCAGACACATGCACCACCTTGTGCATCTGGCTAACATGGGTCCTGGGGAATCGAATCTGGGTCCTTTGGCTTTGTAGACAAGTGCTTTAATCTCTAAGCCATCTCTCCAGCCTTCTATGCTTTAAAAAAATATTTATTTATTTGAGAGAGAGAATAGGCATGCCAGGGCCTCCTGCCACTGCAAATGAACTCCAGATGCATGTGCCACCTTGTGCATCTGGCTTACATGGGTATTAGGGAATCGAACCTGAGTCCTTAGGTTTTACAAGCAGGTGGCTTAACCACTAAGCCATCTCTCCAGCCCTTATTGCGTTGTAACATTATAATATTACCACAAACATAGTGGCTTAAAAAGACACACATTTACCTTCTCACAGTTTCTGTGGCTTAGAAGCCCCTGCATTGTTTAGCTGGACCTGATGTTTCAGGGTCTCACAAAGTAGCTGTTTCATTTCTTTTTTTAATTTAGTTATGAGATCTCTCATGAATGTCTGTCAACTCGAGACCTGCCTTGATGGCACCTTGGGGATTTGGTCATAGCTGTCTGTTTTCAGCGTGCCTTTCTTGGTACATCTTTATCCTGGTGTACAGCTTAATGTGACCAGACATCTGTGCCTCTCAGGAAATTCACACGTCCTGGCTGATGCTCTTGTGGGTCTTGTCTGATTTGTGTCCAGTTTATTCCTATCCAGGAGAGAAGTTAGGCTCAAGGCATCAGTCATGTAAGACAGAGGAGATGGCTCAACAAAACACAAGAAATGACAGAAGCAGTTTATAACCTACAGATCTCAGCAAGAGGAGGGTAGCCACTTCCCAGGGCCGAGGGGGATGGGAGAGCCACCTGGAATGTGTGTGCTAGTGACCCGGGAGGGGAGGAGGAGGAGAGCGGGGGGAGAGAGAGCGAAGTGAAGGGGCTGCAGGCTGAGGTCTTTGAGGTCCAGGGTGTGACCGAGTCTGAGGTTGGACTAAGAAACAATTTAAACTTTTTCTTTTTAATTTTCACAGTGATCCTTACGTAAGAGTGACGTTATATGACCCAATGAATGGAGTTCTTACCAGTGTGCAAACAAAAACCATTAAAAAGGTTAGGTTTAGCTGTATTCAAAACATTTTAATGAACTTTTTTACATGGCAATTTTTTTAAAAAAATTAGTTATACTATGTTTCTTATCTTTTAGTCCTTGAATCCAAGGTGGAATGAAGAAATACTGTTCAAAGTAAGTATGCATTTTATTTTATTAAAACAGAAAAAAAAAGTTTTCTGCTCTGCAGGCTGTAAGTTCTCACAGTATTATAACTATATCTTAGTCAGTAAATTCAGTCAGTAAAGTGTCATAGAAGAGTGAGGACCTGGGTTTGGACCCCCAGTTCCCACATGAAAGCTGGATGTGGTGGCGTGTGCCTGTAGTCCCAGCACTGGACCGCATCATTCTGCCATCTCTTCGCTGTTACCAAATGTTCTCGCTGGCATCACTTCATCGTGAGATCATAGCTTGCGCAGTCGTTTCAATAAGAAGTTTTGCAAATTTATTACAAGAATAATGGGATGAATTTGTGTGGGCCAATGCTAATTTATCACAGCTCGAAAAGAGAATGGAAAACAGATGGTGAGTAAGTATCATCTGTACAAAGGACATTACTGTGTGTGGTACCCTGTTTTCCTCTATCATTTGTACCCTTACCTAGACATAGCCCCACATATTTTTAACTGAAAGCATTCGCCATAAGATGTCTGTTGAGATCATATAGGATGCTAGAAAGTTTCTTGGGCATTCAGCCAAATAAAAATCGTGGTCAGAAGTTGAAGGCAGCTTTCCTGTCTTTGGGAAAGCATGAAGCTCAAAGGACATTTTGGAGCCAGATGTGGTGGTGGTACATGCCTGCAATCCAGCATTTGGGAAGCTAAGACCTGAGGATCCCAAGTTTGAGCCAGGCTGGGCTCTATGTCAGGTTTCAGGCCTGCCTGAGTTACATAGTGAGACCTTGTCTCAAAAAACCAAAGGTTGGGGAATGTAGCTTAAATAGAGAGCGAGTTCTTGCCCAGCATGTGCAAAGCCCTGGGTCTGATCCCCAGCCTAAATAGAAACATTTTGTGAGGAACTGCTATTCACAAATAGTAGAACTCTATGTTGAAGTTGTATTCACTGGCAAATTATGATAATGCTACAATTACCGATGCCCAGGAGAGTCCAGACTCTTCTGAGAAAGAAGTCCAATCTATGCAGTGTGTCTGTCCATTAGTCACTCCATGCACAAGAAAGCATGTGCGCAGAGAAAGGGCTCCGCTCCCTGTGTTTCCATGGTGCTCTGCTGACACCTTTTTTGAGTGTGTGTGGGAGTGTGTGTGTGTGTGCAGGCCATCAGTGAATGTCAAGTGACCTCAGTCTAACCCTTTTAAAAATATTTTATTTTTATTTATTTATTTATTAGAGACAGAGAGGGGGAGAGAGAGAATGAGAATGGGCGCACCAGGGCCTCTAGCCACTGCAAACGAACTCCAGATGCATGTGCCACCATGTGCATCTGGCTTACATGGGATCTGGAGAATCAAACTGGGGTCCTTGGGCTTCGCAAGCATGTGCCTTAACTGCTAAGCCATCTCTCCAGCCCCCTTTCTTACCTTTTGAGTCAGGGTCTCTCATTGAATCCAGCAAGTCCTGGGAATCCACCTGTCTCCACCTCCCCAGTGCTGGGATTATAGGCACACAATACTCTCAGGTCATCAAGCTTTAGGTAGAGCAGACTGAAAAGAGCATTTCTGTAATTAATTCTGTAATACAACAAAACAAAACAAATGAAAACCACCTTTGGTTAGTTAGTTAGACCACAGACAGGTGAGAGCACTGAAATCCAGAAAGGAATTAAGCTTAGATTAGTAAGAGTAAAGTAGTTTGGGTTTTTTTTGTTTTGTTTTGGTTTGGTTTGGTTTGGTTTTTTGAGGTAGGGTTTCACTCTGTCTAGCTCAGGCTGACCTAGAATTCACTATGTAGTCTCAGGCTGGCCTTGAACTCACAGTGATCCTCTTACCTCTGCCTCCTGAGTGCTGGGAGTAAAGGTGTGTGCCACCTCACCCGGCTTAAAGTAGTTTTTATAGGAGGAATTCTTGAGTTAAGTCATACATTAATTAGTAATATTTTGTCAGTGGCACTCGAAATGAACTGGACGAGAGGGACTCTGAGATCCACAAAGACTGTGGCTCTAGTAACTCAAGAATGAATTGCTGCTCTCTTGTTTTAAAGATTTGTGTTTCCCTTCCTTAGGTCCATCCTCAGCAGCACCGGCTTCTTTTTGAAGTGTTTGATGAAAATCGATTGGTAAGTCAAGCTGAATGGCATGAAGGATAAGAGGGGGTTCTTTGGCAGAGCACCCCAGGGTGGGCGAGGTGCCTTTGCTTACAGTGATGGCTGGGGCTGGTTATGGTTCCTCCTTTCCATCCTCCTTGTAAGGTCTCTCTCTGACCTGCTGTGGCAGGAGATGGAAGAGAGAGGACACCCTTGGTCTTGCCTTCTTTCCCCTTTTGTACTCCCTGAGCTTCGGAGTATCCACACTTGTATGTTTTCAACTTAGTAGTTCCCCTCAGCATTTTTTTTTTTTTTTGTACTGGAAATTAAGCCCAGGGACTTTTACCTGTTCAACAAGCACTTGACCGTAAGCTATATAATCTGATCCCCCATCATAATGGCTTTTCTTGAGGTGACCTGCGTTGTAGCCACTGTCTTAGCCTAACTCCTCTGCAGAGAAAGTCCCCTCTTCATGAAGAAGGGATAACAGATAGAACAGGTCAAGCCCTTGAAAGTATTGCAGAGGCAACAGCAAAGGCAAACCTAGTTTTTTCTCTTTCTTTCTTCCCCTTCTTTTTTCCCTCTTCAACTTTCTTCCTTCCCTTCCTCCCATCCTCCCCTCTCTCCCTTCCTTCGTTTTTCTTTTTTAGTTTTTTTCAAGGTAGGTCTCACTCTAGGCCAGACTGACTTAGATGTCACTCTGTAGTCCCATGCTGGCCTCAAACTCATGGTGATCCTCCTACCTCTACCTCTCTTCCTTCTTTGCCTTCCCTTCCCTCTCCCCTTCCCTTTCTTTATTGGTAGGGTTTCACTGTATCCCAGTCTGGCCTCAAACTCATGGCACTCCTACTTCAGCCTCCTGAGTACTGGGGTTATGGGTGTGACCCACCGTGTCTGGCACTGTATATTTTTCTTTTAATCTATACTAGTTTGTTTTCATCTAACACCATATTAAGTTTAGTCCTGATGTTTTATTTTATTTTTTATTTATTTTTATTTATTTATTTATTTATTTATTTTTATTTTTATTTTTTTTTTTTTTTTTGAGGTAGAGTCTCACTCTAGCCCAGGCTGACCTGGAATTCACTATGTAGTCTCAGGGTGGCCTCGAACTCTTAGGAATTCTCCTACCTCTGCCTCCCGAGTGCTGGGATTACAGGCGTATGCTACCACGCCCGGTTTTGTCTTTTATTTATGTGTGGAGAGTGCACATGTGTGTGCAAGTGTGTGTGCGTGCGTCTCTGAACTAGTTTGTTTTCATCTCAACACCGTATTTAGTCCTGATGTTTTGTCTTTACTTTTGTACTTATGTGTGGGGAGTGCACAAGTGTGTGCAAGTGTGTGCGTGCACCTGTCTGTGGAGGCCAGGGGACAACCTCGGGTTTCACTTCACAGATGCTGTCCAGCTCTTCTGGGCCAGTGTCTTATCACTGCCTTGTAACTCACCAGTTACGCTAGACTGGCTGGCCAGGGAGCTCCGGGGACCTGTCTGCACGTGTCCAGGTTATAGTGCATGCCACCACATGCCCAGTTCATGCTAGGCAAGCACTCTGCCGCCTGAGCGCACTTCTCACAGGCCTCTTACTTAGTGCTGTTTTGGGAGGTTGATCCAAGACGACACATTCTCATCCATTCTGTTTTCTGTCCTTGAAAGCTCATACCATACTTGATGTATTCAATCTCCTCAGCATCTATTCATGTTTTGTGGGATGGGGGGATCACTCTTTTTACGTCTCCTCGTGTACATACTGAGTGTACCTCTGAGGGTGTGAAGTGCTGAGTCGTGGGGCGTGGGGGTCATTCTTTTTACGTCTCCTCGTGTACATACTGAGTGTACCTCTGAGGGTGTGAAGTGCTGAGTCGTGGGGATCACTCTTTTTACGTCTCCTCGTGTACATACTGAGTGTACCTCTGAGGGTGTGAAGTGCTGAGTCGTGGGGCGTGGGGGTCATTCTTTTTACGTCTCCTCGTGTACATACTGAGTGTATCTCTGAGGGTGTGAAGTGCTGAGTCACGGCATTACTGGATTATTTTTTCCTGCTGTCAGTTATGACCAAGTGAATTTTTGCCTGAATCTTGGGTATATTGTTGGTGAGCTATTTGGTTCAAGTTACCTGAATGTTGTCTACAAGGAAGGACAGCTCATCTCTGCTTTCTACCCTGCTCTGTTGTCTGGTCCCTTTTGCCAGTGACTTTTGTATGGTGTGACTGTTTCTTATTGCCAGTGTTGTATTTGTCAAGCACTTTTGGGTTCACTAGCGTTCCTTGAGTGTTTACCAAGCATGTCCTGCTGTACTGCATGTCATGGTGAGTTCATAGAGAAAAGCATTGGTTTTGGCACTAGTGATTGGATGCTTGTAGATTGATAAATATGGTATGCAAAACTGTTAAAACTTGTAAGAAGGCAGAAATAAAGGCATGTATCAATCAGGGTGTAAAAGATCCCCACACCAAGTACTCAGAAGCTCTGAGGTGGCACATGCATTTGCAACTCTAGACGTTCACTCCTGAAAATACTCTCTCTCGTTAAAGAGAGAAAAAGAGAGAGAGAACACGACTGGGGAGATGGCTCAGCAGGCAAGAGTGCTTGCCGTGCAAGCATGAGGACCTCGGTTTGGATCCCGAGAACCCACATACAGCTGGACGCGGTCGTGTGTATTTATAACCCAGGGCTGCTATTTCAAGATGGGAGACGGACAGGAGGACCCCGGAAGCTTATGGACTCACCAGCCTGGTACCTACAGCAGCACATGAGCAGAGACTTAAAAAAAAAAGGTGGAAGATGGAGACTGGCGCCCAAGGTTGTCTTGTGATCTCCACGCATGCTTGTGCATGCACATACACGAAGACTGGAAAAGAAGGCTGACAGTATTTGCTCTGTTGAGGATGAAATGAGATGATGGCAGTGATGGTATGTAGAAAATTCCCTTAAAATTTTTTTTTTAGACAAGGTCTTATGTAGTCCAGGTTGACTGCAAACACTGTGTAGCTGAAGATGACCTTGAACTTTTTTTTTTTAAATGAGAGAATTGGCATGCCAGGGCCTTCACCTTGACCACTAAGCCATCTCTCTGGTCTGTGCCAGGGCCTTCAGCTACTGCATTCGAACTCCAGATGTGTGTACCACCTTATGAGTGTGTGTGACCTTGTGTGCTTGCATCACTTTGTGCGTCTGGCTTATGTGGGACTGGGAGAGTTGAACATGGGTCCTTAGGCTTTGCAGGCAAGTGCCTTAACCACTAAGCCATCCCTCTAGCCCTGAAGTTTTTTGTATAAGATATAGCCTCATGTAACTCAGGCTATTGTCAAAATTGTTATGTAGTTGAGGATGACATTAAAGATGATCTTAAAATTCTGGTCTTCCTGCCTCTTCCTTGGAAGTGCTGGGATTCCAGCTGTACACCACCACACCTGGTTTATGTGGTGCTGGGTATTGAACCAAGGCTTCATGCCAGCTGGGCAAGCACACTACCAACTGAGTTACATCCCGGTTTCAGAAGATTCTTCATGATGACATAAACAGTGTTTAATATTCACGAACCCTTGCATTTATGGCACTCCAGTACGTTATCTTTGGTGTTAGGTAATATGCACCATTTTTAGTGTATCTGTGGGTTAGAATCTTCTGCTGTGTGCTGGAAATAGAGCTCTTCTTAACAAGTGCACATCACCAGCTAATGGGAGAGTTAGAGCAGGGTGGTGAACATCATCTTAGCTCACCCTGGACGCTCAGGAGCCATAGCCATTGTGGAGGAGCAGGCCTGACCGTAAAGCAGCCAACAGCCCACGCCGACAGTGGACCCGGCCAAGCAGGCTGAATGTGCCAGGATTTCAACTCCAACTGACGTGATAAGAACTACAGCCTATTCTTACTCTCTTGTAGCATTCACAACTCTGCTTTTCTTAGCACATCTCTTTGGAAATGTAGACAAAGAGCACAAGTATAACATTAAGCAGAAACCATTTCTAGTCATTGGGGAAACATTTTCCATATAAACAATATTTCTTTAGCGAAAGAAGAGGGTGATCTTTTTTTCAGCCAGTTTTAAGGCTTGAGGTTTATAAAATACAGTAGTTTGGTAACAGTGATAGGAGTGGTAGTATCCATTCTAATAGAACGATGTGCCTTCCAAAGTAAAATCTCACCAGTGCAGCAGTTAATGCCATGGGTCGCAGGTCTAAGAAACAGAACAGCACACATGCAGTCCTATGTTCTGATGTACTGGGTGGAGACGCTGTGCTTCCGCAGCTTAGAGGTTACATTGAATTTGAGAGAAGGAGAAAGTGTGTATGCAAATTCATGTACTCCATGGGCACATGTGTGGAGGCCAAAGGTGCTCTCCTTCACGGCTCTCCTGACTTCCTTCCTTAAGAAAGGGTTTCTCACTGAACGTAGAGCTCATGTCTTTGGGTTAGACTGGCTGACCAGTGAGTCCCAACAATCTTCCTGTCTCTGCACCCTTTGGTGCTCAGGTCACAGACGTATGTAGCCATGTCTGGCTTTTTTTTTTTTTAAGCAGGCTTAATCCACTTTTATTTTCTGTATAAAATCCCTCTGTGGTAGCCACAGCTGAGCCTGGGTCCTCTGCTCTGAGTCTCTGCTGTGGCTTTTCACAAGGTGGTCTGTGAATTCCTGGTGGTGAGACTTGGTGAACATAGTCCCTTTCCAGAGGTCAGGGGTCAGATAGCTGTAGGGTTAGAGATGGCGTCAAAGGTGGCCTTAGCAAAGTTGCCCAGGGTGGCAGTGCAGCCCCTGGCTGAAGTGTAGCAGTCATCAATGCCAGGCATCAGCAGCAGCTTCTTGGGCACAGGGGCATAGACAATGCCAGTGCCCCTGGGGGCAGGAATAAGGCTCACCAGCCCAGAGCCACAGCGGCCTGTCACCTTCCGGGGACTCTGTGGGGCTTAATGATCTTGTTCCCCCAGTAGCCTTTCTGGACAGGCACAATGGAGAGCTTGGCCAAGATGATGGCCCCTCGGATGGCAGTGGCTACCTCCTCAGAGCACTTCACCCCCGGGCCCACATGACTGTGGTAGTGCCAATGGCTACAAAAGCCTTGAACTTGGCCCGCTGGCAGCGGGAGTCTGTGTCCTTGACTGGCATGATCTTCAGAACCTCATATGTAAAGGACGCCCTCGAGAAGAAGGCAGTAGTCTCAGAGTCCTTGATGGGCAGGGTGAGCGGGTGGATCTCCTGCAGGGACTTGGTCTTGCATGTCCCTGACCAGGCGGCCAGCGTGGTGTCAGGATCCACTCCTTGTCTTCTGCTTTGCCTCCATGAGCCCCATGGCTCTACCAGTGTCATTTAGAAACACTAAATAGAAACACTATTTGGTGTTTTCCTGAGGAAGAAGGCATGTCTGGCCTTGGTTTTTTTGTTGTTTTTTTTTTGAGGTAGGGTTTCACTCTAGCCCAGGCTAACCTGGAATTAATTCACTATGTAGTTTCACAGTGGCCTGGAACTCACGGTGATCCTCCTATCTCTGCCTCCCTAGTGCTGGGATTAAAGGTGTGCGCCACCACGCCCGGCTTTTAGATGGTAAGATTTTAAGGAATTTGTGCACAAGGATATGGAACCTGTGTGTCTGAAATCTATGGGGAGACTGGGGAGGCTGGAATATTGAGGCAGGATTGCTTCTTTGGGAAATTTGTCTTTGTTCTTAGGGCTTTACTAAAGGTCCACTGATTTTAATGTTAGTTACATCTGTAAAAATACCTTGATAGCTGGGCTGGAGAGATGGCTTAGCAGTTAAAGCATTTGCCTACAAAACCAAAGGACCCAGGTTCGATTCCCCAGGACCCATGTGAGCCAGATGCACAAGGTGGTGCACACGTCTGGAGATCATTTGCAGCAGCTGGAGGCTGCACCTATTCCCCCCTCAAATAAACAAACAACAATAAAATTAAAAAAAAATTTAAATACCTTGATAGCAACATATGGACTGGCTTTTCATTGCTCAAATTGATAATACAGTTATCCATCACAGTGGGCACTGGCTTTCAAGGTTAATCAGTGATTAGCATTACCCAAAGGCTGCCAGTAGCCAGACAGCTTAGTGTGGAGTCCTGAGCTTCCATCCGTAGATGCTATCCATTTCATTGCAGACTCTGGAGTTCTACAGGATGAGTGTGGACCCCTTCCAGCTGAGGGTTCACACTGGTCCTGGTTTCCCAGACCCCTGAGAGAATGGTGCAGATCCCATGTTGTCTCAGACCTGACCCAGCAGTGCAGGCTGAATGTTCCAGGATTTCAACTCCAACTAGAGTGATAGGATGCACACAGGACTGATGGGATATAAATGTGTGTGTGTATTGTGGAAGAAATACTTATGCTTCTACTAAAGCTGGTTTGCCAAAGAGAAAACATTCTTATGACCAAATTCCTGGAGTTGATGGTTTGATATTAATTATCAAAGGAGGTTTGTTTTTTATTAACTGGCCATAGGTGTGTGCACTTAGAGCTCATTAATTAGCATATTAGAAGTCATCCATGCCTTAAGTTAGTGAACTTCAACTTAATCCAGAAAGAAAATGTGGTGTGATTAGAAGGAAGGAAAGTGATTAGGACTTTTCCTTCTTTAAAGAAAAACAATAATAAAGGGATACTTACTGAAGTCTGTAAAATCATACGGAGTTAGGTTATATTAAACTAAAGTAACATATTAATTGTATTACTAAGTTTACAACTATTATGCACCTCCTAAAATGTAGTAATGTCTCATTCTAGTCAAATAAAATGTAACAAATCATCATACTTTTATTTTGTCATGGCTTAATTGATTAAAAATACTGTTTACATAAAATTGGGATTAAAAACAGATCTAACTTAAGCAATTTTCTTTTTTAAACAAAGTATGAGTATATTTGCTTTTAGTTAGGAAAAAAACTTACTTAGAAAAATACAACTTGGGTGTAGTGCCATGTGGTGTAAACAACTGAACTATTTTACTTCTCACTTTCCTATGAATGAGCCAGTATATATTTATTGCTGGAGTCCTGGCTATAAAATTCAGGTAAGGGGTTTAAATATACCCTAGAGTATTATTGTAAAATAAGTTTGTTTCTTTCAAATAGAATACCGACCTTGGTCTATGACATTTGGGAGAGAAATTAAAATATTAAACTTTTATTGGCCTAGTAAAGTGAAAATACAGTAAAGGTTAAATAAATACAGAACAGAAAAAAATATATATATATACAAAATCACAACCTCTGAAGGGACAAGCCGTCTACTGTTCTCTGCTGTGAGAACTTTATCAGCACTCATAAGCTGTCCCACCTGAATGGCTGTGTTGGATGCAGAGATGTAAACAAGCATGTGCTCTGTTTGTATAGTGAGTGATGTGGCTTAGTTTGCTTTTCTTTACAGATATCAGACAGCTACATGGATTGTTTCAAAGTTCCAGTAGGGGCCAGCAAAGAGCTCTTTTCGGAACAGAATTGGCATTGAGATATGTTTATTTGATGTGTTAAATCCTTTCAGACCTCTCTACTCACCACAACACTCTTAAGTGAGTGACTTGCAGAGACAGTGGAATAAAATATCCAATGTGTTCAGACTATATTGGGGTATAGCTTTTCTGTCTAATCTGCATATATTTTTAATGGAATGTTTGCCTAGGCTATTTCTTGGCATGGTTTTAATAGTCAAAATATAAATGGCATCATTTAAAGACTGTAGCACTTGGCTGCTAAAGGCCTTAAAAGTACAGGAGAAAATGTTTGGTGACAGCTTCTCTTAAGCTTTCTTTCCTTTCTTTCTTCCCTGCCCCGAGACCTTGGTCCAACGTGTATAGCTCATTTTGTTCTTAGGCTCATTTTGTAGTTTTGCCTGTAAGCTTTTACTTTTTATATTTGGTAGTTTGGAGGCTTAAATTTTTATCTGTTTGATTTAATGCTTAATGTTTTAGTTCGCCCCAAAGTTTTGCTTTTTTAAAAAATTTATACAAATGTTGGACTGTCTTCATTTGAAAAATAACACTCTACATTCCTTTGTACATGAAACTAACTTGACTAGATTCGATAGTACGGTTACTATTTGGAAATTTAATCTTTGATTTGATACTCAATTACACGGGGTTTCATTCCTACCAACTTCCTGTAATTCTATACCTTTGGGTAAAAATATTAGTGGTCAGGCCCTGCTGGAGAACACATAGGCACCGTGATTCACGGAGTTAAATGTTCATTTAGTAGAGCTGGGGTGAAGAAAACTGGGCTTGCAACGCTAGAAGCTTGTTACTCATTCATGCACACGAAGAAGGTATAATTGAAACAAGGTTGGCTGTGTTTGAGTCAGTGCAGCAGCTGAGCTCAGCTTAAAGGTCGCTGGAAATCAAGTACTTTGTAAGTGAAGGCGTTTTGACTACCAGAGATTCAAGACATTTTGGAAACGTCAGTCCTGAGGCTGCGGCCGTCTTTTTCTCTCATGATATCTGGCGTTTCATGTTTTCCTCCTGAAATAGCAGTTTTAGGCACCACAAATGGTTTTTTCTTTGGCTCAGGGCAGCTGCTGCCAGCTCGTCCTTGGATTAGGGATCTTTGCTAGAACTCTCGGCCCCTAACATGTTGGGAAATGAGAGCAAATGGCACAGAGCTTACGACTGCACTTTGCAGCCAAGAGAAGCCATACTCACCCTTTGTCAGAACCCTGCGGAGATGACTCGGACGGCCAGGCTCCCCCGTGCCTCCAGAGACCAGCCGGGTTCTCGAAGGTCGTTCAGATGAAGCTGTCCCCCAGACAGACTGCCGCAGCCTTATCGTTGTCATCTGCAGAGGACAGCGTCACGTCTCAGTCCAGCGTCTCCGTTGCCTCGTCTGCAAACATTCACAAGAAGAGCAGCTGCCTGCAGATCTCCCTGCAGCCCAGGGTCAGCGGGTGCCCTCAGCCTGGCACTGCCCTGACTGATGGGGACGATGCTTCGTTGACCTGTGTGTTGAAGGACCGTGAGCTGAGCACTGTGAGTGAGGGCAGCCCCCTAGGCACTCCTGTCATTTGTACTGGTGGCCTCGGTCACTTCTCTGCCAGCGACCATGGGTCTTACAGCAGCAATGGCAGTGACTGTGGGTCATGTGCAAGTATTGCCAGTGGAGGGTCCTATGCTAACAGCACCCTCAGTGACAGTAGTGGCTATACTTTCTCACCAAATGATGACACTTTTTTTGGAGGACATATATCTTCTGACAGCACCTTCAGTAGAGGTGTGTCAGACAGGAACACTACCCCCTGTGAGATCTTGTCACGAAGTCCCAGTACTGTCCCCTTTGACCAGGATGACTTGGAGCAAGGGGTAGAGATCGTGAAATTGCCAATGACCAGGAACGGGAAGATTCCCCTGAAACGCTGTTCGTCCTTAGTCATCTTCCCCAGGAGTCCTTCCAACACCCCGCCGACCTCCCCGACCAGCACAGGTGTGCTTCCCCCTGGCAGAGGACCCTACCAGACCTCACACCAGCTTATGGTTTCTCCTAATGACACCACCCAGCACGAAGATGCTCCCAGCCCCAAGGGCTTTCTCTCCACAGCCGTCAGTGGACTTCGGTTGTCTAAAGTGGCCTGCACTGCTGGAGAGGCCAGAGACATACGGCCACTTCACGCGAAGAAGAAAATCGTCATTTCGAACCATAATCCAAAACAGACTGTGTGTGAGAAGTCCTCCGAGGGTTACTCCTGTGTTTCCGTGCACTTCACCCAACAGAAAGCAGGCACCTTGGATTGTGAAGCAGGAATCAGTGATTGTCAACGAGAGGCAAAGCTGAATTCTGACTCACAGTGTCCCAGGCCCATGCATCGGACACCCACCTGTGTGCCAGCAACCCCTCACCTGGATTACCAAATACATATTGATGGACAGTTGGAAAGACCACATCCACACACAAGCAAAAGCCATGCTGCGTTACAAAGAAGCATTTCGTTGGGAGGAAGTTACCCAAACATTTCCTGTTTATCTGGCATAAAGCACAGTTGTTCTAAGGGGGGACCATCCCAACTGCTCATAAAGTTTGCATCTAGAAATGAAGGGAAAATTGACAGTCTGTCAGGGGAGAGCACCAGAGACTTCACAAGTGAATCGTCTAATTCTTATAAGGTATGTTTCCTTCAGTCTTCCTAAATGCTAATTTACATTTGAATCATCTAGAGAAACATTTGGTTATAATCAATTATACTAGCAGTTCATATACCTCCCTCATCCTTAGCTAGCAAGTATTTTGTAATTGTAAACTTTATTTGTAATCTTGAGTGCCCCCAATAGTTTTTCACTTTATCAGTGGAAAAATTGTGTTGGTTTTCTTTTTTTTTTAAAACAAACAAACAAACAAACAAACAAACAAAAAACTTCCCTAGGTGATTTAAGCCATGAGGTGTCTCTGAATAATAGCACGAGCATTAAATGACATTTATTTCATAACATTTTCTCTTGGTATAGTTTTCTTTCAAGCAGGGCAATGTCTTAATGTACAACTTGATGTTATCCCTACCCTCCAAGATGATCGTTTAGTGTTTTTCCCTCCTTAGTCATTGTGAAATAGTAAACTAGAATGCTCACTTAAAATATTAAGCTAAAAATATAAAATTGTGAAGATCATTTTATACATGAGAACAGAAGAAAAACTTTTAAAGTGTTTGTACTTATAAGATAGCTGATAAAAACTATTATATTACATGTTTGAAGCAGAGGAAAAATAAATGGGTTTTGCATGTATATATACCCTGACCACAGGAATTTTGTTTCCACCCTATTTTTCTGCAGTTACCAGTTAATACTGCTTTTCCTAAAATGTAACACACTGTTTCAATAATACTGATTTCTAAGTTTTATATGTTTGAATTTGCCTAAAATTTCCTATAATTTTCAATTTATCATATTAGTTTGTTGTTTTGACAGTTCTACTTTATTATATTAGTAACTTAACTCTAATGACTCTTAGCCAGACCAGCCCTTTATGTAATTTGGCCTTTCAAAACTACTTAAAGTGTTTTCAACTAAAATAGTTTTTAAAATTTCTGTCTTTGGAAGGTCTTGCTAGATTCCAGGAAATGAAAAAAATTTCTGAATAAACTGGTTTTAGATGAGAGCCCATAGTTTTTTGAGGAAAAAAGAAACCCTCACCTGTTTACATAATACCCAATATCTGTATTAAAATTTAGGAAAAAGAAGCCCAACTTCTGGACAAGTAGCTTTCGGCAAATAAAACATGAAGTGATCGCTGTTTTCTCTCTCTTGAAATCTGGTAAATGTGGGAATTGTTACCGGTTCCCAGAGGGTCACCATTGACAGCCGCTTCACTGACGGTGAAGAGAACAGACCTCGAATGCTGGTCTGTGCTGTTAGAGTGATTGATTCCATTTAGAAAAATTTTCTCAAATAACTTTCAGGCAGTTATAATCCACTCAGCCTTCCCACCTCTGAAAAAGAAAAGAAATGAAGTTACACTGTGAAACAGTATGTTAATAGTCTGCTAACTCAGTGTTACTTATTCCTTGGTTTTACATTCAAAATAATCTGAAGGGAATAATTAACCTAGAACAATTATAGGAATATCCTTACAATAGTTGATATTATGGTAACATTATTGTTATTGATACTTTTCAAAAAAGATATTTTAAATGTATTGAATGAAATGTAAATTGAATGCCCTTTTCACAGCTAAAAGCATACATTCTCATTGGTCTTATTTCAACTTTTAGGTAAACTAACAATTTATTTTGGTAACAACCAGATGTCTAGCTTTGTGCCAATTCTAATTTTTGAGAAATTATTGGATTATAAAACAGTCCAGAAATACGCAGTTTGTCTGAGAGCTCTTCAATTGTTCCTCTCCAAACTTTACTAAACAACTTCTCTTTATAAAAATGAAACTACCAACAATATAGCAGTTAAGTTGTACAAGTCTAATCCAAAGTAAAGCAAGGGTTTTGTTTCTTATGAGAAAGACACCAGCACTGCTTTTTCTAAACAAAGCAGTGGCAACAATAATGAGCTTTCAAAAATAATCCTGTGTTTATCAATTATATATTAATCTAATTATAGTGGTAGATTGTAATTCACTTATAAATAAACAGTTCCCAAAATATTTCCCATGTCTCCAGTAAGTCTGGGTTCGTATTCTGATATGCTGAGTCTGGATTCACTTTTAACAGGTTGATATTAGAGTAGTGTGTAGTGATGTCAGCTATCCGGACCAAACAGCAGTGAAATTAAATCAGTGCTTTAGTCAGAGACCTCCAAACTCAGTGTTGTGTACTGAGCTACCAGATGAAAATCTTCACCTGTGTCAGGGACACAGGCCTGTCATGTGTTTACAGCTTAGAGTGGAGGTGGAGCTCTGAAGGCTGCATGATACTGTTGACTTCAGGCAAAGCAGAGAACATCACAACAACTAACATGTTTTAGTGGATGTCTTTTGCAGTACAGTATTTGCATAAAGGCAGTGTGCTGCTCACCTTTGATCCCAGCACTCGGGAGGGAGGCAGAGGTGGGAGGATCACTGTGAGTTCGAGGCCACCCTGAGACTACATAGTGAATTCCAGGTCAGCCTGAGCCAGAGCGAAACCCTACCTCAGGAAAAAAAGAGAAAAAAGAAAAAGAAATTTGACTGTTTAATGTTATGGACAGTATCTTTAGGTTCAGTCAGGAAGCAGATCAAGGAGCCAAGGAAAGTACTTGTTTATACAGTTGCCAAATTATTATTGAGATTTCTAAAATCTGTAGTTAACTTACTTTAGCATTATTTTATTTTTCCCTATCAGTTATTTTTTTTTAATCTCTTATGTTAGGCTACTCAGAAATTTTATTACTCTTATTATTTACTATACCTTGGAATTGTGCCCAAGCTTGTATGTCTTCAAGTATCCATTTATATTCATGTGTCTATTAAAAACTTTTTATGAAAAAAAAAAACTTTTTATGTTTTTATTATAGACATTTTTGTTCATTATCTCTTACTTAATCCTGGGTAAATATATTCTTAAGCCTAATAAGTTAACTTTAAATATTTTATATCTCAGTTATTACTAAGTTTTTATTACTAATGTCAAGATTATATTAATTTCAATAATTTATTTTAGTTACATAAGATTAATTTTTTAAATACATACTTATTTTAGTGTTCCAGTATTTCCCCAGTCCTTGTTCTATAAAGATTTTATTTGACTTAACAAGCTGTCTAGAGACATTTAGTTAAGCTTATCTTAAACACTTAATCTTTCCTATTAAAAACTATATATAAATGTTGACCCCAGAACTGTGACACAACAGTGTTAATAACCAGTTTTAGAAATTGGTCCCAAAATATGTGTCTTAGAACTGAAGAATTAAAATACTGACTTCAGAGAGATCTGGGGAGCAGAATTATTTGCTTGGAAGAACTTTGTATTTCTGTAGATAAGTCTTTAATTCATCCAGCACATGTTTGAATGTTGGACACTGAGAATAAAAGATGAACAGAACACAATCTCAACTTGGGAGAATCCCCATTCTAGTCATAGGGACACACTGGTAAACAAAAAAGAGATTTCAGTGATTAATGTGTGATGTGCTGAATGAGAGGTGTCTATGAGAAAGGAAAACGTCATTGTATTTTCTGGAAGAAGAGACATGTTCATTTAAAGAAAACTTCTTAGTATGAGACTTAAGCTGAGTTTTTAAATATTTTTTTGAGACAGAATCTCATGCATTTCAGGCTGGCCTTGAACTCCCTATGTAACCATGGATGGCCTTTAACTCCTGATCCTCCACTTCCCAGGTACTGGGAATTTTAGGCATCGACTACCACACCCAATTTTATGTGGTGCTGGGGATGGAGCCCAGGACTTTGTACATGCTAGAGCAAGCCCTCCGCTGAGTGAGCTGATGCCTTACCCTAGAGCTGAGAATTGATAGGTAAATTGGAACCCACCAGGCAGAAAAGTCTAGCAGGGTATTCCAGGGCAGGGAGTCTCCATCTCAGCACTATTGGCATTTGTGGCCAGGTGGTTCTTTGTGGGGACTGTTATGTACACTGAAGGATGGTTGGAAGCATAGCTGGCCTTCACACATTAGAGTCCAGAAGGGACCCTTCTCCAGAGTGCCAGCCAAAGATATCTCCACACACTGCCAGATATCCCCTGGGGACAAAATTGTCCCCGAGTGAGAATCACTGCATTAGGCGGAAGCTTAGCATGAGCAAAGCTAGAGATGCAAAAGAACTGCCTTGGGGTAGCCCAGTGTAACTTGTGTGCGCACCAAGGGGTGTGGGCAGAGGTGATGCTCTGGAAGGGGGTAGGAATCCCAGGAAGTCCTGGGACCTTGTGCTGAAGAGAAAGTAGTGTGTCTCCTGCTAATAGATAGTAGTCAGGAGACATTTTTATGCTTTTAAAAGATAAGTATTTATGACATGAATTATAACTGACTTAAGGTTTTCTTAGCTCATATGGCTGAGTAGGGAATTCAGGAAGAAGGGTGACATTGTAAGGATGAGGAGGAAAGGGTGCCTTGATGAATGCATCAGGAGAGAAGCTACCCCGATGGTGCTGCTGTCAGCCGGGGCCCTGGAGAAGCACGGAGCCTGGCGCAGGAGGGAAACAGAGCTGGCGCTCTAGAGTGGCATGGGGGAGGAGGAGTGCGGTCAGAGCCTCGGGGAGGGACGCACTGAGGGAGGAAAAGCATTCCCTCAGCTGAGAAGGATTCTGAATTTGAATCCTGGGGACCGCTCATTCTGGGGAGATGGTGAGAGCTAATGGAGAGTCCAAAAGAACTAGGAGAGCATGGAGGCATGGAGTCGGGAAGGGCAGAGGGCAGCATGCAGTGCCAGTGAAAACTCAAGTACACATTAGACACAGCAGTTAGAAGGCCCTTGGTGACTGAAGCAAGAGTAAGCTGGGAAAAGCCCAGGAGGGAAGCCAGGTTGAAGCAGTGTAAAGTGGAAAGAGTGCTTATGAGCCCAAGTCCAGTCCCCAGTGCCCACATAAGCAAGAGCTGGGCACGGTACACACATGTAACCTCGGTGCTGAGTGGGGCAAAAATAGGAGCTTGCTGGGTCTCCCTGGACAGCTGGTCTGAGAGAAATCCAGTGAGCTCCAGATTGGTGAGAGACTCTGTCTCAAGGAAATAAGGTGGGAAAGTCATTAAGGAGGACACCCAACATCTCCTCTGGCCTTTGCACATGTGCACGTGTGGACAGAGTGTGCACCTCTGCACAAACACCATACATACTACACACACACAGAAAGAGGCAGGAAAGTATGAAGGAACAGCAAGCATGGGTTGCTTGCTCATATCAAACAATGACTGTGAAATAGTGTAAACAAGGTATGTATTTAATGATTACTTCAAAGGAGACACAGCAGTGGTGGGTTTACAATGGACTAGACACACGCCCTCTCTAAACGAAAGCACTGCCTTTTCTAGAACAGCTCTCTGTTCTGTCACCTTGGATCCAACAGCAATGTCAGACAAAGGCACTAGAACTGCAAGAGTTGAAACTTGGGACTGCCCATGCAGACCCACAGCAGCTCCTGTAGACCCACAGCTGTCCATGCAGGCCCACTGCTGCCCACGTATACGAACAGCTCCAGTAGACCCACAGCTGCCCATACATACGCACAGCTCTCGATACACACAGCTGTCCATGTGGTCCCACAGCTGCCCGTGCAGACCCACAGTTGCCCCTGTAGACCCACAGCTGCTCCTGTAGACCCACAGCTGCCCACACAGACACACAGCTGCCCACATATACTCACAACTGTCCTTACCCAGCCACAGCCGACCATGCAGACCCACAGCTATCCACAAATATTAACAGACCCTTTGAACAGTGTCACTTGGGCTTTCTCAACCCCTTTGCTACCTCCATGTAGAAAGCAAATCAAGGTTTTAAGACCCGTTTGTAGAAATTAGATGGGAAAGAGGCAACTCTTAGTCTCTTACATGTTAGAGAGCCTGGATGTGGTAGCTGTCATAAGGCCATACTGCCTTCACATGATGGGAGGAAAGACACAGGGTAGACCTGGGAAGCCAGGCTTGAATGCCTGACCAAGCAGAAGGCTATAGCTAGACAACAGGCTGAGGTCAGGAAGGTGGTTAGCAGAAGGAGCAATGAGTGCTGAGAAAGGGAACCAATTATCTTGTCAGCATTTCCACAAAGTATGGCTAGTGTCTGGTTCAGTGTTCTGTGTTGGCCCTGGTGAAGCTTGCCAACTCTAGTTAGATGATGTCAGGCTTAGAGATTAAAAAAGAAAAAGTTTAGCAGGTAAAGCCAGGCATAGTGGATGGTGGCTCAGGCCTTTAATCCCAGCACTGGGAGGACCCAGGGTAGGAGAATCACTATGAGCTTGAGGCTAGCCTGGGGTAGAGTGAGACCAAATGTAACCACAATGGGTCTGAGAGTGTGGACGGAACCCCTCAGATGGAACCACGGAGGTTCTGAGAGCGTGGACGGAACCCCTCAGATGGAACCACGGAGGTTCTGAGAGCGTGGACGGAATCCTCAGATGGAACCACGGAGGTTCTGAGAGCGTGGACGGAACCCCTCAGATGTAACCACGGAGGTTCTGAGAGCGTGGACGGAACCCCTCAGATGTAACCACGGAGGTTCTGAGAGCGTGGACGGAACCCCTCAGATGTAACCACGGAGGTTCTGAGAGCGTGGATGGAATCCTCAGATGTAACCATGGAGGTTCTGAGAGCGTGGACGGAATCCTCAGATGGAACCACGGAGGTTCTGAGAGTGTGGACGGAACCCCTCAGATGTAACCACGGAGGTTCTGAGCGTGGACGGAATCCTCAGATGGAACCACGGAGGTTCTGAGAGCGTGGACGGAACCCCTCAGATGTAACCACGGAGGTTCTGAGAGTGTGGACGGAACCCCTCAGATGTAACCACGGAGGTTCTGAGAGCGTGGACGGAATCCTCAGATGGAACCACGGAGGTTCTGAGAGTGTGGACGGAACCCCTCAGATGTAACCACGGAGGTTCTGAGAGCGTGGACGGAACCCCTCAGATGTAACCACGGAGGTTCTGAGAGCGTGGACGGAACCCCTCAGATGTAACCACGGAGGTTCTGAGAGCGTGGCCGGAACCCCTCAGATGTAACCACGGAGGTTCTGAGAGCGTGGACGGAACCCCTCAGATGTAACCACGGAGGTTCTGAGAGCGTGGATGGAATCCTCAGATGTAACCATGGAGGTTCTGAGAGCGTGGACGGAATCCTCAGATGGAACCACGGAGGTTCTGAGAGCGTGGCCGGAACCCCTCAGATGGAACCACGGAGGTTCTGAGAGTGTGGACGGAACCCCTCAGATGTAACCACGGAGGTTCTGAGAGCGTGGCCGGAACCCCTCAGATGTAACCACGGAGGTTCTGAGAGCGTGGACGGAATCCTCAGATGGAACCACGGAGGTTCTGAGAGCGTGGCCGGAACCCCTCAGATGTAACCACGGAGGTTCTGAGAGTGTGGACGGAACCCCTCAGATGTAACCACGGAGGTTCTGAGAGGGTGGACGGAATCCTCAGATGTAACCACGGAGGTTCTGAGAGCATGGACGGAACCCCTCAGATGTAACCACAGAGGTTCTGAGAGGGTGGACGGAACCCCTCAGATGTAACCACGGAGGTTCTGAGAGTGTGGACGGAATCCTCAGATGGAACCACAGAGGTTCTGAGAGCGTGGCCGGAACCCCTCAGATGGAACCATGGAGGTTCTGAGAGCATGGACGGAACCCTCAGATGTAACCACGGAGGTTCTGAGAGCGTGGACGGAACCCTTCAGATATAACCATGGAGGTTCTGAGAGCGTGGATGGAACCCTTCAGATATAACCATGGAGGTTCTGAGAGCGTGGATGGAACCCTTCAGATATAACCACGGAGGTTCTGAGAGCGTGGACGGAATCCCCACATGTAACCACGGAGGTTCTGAGAGCGTGGACGGAACCCCTCAGATGTAACCACGGAGGTTCTGAGAGCGTGGCCGGAACCCCTCAGATGTAACCATGGAGGTTCTGAGAGCGTGGCCGGAACCCCTCAGATGTAACCACGGAGGTTCTGAGATCGTGGACGGAACCCCTCAGATGTAACCACGGAGGTTCTGAGAGCGTGGACGGAACCCCTCAGATGGAACCACGGAGGTTCTGAGAGGGTGGCCGGAACCCCTCAGATGGAACCACGGAGGTTCTGAGAGCGTGGCCGGAACCCCTCAGATGGAACCACGGAGGTTCTGAGAGCGTGGCCGGAACCCCTCAGATGGAACCACGGAGGTTCTGAGAGCGTGGCCGGAACCCCTCAGATGGAACCACAGAGGTTCTGAGAGCGTGGCCAGAACCCCACAGATGGAACCACGGAGGTTCTGAGAGCGTGGCCGGAACCCCTCAGATGGAACCACGGAGGTTCTGAGAGCGTGGACGGAATCCTCAGATGTAACCACGGAGGTTCTGAGAGGGTGGATGGAACCCTCAGATGTTAGCATGGTGGGTCTGGGAGCGTGGAATGAAGGCATCTGGTGTGTTATCCTACCTTGTTCTGAGGTACTTGCATAAAAGAACTCCTTGAGCAGACAAATTTGACATCTGTAGGTAACCTCTTGGTTATCTGTGTGAGGAAGAAAAGACAAGACCCTCTTGTGATTTACTGGTATTTTACAACCATAATAGTAGAAAAATATATTGCCAAGCAAAAACTTAGCATCCAAGTTACTGTGATGTTATCATGTGTATAATTTCAGGGGTCTGTCTGGTAGATGGCTCAGTGGTTACAGGTGCTTGCTTGCAAAGCCTGCCAGCCTGTATTCAGTTCCTTAGTGCCCACATACAGCCAGATGCACAAGGTGATGCAAGTATCTTGGGTTATTTTGCAGAGGCAAGAGGCCCTGGCATGCCCATATTCATGTTCTTTCCCATTCCCTCCCTTACTCCCTCTTGTAGATAAAAAAGGAACATTCTTTTATTTATTTATTTTTTTGGCTTTTTGAGGTAGGATCTCACTCTAGCCCAGGCTGACCTGGAACTTACTTTATAGTCTTAGAGTAGCCTCAAACTCACAGCAATCCTCCTACCTCTGCCTCCCAAGTGCTGGGATTAAAGGTGTGCACCACCACTACCAGCAAAACAGAACATTCTTAGTAGACTTTCATCATTGTCTCCCTTACCTAGCTAATTTGATACATATTCAATAAGATGGAGCTAAAAGAGATCATCTCCCTTCTTATTTTCTTGAAAGTTCTCGTTCCCTCTACAGTTTTCATAAGGATCACAATCAGAGAACCATTTGTTAATGTCACTTGGATCAGTGATTTTCAGGTTGTCATGTACATCAATAACCTGGGAATTTGATACAATGCAGATTCTAGTTGAGGAGATTTGGGATGTTGCTTGAGGCTTGTGTGTTTCCAGCAGGCTCACGGACTGTACCAATGCTGCTGCCTTCCAAACACACACTACTTATGCGTTTGGTGTCCAGTGAGTCCCTGAAATGCCATTGTAATGAACAATTGATGGGTGTCCAGCAGAAACTTTGTACAGAGAAGCTTCCCTTGGTCCCTGGCTCGTGGCTCACCTTCCTGCCTCAGAGGGAGGCCAGAGATGCACCTGTGGCCAGCAACGCGATGACTGCTAAGAATTTGAAATGCACTGAGACATTCAGGCTAGGATTTGATTAATATCACATTATGATGAAGAGGTTATTTGGAGCAAGAAAAATCCAAGAGAAATGTTGTCTACTTCCTTTATACAAGGACTTTAGTATAACTGTTAGAGAATTCTGACATTGATTTTTAAATTTTTAAAATATTTTTTTAATTTGAGACAGAGAGAGAGAAAGAAAGAGAGAATGGGCATGCCAGCGGCCTCCCAGCCATTTTGAACAAACTCCAGACACGTGCGCCCCCTTTTACGTATGTGCAACCTTGCACTCTTGCCTCACTTTCGCGTCTGGCTAAATGTGGGACCTGGAGAATCGAACAGGTGTCTTAGGCTTCGCAGACAGGTGCCTTAACCACGAAGCCATCTCTCCAGCTCAAATTTTTAAAACACTTTAAAAAATATTTGTAAGAGAGAGAGACAGAGTATAGGCACACCAGCTGCAAACAAACTCTAGATGGACATTGTGCATATGGCTTTACCGGGGTACTAAAGAATCAACCGTTGGCCAGCAGGCTGTGCAAGCAAGTGCTTTTACGTGCTAAGCAATCTCCCAGCCCTAGAGGATTCTGACTTTAAAATTTTCCAGGGTTAAAGCTGGGAATGTAGCTCAGTTGGTAGAGTACTTACCTAACCTAGCATGTATGAAGTTCTGGGTCTGATCCTCAGCATGGCAAAAACTGGGTGTGCTGGTGCATGCCAGCCATCTCAGCATTGAGGAAGTGGAGGCAGGAGGATCAGTTCAAGGTCATCATCAGCTGTATTGGGAATTTGAGTCCAGACTGGGCTACCAAAGATCCTGTCTCACATAAAAAGAAAAGCTAGGATTATGTTATAATTTTACTTAAGAACTTAAAAATACTGGTCTAGGGCTGGAGAGATGGTTTAGCAGTTAAGGCATTTGGCTGCAAAGCCTAAGGACCCAGGTTTCATTCCCCAGGACCCACTTAAGCCAGATGTACAAGGTGGTGCATGTGTCTGGAGTGTTTTTGCAGTGGTTGGAGGCCCTGGTGCGACCATTTTCTCTCTTTCTCTTTCTCTCTCAAATAAAATAAGTAAAATATTTTTTAAAAAAATACTAGTCTACAGGATATGAAATTCTACTCAAGTCTCTTGAATTTGTTAGCTTTAATTTTGATTCGTGCTATTTTAAAAATATTTTAATGTATTTCAAGCAATGAGAGATTGAAGAGAGACCGAGAGAGTGGATGCACCAGAGTCTCTAGCTTCTACAAATGGACTCCAAGATGCATGCACCACTTCGTGCATCTGGCTCAGTGATTAAAGGTGCTTGCTTGCAAAGTCTGCTGGTCAGGGTTCGATTCCCCAGTACCCATGTAAAGCCAGATGCAAAAAGTGGCACATGCACCTCGAGTTTGTTTGCAGTGGCTAGAGGCCCTGTCATGCCCATTCATTTATAACTCATTCTTATCTCCTTGCAATAAATAAAAAACGGACTTAAATCTTACATTGCATTACATGATGAATTGAGCTGCTATATAATTAGTGAAGTCATGAATTCTTTTGATATCATACAGGAGAACATTAGAGATCATATTTCATGCCTTCATGCTACATAAAGCCATACATTACTTTTCAAGTATAAACCGGCATTTAAGAATCTAAGTAACTGTTCTTGTGTTGATGCAACTTCAAAACTTCATCTGTGGTTGTTTTGTAGCCTTGATAGGTGCTCGTGGCTTAGCCTAATCTTAGGGTGCCTCAAAGTATATTAAACATTCCAGGTCAGATTTTTGTTTTTGTTTTTTGCTTTTCGAGGTAGGGTCTCGCTCTAGCCCAGCTGACCTGGAATTCACTCTGTAGTCTCAGGGTGGCCTTGAACTCATGGCAATCCCCCTACCTCTGCCTCCTGAGTGCTGGGATTAAAGGTGTGCACCACCATGCCCAGCTTTATATTCCAGGTCAAAACTGAGAAAAGATCAAAGCCACCCTGAGTCTACAGAGTGAATTCCAGGTCAGCCTGGGCTTGAGACCGAGACCCTACCTCGAAAAAGCAAAAAACAAACAAAAAGAGAGAGAGAGAAAAGAGAGTCTGTGGAGATAGATGGCTCAGCAGTTAAAGGTGCTTGCTTGCAAAGCCTGCTGGCCAGAGTTCAATTCCCCAGTAACCATGTAAAGCCAGATGCACAAAGTGGCACATGTTTCTGAGGCCCTAGCACACATTCTCCTTCTCTCTCTCTCCTTGCAAACAAGTAAATCCCAGGAACATGTAACTTCTCCAGACTTGAGCAGAGAGGGAGAAGAGCTGAAACCAGTAGGTAATCTTCTTGAAGATTATCCCTCAGTCAAGGATTTTTTGGCTTGCTCACTGCTGTGCCCTCGCCACCTAGAACAGAGACTAGCTCAGAATTGACTAGCTCAGTAGAGATTAAATTGATGAATAAAGCACAACCTCTTTGAAATGTGGCAGAACTGCAGGATCCTGGTAGGTGAGGCTGACACAGCAGCCTGGCACAGACATATCACCAAGCTGGGATACTTACATGGTGACGGTCACGATGCATGGGGGAGCCACTCGGTGCTTCCTTTTCAGGGAAGAATGGCACTGTCAGATGATGACCTTGTCCCTGGGGTGTGTGCCAGTGGGATAGTATAATCGTGACTCAAGGGTTAGTTTCCACAGTAAAGTCTGATTCATAGCCTACATATCCTGCTAACCCTACCATAAACACGTGTCTGGGTAGAGGCTCGCATCAGATTTTCTGCAGGGAAGACTCAGTGGACGAGGGCTTTGAAGGGTATTTAAACAAGGATGGACCACTGGACTGGCTTTATTCATCTGTGTTTAATAAGATGACTTCCAAACTTGATTTGAAGCTGGGCTCCCCCAAGTCATTGCTGGGTTTAAGTAGCCATTTCAGCTGAGCACGACCTTGACTTTTGCACTGGGGCCGAACCCTCTTCAGGAGCCACAGAGCTTAGTGGGAACTCAAGTCACCTTCAAAGCAGAGGAGCCCCACAAGCACTTATAAGTCACCTTCAAAGTAGAGGAGCCCCACAAGCATTTACCAGAAATAGAATACGTGCCTGCCGTAAGTGGCAGAAATTATCCTTGGATTTGAAGACCTTATTATTGAGATGAGAAGACAGCATAATGGACAGAAAACAATCAGAGAAAAGAAGCACCACCGTGCGTAATGATCTCCATATGCAAGCATCAAACACCTACACGTGGAGACGCGGCACTGCCTAGATCATTTTAATTTGCGTGTTATCATGGCAACACATGTGCCCAATGTGCTTTCATCTTCTCTGTCCTCCTAGAATTCCTATTGACACAATTTCTTTTATCCACAACAGTCAATTATACTCTAGTGTTTCTTTACCTCTTTATTCTGCTTTCTGAAAAATCCTTCCCAAGTTTTCCCTTCTCTTTAATTTTAAATTCTTGGCTATTTTTAATTATTTTGTGTATGTGGTGTGTGTGCATGTTCATACACATGTGTGTGAATGTGTGTGGAGGCCATGGGATGTCATATCATTCTGCTTCATTTACTTTTTTTTTTTTTCCACTTACTCACTTGAATCATGAGCTCGGTAACTTGACTAGTTTAGCCTAGCCAGCTTGACCCAGCAATTGATCCTCTATCTCTGCCTCCCAAGGGCTGGGATTATAGGAGGGTCACCATGTTCACTGGCATTTATGTGGATGCTGGGGTCCAGACTCGAGCCTTCAACTTTTTATTGGCAACCTCCACACACTGTATATACATTGTACCCTGATCATTATCCCTGCTCACCACCCTCCTCTGTCCTCCTCTTCTAAGCCCCTATGCTGAATCCCTTCTTTCCATTCCCCCACCTCTTTCTCTTTCAAATAAATAAAATTGTTTTTAAAAAAGAAATATTTAGAAGGCAACTTGGTGAGCATAGCAAATCCATTGAGCCAAACAATAGTAGCTGCAACCTAGTTATTTTTAATTTTTTAAAAAGATTTATTTTTATTTATTTATTAGAGACAGAGAGGGGGATAGAGAGAGAGAGAGAGAGAGAGAGAGAGAGAGAGAGAGAGAGAAAATGGGCATGCCAGGGCTTCCAGCCACTGCAAAGGAACTCCAGACGTAGGTGCCACCATGCTTATGTGGGACCTGGAGAATCGTACCTGGGTCCTTAGGCTTCTCAGGAAAATGCCTTAACCACTAAGCCATCTCTCCAGCCCCTTATTTTTAATTTTTAAAGTTCTTTCCTGTTTATGTTTGGTTGGGTTTTGTTGTTGTTTTGAGACAAAAGCTTACTATGTAGCCCAAGCTGAACTTGAACTTGCCATAATTCTCCTGATTCTACCTCCCAAGTGCAGGGATTGCAAACATGCCTGGCCTTGTTCTCTTAAAATTACCTAACCCTAACATCTGTTCTGTGATCAGTGCTGCAATGTCCTATCTGAGTATGTTAGCACAGAGTTCTGAAGTAAGCTTTGTCCTGGGTCCTGCATTGCCTGGGCTCCTACCTGACCTTTTACTATTGTCAGTTCCTTTGACTGGACATTCTCCTCCAGCTGCCTGTAGTCCATGTTTGAGGGTGAGTCCCTGTGAAGTTGGTTGTAGGTGGGCTTCACTGATGGAGACCTCCAGCTGTCACTGTCAAGTCTTTCTTCTGAGGTCACTGTCTCCAGAGAAGAAACTTCCAGTAATTACCCAGTCATGTTTTACAGCCGTAATTAGTGACAGACTGGAAATGAAGGTGATTTCTTTCTGTAGGTGTACATCTGAATTAACTCAGGGTAAACCATGTCTTAAAAGTGGTATTTAGCTGGGTGTGGTGGTGCACACCTTTAATCCCAGCACTCAGGAGGCAGAGGTAGGAGGATCACCATGAATTCGAGGCCACCCTGAGACTACATAGTTAATTCCAGATCAGCCTGGAACAAACAGACCCTACCTCAACCCCAAAAAGTGGTATTTATTGGGCTAGAGAGAGATGGCTTAGTGGTTAAGGTGCTTGCCTGCAAAGCCAAAGGACCCAAGTTCAGTTTCCCAGAACCCATGCATCTGGAGCTTATTTGCAGCGGCTGGAGGCCCTGGCGTGCCCATTCTCTCTCTCTCTCTCTCTTTCGCAAATAAATACTAATTTTAAAAAAGCAAACTTAAAAGTGATATTTATGGGGCTGGAGAGATGACTTAGTGGTTAAGGCATTTGCCTGCAAAGCCAAAGGATCCTGATTCAATTTTCCAGGACCCAGGTAAGCTAGATGCACATGCATCTGGAGTTCATTTGCAATGGCTGGAGGCCCTGGTGCGCCCATTCTCTCCCTCTCTTTCTCCCTTAAATAAATAAAAAATATTTTTTTAAAAGGTGATATTTATTCACCAAGTTCTTAAGGTGTGAATGATGGTTGATTTGCAGAAAAAGAGATGACTGATTTTCATATCCATTGTCTAACATGCTTTGGGTATATTCTAGAAGCATATCTACTCCTACAGTAGTTAAGTTAAACATTCCTTACAATAAAAAATGTGGTTTCCTTACATGGTTATCAGCCTCTGTGTGTGTGTGTGTGTGTGTGTGTGTGTGTGTGTGTGTGTAGAATGTGTGTGGTGTATACACAGGTATGTACAGATGCATGTGTCTGTGCACTGTGGAGACCAGAGGAGACCTGCTCATTCATAGGCTGCTTTGGGATGGTTCTGGAGCTTGCCATTTTCATGAGCCCCGCAGTGCTAGGGTTACAGAGCTGTGTGGCCAGGCCCGTCTATTACGTAGGTACTGGGGAACCAAACTCAGGTGGTCTTTGGCCCTCATACTTGCACAGGAAGTGCTCTTACCTGCTGAGCCACCTTTCCAGTTTCATTATCTACCTTTTGCATTCTCAACAGTACATTTAAGTATGAACATGTATGCCTGTCACTCATAGAAAAGGACCATCCTTTCAATTGTGTTTGAGCCAGTTGTGGTGGCTCACACCTGTAACCTCAGCCTTGAGAGGCAGAAAGAGGAGGATCTTCACAAGTTTGAGGCCAGTCTGGTCTATGTAGGTAGCCAGGTCTATATAGTGAGACCCTGTCTCAATTTAAAAAAATTCAGGCCGGGCGTGGTGGTGCATGCCTTTAATCCCAGCACTTGGGAGGCAGAGGTAGGAGGATTGCCGAGAGTTCGAGGCCACCCTGAGACTACATAGTGAATTCCAGGTCAGCCTGGACCAGAGTGAGACCCTACCTCGCAAAATCAAAAAAAAAAAAAATTCAAGGGGCTGGAGAGATGGCTTAGTGGTTAATTCGCATGCCTGCGGCTTCTAAGGACCCAGGTTTGATTCTCCAGGTCCCACGTAAGCCAAGATGCACATGGTGGCTCATGCGTTTGGAGTTTGTTTGTAGTGGCTAGAGGCTCGGCATGCCCATTCTCTCTCTCTTTCTCTGTCTCTAATAAATAAATAAATAAAAATAAAATCTTTTTAAATTCAGGGGCTGAAAAAATGACTCATCGATTATAGTGCTTGTCTGCAAAGCCTAACAACCCATGTTTGATTCCCAGGACCCATGTAAAGCTAGATGCAGAAAGTGGCATGTGCATCAAACTTAAAAGTGATATTTATGGGGCTGGAGAGATGACTTAGTGGTTAAGGCATTTGCCTGCAAAGCCAAAGGATCCTGATTCAATTTTCCAGGACCCAGGTAAGCTAGATGCACATGCATCTGGAGTTCATTTGCAATGGCTGGAGGCCCTGGTGCGCCCATTCTCTCCCCTCTCTTTCTCCCTTAAATAAATAAAAATATTTTTTTAAAAGGTGATATTTATTCACCAAGTTCTTAAGGTGTGAATGATGGTTGATTTGCAGAAAAAGAGATGACTGATTTTCATATCCATTGTCTAACATGCTTTGGGTATTCTAGAAGCATATCTACTCCTACAGTAGTTAAGTTAAACATTCCTTACAATAAAAATGTGGTTTCCTTACATGGTTATCAGCCTGTGTGTGTGTGTGTGTGTGTGTGTGTGTGTGTGTGTGTGTGTAGAATGTGTGTGTGTGTATACACAGGTATGTACAGATGCATGTGTCTGTGCACTGTGGAGACCAGAGGAGACCTGCTCATTCATAGGCTGCTTTGGGATGGTTCTGGAGCTTGCCATTTTCATGAGCCCGCAGTGCTAGGGTTACAGAGCTGTGTGGCCAGGCCCGTCTGTTACGTGGGTACTGGGGAACCAAACTCAGGTGGTCTTTGGCCCTCATACTTGCACAGGAAGTGCTCTTACCTGCTGAGCCACCTTTCCAGTTTCATTATCTACCTTTTGCATTCTCAACAGTACATTTAAGTATGAACATGTATGCCTGTCACTCATAGAAAAGGACCATCCTTTCAATTGTGTTTGAGCCAGTTGTGGTGGCTCACACCTGTAACCTCAGCCTTGAGAGGCAGAAAGAGGAGGATCTTCACAAGTTTGAGGCCAGTCTGGTCTATGTAGGTAGCCAGGTCTATATAGTGAGACCCTGTCTCAATTTAAAAAAAAAATTCAGGCCGGGCGTGGTGGTGCATGCCTTTAATCCCAGCACTTGGGAGGCAGAGGTAGGAGGATTGCCGAGAGTTCGAGGCCACCCTGAGACTACATAGTGAATTCCAGGTCAGCCTGGACCAGAGTGAGACCCTACCTCGCAAAATCAAAAAAAAAAAAAAATTCAAGGGGCTGGAGAGATGGCTTAGTGGTTAATTCGCATGCCTGCGAAGCCTAAGGACCCAGGTTTGATTCTCCAGGTCCCACGTAAGCCAAGATGCACATGGTGGCTCATGCGTTTGGAGTTTGTTTGTAGTGGCTAGAGGCTCTGGCATGCCCATTCTCTCTCTCTTTCTCTGTCTCTAATAAATAAATAAATAAAAATAAAATCTTTTTTAAATTCAGGGGCTGAAAAAAAATGACTCATCGATTATAGTGCTTGTCTGCAAAGCCTAACAACCCATGTTTGATTCCCCAGGACCCATGTAAAGCTAGATGCAGAAAGTGGCATGTGCATCTGCACTTCATTTGCAGTGGCTAGAGGCCCTGGCGTGCCCATTTTCTCTCATTCTCTCTCTCTTTATCTCTCTCTCTGTAAATTAATTAATTTTGAAAAATTTAAAAATAATTCAAAAGAACAAAAGAAGTATTTGAGAATAGAATGAGATGGAAGAAATTAGCAGAATGGCCTCCAAGTGGAGTTTGCTATCAGATGCTACCATCATTACCACTTAAAATCTCTACTGTGATTTTTAGCTGGGCGTGGTGGCACACACCTTTAACCCCAGCACTCAGGAGGAAGAGGTAGGAGGATCGCCGAGAGTTGAAGGCCACCCTGAGACTACATAGTGAATTCCAGGTCAGCCTGTGCCAAGCCAGAGTGAGACCCTACCTCAAAAAAAACAAAAACAAACAAAAAAACCAAAACAAACAACAACAACAAAAAACCCTCCACTATGATTTTTATTTAACAGAGGTGTAGATCTATTTTGTTTTTTTCCCTGATCACTTTAGTGGTCACGTACTGTGTGTCCTGCCTCCTCTAACACTGTTCATTTCACCCTCATGCTCTTTAGTGCCTACTGCAAACTGGCTGCATCATTATGAATTACCTGTTCATTTCCAAAATTTATACATCTTCTTATGGAAAACTTCAAATATACACAAAAGTAGAAAGAGGGATGGAGAGATAGTTAGCAGTTAAGGTGTTTGCCTGTGAAGCCAAAGGATCCAGGTTCGATTCCTCAGTACCCGTGTAAGCCAGATGCACAAGGTGGTGCATGCATCTGGAGTTCATTTGCAGTGACAGGACTCCCTAATGTGCCCGTTCTCTCTCTGTCATATATATCTGTCTCTTAATTTCTCTTCCTCAAGTAAATACATAAATAAACTATAATCTCCTTACTAGGGAGACAAGAAATCCCTGGAGTGCCCTGGCTGGCTAGTCTAGTTGAAATCATTGGTGAGCTCTAGATTCAGTGAGAGACCTTGTCTTGAAAAATAAGGTGGAAAGTTACTGAGGAAGATCCTTGACATTGACTTCTGGCCTACACACCCCCACACACACACAATAAAATTAAAAAAAAATTACAGCTGGGCGTGGTGGTGCACACCTTTAATCCCAGCACTTGGGAGGCAGAGGTAGGAGGATTGCCATGAGTTCGAGGCCACCCTGAGACTACATAGTGCATTCCAGGTCAGCCTGAGCTAGAGTGAGACCCTACCTCGAAAAACCAGAAAAAATAAAAATAAATAAAACACTTGTAGTTATCACACTTTCTAAAATGAGCAGTGATTCCAAACCATTTTGATAGGACGTGTTTCCAAGTCACATCACTCGTATGGGTGACGATCAAGGTGAGTGTGCCACCTTTGACTTTTGTCTGCCTCGTCCTTCTATCCTGGGACAGTCACTTCCCTTTGAGGCTGAGCATAACAGTACTTACCATCGGATTTTCTGTTCCTTTCATCAGATGACTTTTGATAATGAATGCATTTCCCATATAATTAAGGTTTTCCTTTAGAGCCTGAGACTGAAAGGTTAGCATCAGACTTGGAATCTATCACCTAGGCATGCCTTGACTACCACACTGCCTATGGGCTCCATACATCAGAGACATCGGTCTTCCTCATTCCTGGGCAGAACTGAGAATGTGTCTTTAGCTGCTTATGATGATGGTGAACTATATAAATTGTTTTAAGCTTCTTTAATCTTAATTTTCTGCTTACAAAATACAAAATCACCAGAATGTTGTAGAGTTGTTTCAAGGATTGGAAATTTTATGTTTGCAAATAATTGATGCTCAGTAAGAAATAGCTCATACTATTGTGAGAGAACCTGACAGCACACTGTAAAATGTAAAGAAATGCCATGAAATGGGATGTAATTACTGTTTTTTTATGTAAAGACAAAATATAGGTACAGATACGAATCCAAGTGAGCAGTGAAATAGGGAATATACAAATATTTAAAATATATAAATACAGACTGGAGAGATGGCTTAGTGGTTAAGGCACTTGCCTGAAAAGCCAAAGGACCCAGGTTTGATTCTCCAGGACCCATGTAAGCCATATGCACAAGGGGGCACACACATCTGGAGTTCATTTGCAGTGGCTGGAGGCCCTAATGTGCCCATCCTTTTTCTCCTTGCCTATTTCTCTCTCAAATACATAAAGAAAAATTATATATACATACATTAAAATGCATTATTTCAAAGGAGTACAAAAATATCCATACTATAAATTTGGGAACGCACTTCTTCATAAGATCAAGGTACAAGGGGTTAGGGATTTGGCTCAGTGGTAGAGTGCTTGCCTGCCATTTGTAAGGCCCTGACTTCAATTCCCAGAAGCACAAAAAGAAAAAAAAAGATTAACCTACATTTTCAAAGGAATATTATAGTTTCTAAACCTCTACTGAAAAAACTACGGTTTTGAAGAATTGCTGTGAGTTTAAGGCCAGCCTGGGACTATACAGTTTTATATATATATACTGGGACTATTCTAGGTCAGCCTGGGCTAGAATGAGACCCTGCCTCAAAAACCAAAATAAAAAGCCCACAGTTTTTTTAACTTATATTCACAGTTTTTGATGTGTGTGTATTTGTGCTCATACACACACAAATGTGTGTATATATATATATATATATATACACACACACACACACACACACACATTTGTATGTAGATGAGCACTTAGGGAGTGGTCATGTATGTGAACATGAGTGTGAAGACTGGAGTTTGGAATCAGGTGTCTTCCTCAGTTGCCTCCACCTTATTTTTGGGGACAAGATCTCTCACTGAATCTGGAGTCGCCAATTCAGCTAGACTAGCTAACCAGTGAGCCCTGGGACCCTCTCTCTGTGTCCCCAGGGCTGGGATTACAGATGCCTGCCACCATGCCCAGCCTCAAGGTGGGCGCTGGGATGTGAAGTTAGGTCTCCGTGCTTGATGGCAAGCCCTTTACTCACTGAGCCTTCTCTCAGCCCTACAAATTTCAATTATGTATTATGGGGATAAAGGTATGTCAAAATCAGATTACTAAAGGATGATTACTATGAAGAATTATATAATTACATACAAATTAACAGGAAAAGATAATTAGCAATTAGAAACCCCAACATATCACCTACTGCCAACCCCACATAGATCTGCAATAACTGACAGTTCTAGAGAAGGTCACTCGTGAAGCCGGGCGTGGTGGCCCACGCCTTTCATCCAGCACTCGGTGGCAGAGGTAGGAGGGTCGCCACTCTAAGACTACATAGTGAATTCTAGGTCAGCCTGAGCTAGAGCAAGACCCTACCTCAAAAAACAAAATACACACGCACACACACAGAAAGAAGGTCACTCTTGGAGCTGGAGAGATGGCTTAGTGATTAAGCACTTGCCTGTGAAGCCTAAAGACCCCAGTTCAAAGCTTGATTCCCCAGTACCCATGTAAACTAGATACACAAGGTGATGCATGCGTCTGGAGTTCCTTTCCAGTGTCTGGAGGCCCTGCTGTGCCCATTTCTCTCCCTTTCTCTCTCTCTCTCTCTCTCTGCCTCTTTCTCTGTCACTCTCAAATAAATTTAAAAAAATTTTTAAAGGCCATTTTTTACTTTGTCTTCCTCATTGAAAACATTGACTTGTGGAGATGCTGGATCTTACTGGTAGATGTCACTAGCAGAGTCAACTTCTTGCCAGGAAATGGATGCCATCCATCTTGGCAGGGAAGGCATGGGGCTGGGACTCACGTCTTCACGTTTTGGTGGAATGGGCCAGAGGCAGCACCCAGCTATAACTCTCAAAGCCCGCCTCCTGGAGACCCACTTCCTCTAGCCAGGTGCCATCTCGTAAAAGGTTCCACATCTTCCCAAAACAGTGCTACCAGCCAGGAGCAAGATGTTCAAACACCTGAACCTGCGGGGAACATGTCACATCAGAATGTAACAGGAAGTATGACTCTTTATCTTTGGTATAGTCCTCTGTACCTTGCCTTTAGAGATAATTAAGACAAAGATATAAATTCTGGATTATTAAAGACTTTTTTGAAAAATATATTTTATTTATTTATTTGAGAGAGAGAGAGAGAGAGAATGGGCACACCAGGGCCTCCAGCCACTGCAAACAAACTCTAGATGCATGTACCCCCTTGTGCATCTGGCTTACATGAGTCCTGGAGAATTGAACCGGGATCCTTTGGCTTTGCAGGCAAATGCCTTAACCTCTAAGCCATCTCTCCAGACCCCCAAATTATTAAAGACTTTTTAAAGATTGAAAAGGAAAATCATAACTTACCATCTTTCATCTTTGTCTGAAGTTATTCACTCGTTTGTAAAAACTAGCTACTTAGGGACTGGGATGAGCTCATCCACACAGAGGGTCTTAGCGTTGGATTGAGGGACTCTGAGAACAACTGCCTACACACATATGTGGTTTGCAATGGCTAGAGGCCCTGACATGCCCACTCTCTCTCAAATAAAATTTAAAAATTTTTAAAAAAGGAAAGTGAAGCCAGGCGTGGTGGCGCACGCCTTTAATTCCAGCACTTGGGAGGCAGAGGTAGGAGGATCACCATGAGTTCAAGGCCACCCTGAGATTACATAGTGAATTCCAGTCAACTAGGGCTAGAGTGAGACCCGGCTCTGAAAAAAACAAAAGAAAAAGAAGTGCTGCTATGGGGGTGGTGGGAGGGAATTAGCATAGTTTATTGTCTATACTTATGGAAGTTGTCAATAAAAAGTGGGAAAAAAGGGCTGGAGAAATGGCTTAGCCATTAAGGCACATGCCTGCAAAGTCTAAGGACCCTGGTTCGATTCTCCAGGTGCCACGTAAGCCAGATGCACAAGGGGGCACATGTATCTGGAGTTCGTTTGCAGTGGCTGGAGGCCCTAGTGTGCCCATTCTCACTCTCCCTCTTTCTCTTTCCCTCTCTGTCTCAAATAAAGTCCTTTTTTGTTTTTTTGAGGTAGGGTCTCACTCTAGTCCAGGCTGACGTGGAATTCACTATGTATTCTCAGGGTGGCATTGAACTCACAGCGATCCTCCTACCTCCCAAGTGCTGGGATTAAAGGCGTGTGCCACCACACCCAGCAGTAAATAAGATCTTTTTTAAAAAATGGGGGAAAATGCTGATATCTAAGTCTGAAAACTGAAATACTATGCACTATTCTGCATTGAATTTTTACAGATAAAAGGCTTGCTTGAGACAAAAGTTAGAAACCTTGGCTATACTGTGGGACTTTTGTCATGAAGAAATGACTTTTCCCACAATGCTTTGCTTTACATAGTAGATTTACTCCAGGAAATTATTTGTGACTGAGTTAATGGGATTATTTTGTTCTGTGCTAGGCATCAAATCCAGGGGTCTGCACCCGCCGAGTGCTCGGTTTCAGTTGTTTACTTGGCGTTTGAGACGAGGGTCTCACGACGTGGTCGCTTGGGCTGGCTTTGAGCTCACTGAGTAGCCATTTCTCATCTAGCTTAAACTTTGTGATTTTGCTGCCTCTACCTCCCAGATACTGGGATTACAGGCACATGCCTTCACAGCCCTTTTCAAGCAAAGGAGTTCTCCAAACTGTGGTGCTTTAAATGTTTCTAGAATACTGATTTTACTCTATTAGACCCCCTGAGGGCATAATGGAGCTGCTAGTCATTCTTGATGCAGTGACAAGTTGTTCTCCTAAAGTTAGAGCAGTTGTAGTTTTCCCTGTTCATGTTCTTAGGAAATTGAGATTTATATCACTAAACTTGCAAAGAGTTAATTTCTAGCCAGACTTCCTGCTGCAGATGGTGCTGTTCACTGTTACCTGGTGTTGGGAATTCTTTCTTGTGTTTTCAGGTCTTCTTAAGCAACCTTCACTTGATCAGATGCAGGTTTGCTCTGGCTGGAAGCTGTGTCCATTGAAACACAGGAAGTGACTGTTGGGGTGCACTGCTCCTCCTCAGAACCTGGCTCCCTGGCCTCTTGGTGGGAGTTTAAAGCTGTTATTTTCCCTTTGTAAATGGAAAAGGGGGCCTCTAATTATCTTGTATCTATAGCAACCATACGTCCCAGACGTTCCAGATTTCCCCTTCTTCCGTGCATATAGACTTTTAGTTTGGAAAACTTGTTCATACTTCTAATACCAGAAATACAGCTCTTGGCAATTTCGTTTTAGGTAGAAGAAATTCGATTCTGATGGTTTGCTTTAAGGAAGGAAGATAATATATTGCAAGAAATATTTAAAATGTGTTTTTAAACACCAGAGATACCTGAGACCAGTAGTTCTCTCTTTGTAGGGGCTTCTATGCTGCAGTTTTGTTATAAAACCACCAGCAAGGCTGGGTGTGGTGGGGCACGCCTTTAATCCCAGCACTCAGGAGGCAGAGGTAGGAGGATTGCTGAGAGTTCGAGGCCACCCTGAGACTACATAGTTAATTCCAGGCCAGCCTGGACCAAAGTGAGACCCTACCTTGGGAAAAACCAAAAAGATATATATATTTATAGGTACTGGCAAAGTGGTTCAGCAATTAAAGGCACTTGCTTGCAAAGCCTGATAGCTCAGGTTCAGTTCCCTCGAACCCTCATAAAACCAGATGCACAAAGTGGTTTATGTGCCTGGAGTTCTTTTGCAATAGCAGGAGGCCCTGGAGTGAGTACACTTCCTGTCTCTGTCTGCTGCTTTTCCTCTCTAATAAACAAATGAATAAAAATATTAAAATAGATAAACCATACAAACTTGTACTTGAGTATTCATCACAGCCAGGACTGAAAGCAATCCCAGCTGTCAGGCTTTGCAAGTCAACACCCTTAACCACTGAGCCATCTCCTCAGCTCCTTTATTCACTAGAGCATTTTAAGTTTCATTGCTGTTTCCCCATCTGCTCATTTATTATGACCTTGTTTTCCTTTAGTGTTTGAACATTCTTACAATAGCTGCTCTCATTTCCCTGCTTAGTACAAAGTCTGGGCTGTCTTGTGGTTGGTCTGTGTTGTGTGGGCTACTTTTTGCGTAGCTATCATGTCATATTCTCTTTTGTTTCACATCTAGCATTTTCTTGTGTCTGGTACATCATGAAGAGAGTGAATTTTGATTGGCCTCCCCTTGGGGACTTTGGCAGTGGTCTGTGTTAACCCTCCCCATGCACTTCTTACTTGGACAGTTGGGGATAAACTCGGGTTCTGTGTGGCTTATGTAGAAATCTGGAGGGTTTTGTGTTCCTTCCTTCTGGGATCTTATCCCTCACTTCCCAGTTAGGTAGTTAAAACTCCTCCAACCAGCACAGTGCAGCGTCCAGCTTCAGGTCTAAGCACATCAGCACCAGCCAGGTGGAGCCGTGTGAATAGAAGTGCTACCTGGTCGGCTCCTTTTCAGCAGGGCAGACGCCTCTGTTTCTGCTTTGTTTTAGTCACTCTCTTGCCTTTGAAATCGTTGCTTTTATATTTTGCTAAATAATATATTTATCTGTAGAATGACTATTGCTGCTCAGCCATGGCTAGAATGTGTTACTTTTTCCGTTTCGTTTTACATTGATTTTCCCTCTGGTGCTGTGTACAATTAAACAGAACAAAATCTTCCCTTTTTTTTTTTTTTTTTTTTTTTTTTTTTGTGAATGGTGGTGGCATCTCGTCAAAGCCTCACAATGAAGCCACGCATATTAGTGATGCTCTTCTTCTTTCTTTTCTAGACGAGAGATGATTTCCTAGGTCAAGTGGATGTCCCTCTCTACCCCTTACCGGTGAGTGGAGGTGGCCCTCATTTTGTCTCTTTGGGTTCGTGCCTTTGCATGAATCTTTTGTGTATAAAACGTATTATCATTTCTTAGGCACGTTTTCTGAAGATTCATCTCAATTTCACTTTTCTGTAAGATTTTCTTAAGTGAACTTAGCCAAGCTAAGAAGCAGAGCCACCGAAGTTAGTTAGCATAGTAAACGTGGCTGAAGGAAGAGCAGTTTGAAGGTGTTCTGCTGGGTGCATTGGCAGAGGCCCGGTGTCAGAAGGAAGCTGGGCTCCCAGACAGCAGTAGAAATGCGAAACACTGAGAATCTGTGCTGAGGGCGCAGCTAGGGGGAGAGCAAGAGCATGCAAGAAACTCCAGGGTAAAACATTGTCGACCAAATGAGTGACATGGAGGTTGAAGAAGAAAAAAGCAAAAATAAGGTTAATACAGGTGGACTTGGAAGGTAAGGGTCATGTCTTGAGAAGAAAAGTTGATAGAGACATGAGTAAGGAAAAGAGACAGATGGGCCATGCGTGGTGGCGCACACCTTTAATCCCAGCACTTGGGAGGCAGAGGTAGGAGGATCACCCTGAGTTCGAGGCCATCCTGAGACTACAGAGTGAATTCCAGGTCAGCCTGGGCTAGAGTGAGACCCTACCTCAAAACAAAAAAAAGAGAGAGAGAGACAGATGGTTGATGGGTATCAACATCCCGGCAATAGCAGAACCTGCAACTGGTGGACTGTCCACATCAGCAAGACAAGAGGACCAAGTGTAGAGCCTTAGTCATCATGGCTGGACCCGGGGAAAGACGGAAGACAGAAAGGGAGAATGGTAAAGAGGCCAAGAAAATCATGTCATAGGAAATTGGGTATGGTGGCCCATGCCTGTCACCCCAGCACTTAGGAGCCTGAAACAGGAAGACAGCAAGTGTGAGGCCCGCCTGTACTCCACAGCAAGTACTGCCTCCAAATAAACTAAAAGAAGGAAGGAAAGAGTTGTAGGACCCAAGGGTTGGTTAATGCAGAATAGTAGAGAAGTCATAATAAAAAGCAAAATGACTGAACTTCCACAACAGAGGGGTCTTCCTCCGTGTGTCAGTTATTTGAGATGTGCCCTGGCTCTCTGCAGTGTTGACATCCTCCACACAGACTTGCTTCCAGGCTGGTGACTCTTTGTTCTAGAATTGCCTCTGGGCTCTAGGCAGGCCTCGCTGCTCCATCTTCCTTTGGGCACCAGCACTATCACTGTGCTATTACTCTGCTGGTTGTCGTCCGTCCGGCTGCGTGTCCAGAACCCACCTGCTCAGTGGTTCTCGAGCCTAAGACTGAGCTGGGCATGAACCTGAAGGGGTTATCAAATTACCTAACCACTTAAATTAGAACAACTGTGTTTCTCACTCTTCACTTATGCCTTAGGTCACCGTTCATGAATCTTCCTGAAAGGTACAGAGCATGTTGGTCTTACAGATAGCTTTCAAACCCTCCCCTGTTTTATTCTAGACAGAAAACCCAAGAATGGAGAGACCATACACATTTAAGGACTTTGTTCTTCATCCAAGAAGGTCAGTAAATGCAAAATGACAGCATATTACATTTCTTATTTCTTTATTAAACCTTACAGTAGCCTCCTTGAAAATCCTAGGCTCAAACCCTTAAAATTAAATAATAGTAAGTATGTCACATTATTTTCTTTGGGAGAGCTTTGTTGTTATTTATGATTTAAAAGTGCTATAGAAGGCTGGAGAGATAGCTTAGTGGTTAAACGCTTACCTGCAAAGCCAAAGGACCCAGGTTCAAGTCCCAGGACCCATGTAAGCCAGATTACACAAGGTGGCGCATATGTGTAGAGTTCATTTGCAATGGCTGGAGGCCCTGATGTGCCCTTCCTCTGTCTGCCTTTCTCTCTCTCTCTATCTCAATAAATAAATTATATATATACATATATTTGTTTGTTTTGGTTTTTCGAGGTAGATTCTCACTCCAGTCCAGGCTGACCTTGAATTCACTATGTAGTCTCAGGATGGCCCTGAACTCACAGCGATCCTTCTACCTCTGCCTCCTGAGTCCTGGGATTAAAGGCCCGGTTTATAAAATATATTTTTTAAGGTACTATAGAGTACTATATGGACACTGAAAACAATATCCTAATGATATAGAAAACTGAACTCACTCCTTTTGGAAAGATTTCTTCCCCTGACATTTATCAGATAGATGGGCTCAATTTATCACTATTTTCTATTTTTCCTTTTCTTTTTTCCAGGTGTGTATGTGTGGGTGGTAGGCGTGCATGTATCCATGAAGGTGATGTGTGTGGGTGTGTGTGCCTGTGGAGGCTAGAGGTGTCATCCTCCATCTTTCTCCTCTTTACTTCACTGAGGCAGTGTCTCTCACTTGAGTCCAGAGCACACCAGTCTGGTTAGGCCAGTCAGCAAGCCTGCCCCAAGGATCCCCGTCTCTACCTCCCACGTGCTGGCATTACAGACAGGCGGCCGTGTCCACCTGGCATTGCTGTGGGTCTGAACTCCAGTTCTCATGTTTATGTGGCAAACACTTTGCTGACTGAGCCATCTCCCCAGCCTATCTCTTAATGTATGTGTCATGTTACCATTCTGTGCTTGAAAAAAAAAACTAACTGTATTTTATATAATTTAATTTTGAAAAGCATTTCAGAAGATCCTCATATTTAGAGAAAATAATATAAATGGAGAACAGAATTTAAAAACAAGTAGCTTGCCCATAACTCCTCTTTTCTAGACTGAACTACAAGCTTTTTTGCCAGGATTTTATAACTGATGTCACAAATGAAACTCCTTTTGATTTTTGGTGCCACATAGTCAAGTAAAATCTAGTCAAAATGTGTGTGAAAGCCGGACATGGTGGTGCATGCCTTTAATCCCAGCAGTCGAGAGGCAGAGGTAGGAGGATGGCTGTGAGTTTGAGGCCACCCTGAGACTACAGAGTGAATTCCAGGTCAGCCTGGGCTAGAGGGAGACCCTACCTCGAAAACCAAAAAAAAAAAAAAAAAAAAAAAAAAAAAAGTGTGTGGATTTTCTGTGAAAGGGTCCAAGGATATCTGGGAAAATAACAGCACTTCTCTTGTTGAGACTAGAAAATACATTTGAAAACACGTACTATTGAAACCTAGTCTTTCATTCAGTTAAATGACTTCTTTTTCGTCATGTGGACGCATCATTCCCTCCTTCCCCACTCCACTGAGGCCTGTCCTTAGTGGGGTTGTGGCTGAGAGCAGCAGCCAGTCATTGGGGTAAAATGACTTCTTTTCATCACTCTTGATAACACAAATATTAAAACAAAGGAGACAGTGCTCTGGACTGTGTTAATATTTATTCTCTGTAAGAGACATCACATATATAATTCCTGTAGTAGTCCAGATTATAAATCTCTTCTCTTCCTTTAATTTTGGACTGACTGTGGCCATCTACATACTAAAAATACCTAAACAAATATTTTTTCTCCTATTTGATAATTAGCCTGCTTTTCAGCTTAATGTAAGCTTTGCAATATATTTTTCATTAAAAAAATGATTGGGGGGCTGGAGAGATGGCTTAGGGGTTAAGGCGCCTGCCTGCTAAGCCTAAGAACGCTGGTTCCAATCTCCAGTGGTTCCAATCTTCAGGTCCCACGTTTAGCCAGGTGCAAAGTGAGGCAAGGGCACAATGCCACACTTGCCCACAAGGGGGCGCACACATCTGGATTTTGTTCGCAGCAGCTGAGGTGCTGCTGGCACGCCCATCTCTATCTGTCTTCCTCTCCCTCTCTCTCTCTATGTCTCTCTCTCCAAAAATAAATAAAATAATAATTAAAAAATTTTTTTGAAAAATGATTGGGACTGGGCATGGTGGTGCATGCCTTTAATCCCAGTATTTGGGAGGCAGAGGTAGAAGGATCGCCTTGAGTTCAAGGCCACCCTGAGACTACACAGTGAATGCCAGGTCAGCCTGAGCTAGAGTGAGACCCTACCTCAGAAAAACAAAACAAACATAAATAAATAAATAAATAAATAAATAAATAAATAAATAAATGGAGAAAGAAAGAAAGAAAGAAAGAAAGAAAGAAAGAAAGAAAGAAAGAAAGAAAGATAGATAGATTGGGGGCTGGAGAGATGGCTTAGTTAAGCACTTGCCTGTAAAGCCTAAGGACCTCAGTTCAAGGCTCGATTCCTCAGGACCCACGTAAGCCAGATGCAGAAGGTTGCACATACATCTAGAGTTCATTTGCAGTGGCTGGTTGCTCTGGTGCACCCATTCTCTATCTGCCTCTCTCTTTCTCATATAAATAAAATAAATAATTTTTTTTAAAAAATTGGGCTGGAGAGATGGCTTAGTGGTTAAGGCATATGCCTGTGAAGCCTAAGGACCCAGGTTCGATTCTTTAGGTGCCAGGTAAGCCAGATGCACATGGTAGCACATGCATCTGGAGTTCGTTTGCAATGGCTAGAGGCCCCTGGCATGCCCCATTCGCTCTCACTCCCTCTTTCCCTCTCTCTGTCTCAAATAAATAAATAAATAAAAATTTTAAAAACCTTTAAAAAAATTACTGGCATCTTCCATCAGCATTGACTGTTCTGCAAGTACAAAGACAATGTCATCCAGGAAGAGAAGGAAGGTGCTGCATTCCTGCATTAGTACAAAGACAGTGTCATCCAGGAAGAGAAGGAAGGTGCTGCATTCCTGCATTTGTACAAAGACAGTGTCATCCAGGCTGATTTTCTGGCTAAAAAGATGAAACACAACTGTAGAAAAATTTTTCAACAGAGCGTCATCTGAGCACATTTTCTGTGTCACTCATCTAAAATCACGAGTCACAATGCCATGTCCCCTTAACCTAGGAGACAGGGCATATTGGTGGCCTTGGAAACCAGAATGGGGCTTCTGCCAGAGCACCTAGGAGTGGAAAAGCACTGAGTTGGCTAAATCCACAAGAAGGCAATTAAAAGGTTGGAAGGAGCCGGGTGTGGTGGCGCATGCCTTTAATCCCAGCATTCAGGAGGCTGATGTAGGAGGATCACTGTGGGTTTGAGACAAGCTTGAGACTACATAGTAAATTCTAGGTCAGCCTGGGCTAGAGTGTCGAGACCCTACCACAAAGAGAAAAAAAAAGCTTAAAGGAGACATGGGATGGGGAAGCAGGTGATTTCTAGAAGATGGAGTAAAAGGACTTTGGGACTGGGAATGTGGTCCATGGGTAGAGTGCCTGCCTGGCATGCACAAAGCCAAGTTCTATGGCCATTACTGCATAACCGTGTGTGTACAGGTAGTACACACCTGTAATCCTAGCACTTGAGAGATGAGACAGGAGGACCAAAAGTTCAAGGTCATCCTCAACTACATAAGGATTTAGAGGCCAACCTGAATCTACATGAGACCCTGTCTCAAAAATAAAATGATTAGTAAGCCTTATATTAGAAGTTTATAAAGTTATATTTTAAAAAATTAAAATGCTACTACAGAGTATAGTAGCCACTATAAATTAGGCAGCCGAGCCTGGTGGTGCAGGCCTGTAAACTAAGTGTTCTGGAGATGAGGCAGGAAGATTACACGTTTGAGAGCCATCTGGGCTACAAAGGAAGTTCAAGACCACTCTGAGAAACTTCAGACCCTTTCTGAAAGTAAAAAGCAAAAAGAGAAGCCGGGCGTGGTAGCGCACGCCTTTAATCCCAGCACTCAGGAGGCAGAGGTAGGGGGATTGCCATGAGTTCGAGGCCAGCCTGAGACTTCAGAGTGAATTCCAGGTCATCCTGGGCTAGAGTGAGACCCTACCTTGGGAAAAAGAAAAAAAAAAAAAAAAAAGCAAACAGAGGGCTGGGGATATAGCGCAGCGGTAGAGCACTTGCCTCGTATGTACAAGGCCCCAGGTTTCATCCTCAGTACTACAATAATAGTGATACTAGTAATTAGAAATTTAGAATGTTTTAAGAATGTCAGTGAGGTAATTAAGTCATTGGCAGGTTCCTTGAGCAGCGGCTGCAGCAGACACGGGTTCAGGCTACTCTGGGCCTTGCTCTCCTCTGACACAGAAGACCAGCCTGGCAGCCTGGATTCCTGTCTTTAGTCCAGAAATACTCTGTGGGCCTAAACATGGTTCAATCCCTACCTCCCTCCCTCCCCTGCATGTGGATTCAGCCAAGCATTCCCTGAAGTCCTCCTCTGCTACAGAGCCAAATCCTTCCCACTCTTCTGGCCCCAAAGGGCCCAGTTGCTCCCTGAAGTTCTCTCTGACCCTTTCCTTACGTGGCCTTAGCGTAATAATTATCCATGGTTGTGTGATTTCTTTCTCTTCACCATCCCCTCCCCTAGTCTTTGTGTTTACTGGAACTTCTTTTGAGTCTCCTCTAAGAGCTGGTAGGTGTTCAAGAAGCTCAACAAATGAATGCGTTCTTCCTTGTCGTTTTCTGAATAATCATTTTCTTTTCTACAGTTACAAATCAAGAGTGAAAGGTTATCTAAGATTAAAAATGACTTACTTACCTAAAACCAGTGGCTTGGAAGAAGATAACTCAGAGCAGGCTGAAGAATTAGAGGTGAGATCTTATAAATATTTGCTTAAACTCAGAAGACATTTAAGTCTTATTTTAGTTTACTTTGAAGAAAAAGAACATTAATAAATAAAACTAACATGCACAATGAAAGTTAACTTTATTGAATATTTATGTGGCCCATTTCATTAACAATTTCTTTCCTTTATAAGGATATTTCAGCAGAATGAATAGCCACTATTGATTTCTGTCTTAGAGGTTGGAGAACGCAGTAGTTTCAAATGAAAACATTTATTCTAATTATATTACTAGCTCTTTCTAGCTTTTCAAAAATTTCAAATCCATGGGTACTGGGGAATCGAACCAGGGTCAGTAGGCTTTCATGCAAGTTCCTTTAACTGCTGAACTATCTTCCCAGCGTAAGAAACTTATAACATGTAATCCTTTTCTGGCATGCTTGTTTGAGGCAGGTAGATTTTTGTAAGTGACAGGATGAAAAGAGAAAGTCTGTGAAGGGCATGGATAATGGTCTGTGCAGCTGGGGGCTCAGAAGCTACAGAGGGGATCAGAATAGAATGCAGTTCAGAGACAGACTGCTGCCAACTGGCCACATGACCCTGTGTGAGGGCCCCAGCTCTGAATTTTACGGTTTTCATTGGCAGAGTAGCAGGTTGCACTGGATGATCTGCAGGTAGGAGAACTCAGTTTGATAAAAGGACAAAACCCCTTGTTTTGGAGGTTCTCTTAAAGGCACATTCCATCAAAAGGTAACATCAGGGCTGGAGAGATGGCTTAGTGGTTAAGGAACATGCCTGCGAAGCCTAAGGCCCAGGTTCGATTCTCCAGGTCCCACATAAGCCAGATGCACATGGTGGTGCATGTGTCTGAGTTTGTTTGCAGTGGCTGGAAGCCCTGGCTTGCCCATTCTCTCTCTCTCTCTCTCTCTCTCTCTCTTTCTGCCTCTAATAAATAAATAAAAATAAAACTTTACCAAGAAAAAAAAGGTAGCATCATTTGTCTAGTGCCACTTATTGAAAGCACTCAGCATACGAAGCTTGGTCATTTTGGAAGGTTCTCTTTTGTTCTCTTTTCAACTATCTTCTCTTTGGTGGAGGGTCTGCTTTGGTCTCCATAAGAACCGAGAAACCCAAGGTCTGGTTTAGATGCCCAAGAAAGACACTTTACAGCAGGCAGAAAATTAGCAACAAAGCTTTCTGGGGATCTTTTTTCTTTTCTTTTCTTTTCTTTTGTTTGATTTTGAGGTAGGGTCTCACTCTGGTCCAGGCTGACCTGGAATTAACAATGTAGTCTCAGGCTGGCCTCCAACTCATGGTGATCCTCCTATCTCTGCCTCCCGAGTGCTGGGATTAAAGGCGTGTGCCACCACACCCAGCTCTGGGAAAATTTTGTTGTTGTTGTTTGAGGTAGGGTCTCACTCTAGCCCAGGCTGACCTGGACTCTGTAGTCAAGGGTGGCCTTGAACTCATGGCGATCCTCCCACCTCTTTCTCCCCAAGTGCTGGGATTAAAGGCGTGTGCCAACCTGCCCCAGCTCTGGGAAACTTTTGAATGCACTGAGGTTTTGCTTTGTGGGGGAAATCATGTGAATAGAAGGAAAGAGGAGTTTTATTCCCTTCAACTCATAAAATTTAAGTAACCTCTAGTTTGGTTGTTGTTGCAGTCAGGTTCATATTGCTGGTAGAAATCGCCCAACCAAGAGCAGCTTGTGAGAAAAAAAGAGGTTTATTTTGGTTTACAGGCTCAAGGGGGGAGCTCCATCATGGCAGGGAAAACGATGACATGAGCAGAGGGTGGACATCACCCCCTGGCCAACATAAGGTAGACCACAGCATCAGGAGAGTGTGCCAAACACTGGCAAGGGGAGGCTGGCTATAACACCCATAAGCCCGCCCCCAACAATATACTGCCTCCAGGAGGCTTTAATTTCTAATTGCCATCAGCTGGGGAGACAAACGTTCAGAACACTTAAGTTTATGGGGGACACCTGAGTCAAACCACCACATTCTGCCCCTGGCCCTTATAAACTGATAACCATTCATGATGTAAAATACAATGCATTCATGCAACTTTAAAATTCCCATAGTTTTTTTTTTATCAATTCCAGTGATGTTCATATGTCTCCATAATCCAGGGTCTTTTAACTGAGCCATAATACCAAAAAAAAAAAAAACACCCCAAACCATAATGGCACAGAATAAACATTCACACTGCAAAAGATGGCATTGGGCATAACAAATAAACATTCAACAAATACACAATTTAAACAGGGCAAACATCAAACTCTGTAACTCCAAGTTCAACAACTCTAGCCAATGACAAATCTCCAAGTCCAGTAATTCTAACCTGCAACAAGTCTCTGGAGTTCCAATTCTGCCCCTCTAACTAGGCTACTCACAGTCCTGGAAAACTTCATCCAGGACCGGCAGCTCTCCTTGGCAGCCATCTCATGGTCCCGGCATCTCCAGTGGGTCTCCACTGCAACCCACCATCATCCTCATGGCCCCATGGGGTCTCCACGCAGGCAAACCTGCTTCACACTGCCCATGGCCATTTCCAAAACACAAGACCGTGTTGCAAACTCAGTGACCGTCTCTTTCTTGCATTCCTTATATTCCGTAATACCAGGAGAGGTACCAATTTGTTAATCCAGGGGGGAATAAAGCAGACTTTGAAGAACAGGACACTCCTTGAGCACTCAGGCCCTTTCAGAAGAGTTTGCATTCTTCCCGTTGCCCCAGTACTGGTCAGCCATAATCTCTCAAACAATTTTCAGTTGAATGGGCAGCAGTTTAGGCCCCAAAATTTCATTTTTTCTGTGCCATATCCCTCTACTCACACCAGTCCATTATTTCTACGCAATGCAACCCTGCACAGCTTCTCAGGACAGTGACATAACAGCAAGACTCTCACATAAACTGCTTCTAGCCCAGTCCAGACAAAGCTCTTTTTCACCCTCATAAGCCAAACCTCACACCCCATAGTTCTGACTGCATTCAGGTCTTTCAACTCTGACCAGAACAGTCCATCAAGCTGTACTTACAGCACTTCAAGGCGTCTCTTAGGCCAAGGTTTCAAATCCTCCCACATTCCTCTTGAAAATCAGCTCCAAAAGGCCAAAGCCACACAGTCAGGTGTCTAGCAGCAATCCCACTCCTCGGTACCACTTTACTGTTACAGTCAGGTTCGCATTGCTGGCAGAAGTCACCTGACCAAGAGCAGCTTGTGGGGGAAAAAAGATTTATTTTGGCTTAAAACGATGGCATGAGCAGAGGGTGGACATTAACCCCTGGCCAACATAAGGTGAACAATAGCAACAGGAGAGTATGCCAAACACTGGCATGGGGAAACTGGCTATAACACCCATAAGCCTACCTCCAACAATACGCTGCCTCCAGGAGGCATTAATTTCCAATTGCCATCAGCTGGGGAACCTAGCATTCAGACCACCTAAGTTTATGGGGGACACCTGAGTCAAACCACCACCATTGTCAAAGAGTTTCTTGTTTTCTTATAAGTGCTTATCTATTTATTTACCTTTTTCTCATTTATTTTTATCCATTTTTATATAATTTTAAGTTTTTAAGAGATTTATTGGACAGAAGTCTTTGTGGCTGAGAATTTTTTAATGTCACTTTCACAAGTACTTAGTTTTCATTGGTTCTCCCATCCACTCCTCCGCCCCCATATCCTTGCTACCCCCTCCACTGACATAGCACATATATTCTATTACCTAACCCAATCCACTTTTCTTAAAGATACATGCACATATGGTAATTTGATCATAATCCCCTCCCATTACTTTCTTCTGACCCCCTTCCCTACCCCATTGCACTGAACCCCCCTCCCCTCTCTTTTCTAAATAATCCTTCTTTTTTCTTTTTCTTTCTTTCTTTCTTTTTATTGTTTTCAAGGTAGGGTCTCACTCTAGCCCAGGCTGACCTGGAGTTCACTCTGTAGTCTCAGGGTAGCCTTGAACTCAAGGTGATCCTCCTACCTCTGCCTCCCACGTGCTGGTTTTAAAGGCATGCGCCACCATGCCCGGCCTTCTCCTATTTTAATATCTTAGTCTTTTGCCTCCCCATCATCTGTGTAGACTATTGATGACTTAGTGCTGTGCGGGTCTCATGGATATAACAACATCTGTTATGAGATCACGAGTGCACGGGGCAGTGCACTGGACAGAAATCTATGTGCCTGGCATTTTGGCGTGCAGGCTATCTTGCATAGTGAAATTCTGTTTGAAACGAAATGTCTGCTGTAAAGGGGAAAAAAGGCCTTTATTCAGTAACTTTAAAAAGTTAACAGCATTGCATTATTGAGTAACCTGCTCCAAGTTTTTGGCCACACACATTACAGGTTCTTCATTCAAAGCTCGGTTCTGCGTAGAGAACAGCTTCGCCTCATGCTGTGGTCTCATGTCTCCATGTCTGAGTTCCCTCAGAGCGCACCTTATAATTTCAGGAGATGTAAGCACATCGTTTATTTACAAAAGGCTCTAGGAATTCAAACACATGAGCGTTTATTTATCTTCTGTGTAGCTAACAACCAGAGAAGTCTTGCCTGATCTCTGACATGTAGTTTGTGACTAAATACATAAAATTCTACTGTTTGGAGAAAACAATTGTGATTTTGAAAAGAGGCGTTCAGCTTAGGGAGTTTACATGCCTTAGGAAAGTGTGGCTGTAACAGGTAATTATGTAACCTTTGATTTTTGTAGCCTGTGTCTCTTTAGGGCTAGCTGTGTGGGTTTTACTAGATAAACATAATGCTTGCTTGTCTAAGCTCTGTTCGCCTGCTTTCTAATCCCCTTGTGTTGTAGGTATTTGCATATTAGCTTTGATACTGGTAATTGAGATTAATTTATTCATAGGGAAGAATTCTGAGAAGTGAAAATTCCATTTTTAATTTTTTTATTTCCTCAAATTTGAAATCATTTTTTAAACTCTTAAGTTATTCATTTTTCTTCTTGAACTTTCTTTGGTGACACTAAAATAGGTGGTTAAGAGAGAAATCTTAGCTTTTAAAGAAACATATTTTGGGTACTATTTTTCTAACTCTAAAACATTTCATTTTCCTTGTTAGCAGTGGTAAGATCCCCTTTTTAAACATCTACTCGCTACAAAATGAGTTTCCAGGTCAGCCTGGGCTGTAGTGAGACCCCATCTCAAAAAACAAAACAAAAGAATTTAACTCACATGCTTTTGAAATTAAGACCATGAAAATACAGTTCATTTCTATATGAGCAAGACTATACTAGGTCCTGTGTTATGATCATGAAAGAGGAAGTAAGCAAATAGAGAGAAAGAATTAGGCTGAGTGTCATGGTGCACACTTTAATCGCAGCACTTGGGTGCAGAGATACAGGCATCACCATGAGTCGAGGCCACTCGCCGAAAACAAGAGAGAGAGGGAAGCCAGGTGTTGTGGCATATGCATGTAATCCCAGCACCAAGAGCCTGAGACAGAAGGATTTCCATGAGTTCAAAGCCAGCATGAACTACAAAGTGAGTTCCAGGTCATCATGGGCTAGAGTAAGACCCTGTCTCAAAAAAGAGAGAGAGGGGCTGGAGAGATGGCTTAGTGGTTAAGTGCTTGCCTATGAAACCTAAGGACCCTGGTTTGAGGCTTGATTCTCCAGGACCCACATAAGCCAGTTCACAAGGTGCACATGTGTCTAGAGTTCGTTTGCAGTAGCTGGAGGCCCTGGTGTTCCCATTCCCTCCCTCTCTCTCTCTCTCTCTCTCTGCCTCTTTCTTTGCCTGTCTGTTGCTCTCAAATAAATAAAAATAAAAAGATTAAAAAGAGAGAGAGAGCATAAGCATAGATTATAAGAAAGGGAAAGAAGATAATGTAATCTGAGCAATAAAAAGAAAAGAAAAAAAGATACCATTTTCCATAGAAAAAGTAAAATGATGGGCTGGCGAGATGGCTTAGCAGTTAAGGTACTTGTCTGCAAAGTCTAAGGACCCAGGTTCAATTCCCCAGGACCCACGTAAACCAGATGCACAAGGTGGTACATGTGTCTGGAGTTTGTTGGCAGTGGCTGGAGGCCCTGGTGCACCCATTCTTTCTATCTGTGCCCCCCCTCCAATAAATAAATATTAAAAAAGTAAAAAGAGGCCTGGGAAGATAGCTCAGTGGGTAAAATGTTTAGCATGCAAGCATGAGAACCTTCGTTAGGTCTCTAGCAGCCACGTAAGTGCTGAGTGTGGTGATGGGTGCTTGCAACCCCAGTACGGGGAAGGTGGAGACAGGTGGTTCCCCATGACTAGCTAATCTAATCAAACTGGTGAGCTCTAGTCTCAGTGAGAGACTCTGTCTCAAAAATTAAGGTGGATTAAGGCACACATCCTTAATCCCAGCACTCAGGAGGCAGAGGTAGGAGGATCACTCTGAGTTTGAGGCCAGCCTGGAACTACAGAGTGAGTTCCAGGTCAGCCTGGGCTAGAGTGAGACCCTACTTTGAAAAAAACAAGAACAACAACAAAAATAAATAACTGGGGAAGAAACCTAACATCAACCTCTGACCTCCACACACATGTGGACTCACACACACACCATGGACATGCATATACACAAACACATGCAAAAATAATAAAAAGAAAAAATAGAGAAGAGTAAGAAAAAGGATCAATTTTGCTGATAGGTCCTTTTTCTCATTCTAATTCCTTCTTCTCTCCCTGCCTGTCACGATCTGTTCTTCCTTGGTCCATAACCCTCCCTCAGGAGCACTTCTTGATCCCATGTTTCAACAAAGCGTCACTCTCTTACCTCTCATAGGCCAGCATCTCCTGGAACATAACAATTACTCCCTGCTAGACCTCCAGAGCCCAGAACAGAAGCCCTGTGTGGATTAAAGAATTATTCTTAGTCTGTGTATCAGTTACTTTCTCTTTGTTGGGGCAAAACACCCCAACTAGATGCAGCTTAGGAAATAAAAGGGTTTATTTTTGGCTCAGTTTCAAGGGGAAGCTTCTTCGCGGCCAGGGAAGCATGACAGGAGCAGGAAGCTGGTGTCGAGTGGTCATATCAGCAGGGAGGAAGAAGAGCACACAAGCAGGGCCAGGCTGCCACACCTCAGGAACATACCTCCCCAGCAAGGCTGGGAGACAGGTTCACTTTGCATTACCCACTCAGCACTTACGGGGTTCTGGGGAATCAAACCCAGGTCCTCATGCTTGCAAGTCCAGCGCATTACTCTCTGAGCCTTCACCCCAGCCTTCCTGTTTACTTCCCAACAGGGTCTCTGTAGCTCAGTGTAATGTAACCTGGAACTCATCATGCTTGGCCTTTTTTTGGGGGGGGGGAGACCCATTGAAAACAGCACAACTTTATGCATCTGGTTTTATGTGGGTACTGGGGAATTGAACCTGGACTGGTAGGTTTTGCCAGCAAGTGCCTTTAACCTCTGGCCATCTCTCTAGCCCATAAAAGGTTTTTTGTCCCTTTTTTTCTATTGAAAATTTGAAAAATTTGGAAAGAAATTAAAGCATTTTAAAATAAAATGTAAGTGATTGTTATCTTACAGAGAAAATTTATTATAAAGTATTCATATTGTGATCTTAAAAGTTGAGAGCGGGCCTGGAGAGTTGGCTCAGTGGTGAAAGGAACTTGCCTGCAATTCCCTAGCACCTGTATAAAGCCAGATGCACAAAGTGGTACATGCATCTGGAGTTCAGTTGCTGGAGGCCCAGGCACACCTCTCTTCCTCCTCCCTCCCATTCTCTTTGTCTATTCCTCTCACTTTTTTGCTTACAAATAAATTTTAAAACTTTTTTAAGTTGAAAGCAGGGCTGGAGTGATGGCTTAGCGGTTAAGGCGTTTGCCTGCAAAGCCTTCGATTCTCTAGGACCCACGTAAGCCAGATGCAAAAGGGGCACATACATCTGGAGTTCATTTGCAGTGGCTAGAGGCCCTGGCACGCCCATTCTCTCTCTCTCTCCCCCCCTCCCCCCCTCAAATAAATAAATAAATAAATAATATATTTTTTAAAGCATTGAAAGCAGAGTCCGGGAGATTGGCTCAGCAAATAAGAGTGCTTGTCACACAAACATGAAAACCCAGCAGGGCCTGCTTCACTTTGAGTTTGTTTGCCCAGTACCTATGTAAACAGGTGGGCATAGCCAGGCATGCCTGTGGGAACCACTGGAGAATCACTGGGGCCTACTGGTCAGGCAGTCTGACCACAAAAAAAAGAAAGAGAGAGAGATAGAAAGGAAGGAAGGAAGAGGCCCTGAGTTCACTGAGAGTCTCTGTCTCCTGAAGGAAATAAAGTAAATGAGCAGTAGAGAAGGACACGTGTGTTCTCTTCTGGCCTCCACATGTGCATGCACAGGGCGCGCGCCTCTGCACATACCAGAATACTTCACATACATGCAAAAGCACACCTGGAGGGCGTGCTGATGTTGACACATCGCTTCTGGACCTGAACATGCTGTGTCTCTTTGCTGTCCTCTAGCACATAACATAGGGCGAGCAAAGTGTGAACCTGACTGCTTCCTTCTGCCTTTCAGCCTGGCTGGGTGGTTCTGGACCAGCCCGACGCTGCCTGTCCCGTGCAGCAGCAGCAGGAGCCCGCCCCTCTGCCCCCAGGCTGGGAGGAGAGGCAGGATGTGCTCGGGAGGACCTACTACGTAAACCACGAGTCTCGCAGAACACAGTGGAAAAGACCAACCCCGCAGTATGTGCTGACAGGTTTTTGTTTTGTTTTGTTTTGTTTGTGAGAGAGCGAGAGTAAGAGAATTGGCGCACCAGGGCCTCTAGCCACTGCAGTCGACCTCCAGATGCATGCACCACCTTGTGCGCACGCATCACCGTGTGCATCTGATTTATGAGGGTTCTGGGCTTTTTAGGCAAGCGCCTTAAACACTAAGCCATCTCTCCAGGTCTGTGCTGACAGTTTACACAACAGTTATCGAAATACATTCTTGCATGTGTATTGTGTGTGGACTGGGGTTTCAGGCATGTGTGGCCACATCTAGCTATTTATGTGGTTGCTGGGGAACCAAACTCAGTCCTTGGCCCAGTCCCAAATGGATTCCTTGTGGTATAGGGAGCTGAATACTGTAAGACCAGAGGTTTTAAAATGCTATCTCGATGGGTTTTGAAAAAATATTTATTTATTTATTTATTTATTTATTTATTTATTTATTTATTTATTAGAGACAGAGAAAGAGGCAGATGGAGAGAGAAAGTATGAGTGCGCCAGGGCCTCCTGCCACTGCAAATGAGCTACAGACTCATGTGACACCCTGTGTATCTGGCTTTTTTCTTTTTTTCTTTTTGGTTTTTCAAGATGGGTCTCACTCTAGCCCAGGCTGACCTGGAACTCATTCCATAGCCCCAGGCTGGCTTCAAACTCGGGGTGATCCTCCTACTTCTGCTTCCCATGTGCTGGGACTAAAGGTGTGTGCTACCATGCCCAGCCTCACATACACACATTATGAACATACAGACATACAGGAATGCACAGCACACAAATGTAAAAAGTCCACCCCTTCTCCAGTGCAGTGTTCGTGCATCCTCTTCAGCATGCGGAGGCTTGGAGAGCCTAGCCTTTGACACACTCCAGCCTCTGCAGTGATCTTTTTCTTTCATCTTAAAACTGTCCACATTTCCAAGTTCTCACGCTTGGTGTCGGATCCCCGGCTGGTTCTCTTCTCAGGTAGCCTCCTATGACTCCTTTCATTCTATGCTCTTCTTATCTGTCCACTAGCCTGCTAATTTTTGACTCTCATATTTTGCATATGATGTGCCCCAAGCTCTTCCACAGATACGTTCTGTCATGAAGTCATTCCACAGTAAATCAGCGATACTTTCTCCACAGCACAGAGGCATCAACAGCTATAGAATGACATAAACATTGCAAAACAGAAGACACTGTAAAGTTCTGTGGTCTTCGTGGTGTGTGCTGTCACTGCAGCACACCTGACTGCAGGAATTGTGTTTCTTTTGCTGTGGCTGGTGTGATTCTCAGGTGGTAAAAACCAAAGTGTAGGTGAACAAAAACCCTGAAACATCTGTCAAATTAAGTTTTACCAGCCACAGCTCAGTACAGACTGGTCTTCTGGTGGGAAGAGAGAGGTTAGGGAGAGCTGCGGTGACATGAGGCACAGTTAGAAAGAATAAGTTTTGGTGTTCCGCCACACGGAGGACAGCTGTGGTTGATACTACATGTTTGAAAAAAGCAAGGAGAGAAGATTTTGAACATTTTGACCACAAAAAAATGATAAATATATGAAGTGGTGGGTGTACTAAACATATATGAATATCCAAGTATTGCCTGTTACCTACAGGTTAAAGCATATATAGTCAGTATGTATCAACTTAATAAGTTAGGGGTTGAGATAGTTCAACAGTTGAAGGCACTTGCTTGCAAAACCTGCCAGCCCCAGTTCAATTCTCCAGTACCCATGTAAAGCCAGATATACAAAGTGGCACATGCATCTGGAGTTTGTCTGTAGCAGCAAAAGGCCTCGGTACACCCATTCTTATTTTCTCTCTCTCTCTTTCTCAAATAAGTAAATAAATATTTTTTTAAATAATAATACTGTATGGTCCTGCCATGCAAGCATGAAAGACTACATTTGATCTCCAACGCTCATTTAAGAGGCTAGGCATGGCCATGCAGGTTGTAACTCCAGTCCTAGGGGAGGAAGAGACAGGAGAATCACTGGGGCTTACACCATGCATGCAGACACCATACCATACATCCTATACACGCACTAAAAAGAAGAAAAGCAATAAGGGGTTTAAATTTTAAATAATAATAGCAGTAATAATAATTTATCCTGGACTTGTATGAAATAAATGAATAATTTTGTCATTGAATATTGGAAGAAAATTCTAGATATGATAGCTGGTCATATTAAATACATAATGTATATTATTAACATAGGGCTGGAGAAATGGCTTAGTGGTTAAGACATTTGCCTGTGAAGCCAAAGGACCCAGGTTTGATTCCCCAAGACCAACATAAGCCAGGTGCACAAGGGGCACATGCATCTGGAGTTTGTTTGCAGTGGCTAGAGGCCCTGGCTTGCCCATTCTCTGTCTGTCTGTCTCTCTTTTATCTCTTTCTCTCTGTTTGCAAATAAAGAAATAAAATTTTAAAAAAAAAGAATTTAACTGGAATACTATAAATGACTGAGGCTTGTATCCTCCCTAAACTCAGATTCGTAATCTATTAAGCTTTGAATTCTAGAGTCCTTATGCTTCCCTTCATTTAAAAAAAAATATCTATTGATTATTTGAGAGACACACAGGGAGTATTGGCATGCCAAGGCCTCCTGCCATTGCACACAAACTCCAGATGCATGCACCACTTTGTGCATCTGGGGAATCAAGCCCAGGCTTTGCATCAGGCTTTGCAAGCAAGTGCCTCAAATCACTAAGCCACCTCTCCCCCCTGCCCCTCATTCTGCCTTCTGCATTTGTGCGCGGGGAGCTCTGCTCCTTGTCAAGGGCAGTTCTAGAAAATGTACTGTCTGGTTCATGACGGCATGCACTGCTCCAGAGCTACTGTAGATGTCACTCTTGTGGTAGCATGGTGACATGATAGGATGGTGAGGTGATTGGTGGGACTGATAGTCATCTAAGCCAATGGCTTTGAGTGCCCATGTCTGTGCCTGCATGGTTCTGGACACAAGAAAGTCTCAGAATAAAATGGTACACTGGTACTCTTCCCTCCTCACACATACACAAGATAGTCTTAGGTGCAAGGTGCATGCAGTGTAATCTACATGGTGAAATAGCTTTTTGTTGTTTGTGTGTGTGGTATGAACAGTGTGTGTGTTGTACACATGTGTGTGTGCAGATGTATGCGCCCCCGTACACACATGTGCAAAGGCCAGAGGAGGACGTCACTGTCACCCTTCTGCCTTGTTTCCATTAGACTGGTTGACCAGGGAGCCCCGGCGATCCCCTTGTGTCCCCTCAGTGCTGAGGTCACAGCTGTGTGTGGCCGTGCCTGGCGTTGTAAGTGGATGTAGGAAGAATAAATACCGACCCAATGTAAACATTTTAAATAAGCACAGACTCTGACTGCCATTGTTAACTGTTTTAAGGCACTGATGATGGCTTTAACAAAAACTTTATTAACAACCTCCATAAGTATAGGCAATGTACCTTGATCCTAATCCCCTCCCACACCCTCCTTATCTCTCCTCCAGTGTCCGCTCTCCACTGCACCCCTTCTTCTTTACAGCCAGCCCTCCTCTAGTGTGATGTCTGCTGACGGCTTTTTCTACTTTCTGCCCTAGGGATGAGCTAACGGACGCTGAGAACGGTAACATTCAGCTGCAAGCACAGCGTGCCTTTACCACCAGAAGGCAGATATCCGAGGATGCAGACAGTGTGGATAACCGAGAGTCGTCCGAGGTAGAAGCAATGTCTTTCTCACTGACAGTCCCTGTGATAGATGAATGTATATGTGGCTCAAGCTGTTTTGGTTCATTTTAGAACTGGGAAATCATAAGAGAAGATGAAGCCACCACATATGGTGGTCAGACCTTCCCCTCACCTCCGTCAAGTCATGTAGATGCTCGGACTCATCTTGCAGAGGACTTGAATTCCAGACTCAGCATGTACGGAAACCCAGCCACCAGCCAGCCAGCATCCAGCTCAGTAAGCTGCTCTGGGTTGTGGACGGCTTCAGGGCCTCACGTCATAAGTAGTGCTCCGCTCAGCTCTCAGGTTTGCATAAGACGTTGTCTTGGTTGTGATGCTGGCTCGGTGGTAAAGTGCTGTGCAAACATGAGGCTCTGAGCTTGGAGTCCTGGCGCCCATGTAAAATGCACACACATGTGCATGCACGCCTGCATGTCACACGCATACACATGCTAAAAACCCCACTTTGTCTTAAGTAGCATGTATTAATAATGTGTTAGGAATCCTGGTACTTAAAGTGTGATGATTTTTCAAGTGTTCCCACTATCAGCATGCAACAGAGCCATGGAGAGTCTTGTCTTTCCTTATTTACACACGTGTATGTGTTGGGGGGGGGCACCAGAGCCACTTCACTGCAAATAAGCACCAGGCTCTTGAACCCCTTTTTGCATACAGTTTACATGGGTGTCTTGGGTATTGAACCCCAGACCAGCAGGCTTTGCAGGCAATTGCCTTTAACCTCTGAGCCATCTCCCTAGCCCCGCCATGAAGCGGTGGGAAGTCAGTGTCCTTTGTGGTGAATCAGGCAAACCCACCAGAAACACGCTTTCTCCAACTGGTTGAGTTTCTTGCTGGTTTCAGCAGAAAACTACACACCATAGGAGAGAAGGATTCGGGATCCTTGTCAGAGAGGTTGGGAGACAGGACTTCCTTCTGCTTTGGAAGCCGTCAGGCCATGGAGAGAATTCTGAGTGTGTGTCCCAAATCTCTGAGGTGTGGCTGCAGTGGTGACTGGCACAAGAGCCATTACTCACACTTGATGCTGGGGGGTACTTGTATTTTGTGGCACAGACAATGCTTACACTGGGTCTGTGTCAGATGTGGTCATGGAGCCATCTTGACTTTGCTGTGCTCCTGTGTGAGTGCTAGGCCAGCTTCTGGTGTCAGAAGCTGCCTTGCTCTTCCTGGGTTGTATGAGGGGCTAACATTACCTCACAGGTGTCAACGTATACATGTGAATAAGAGCGGTGTGGATGAAATGAGGAGATGGGTGGCATTTTCACTTGCTATAGGGTCTAGAAGTGAGTGTCCCAGCACACATGACCCAACAAGAATGCCCTGGCCGGCTCTTCCGTCTATATCTTGGAAGCTTTGATGGCGGGGGTACTCTGAAAAAGCTTTGGTCCTTTAAGGTTGGACTCCTCTGCCTGTGCAGTTAGTAAAATTTACTGTGAGCTGACCAAGGTACCACGCACTGTCTGCTAATGACTGGGAATAGATCAGAAAATAAAGCATACAAAATCCTCTCTCTCATGGGAATCACACCCGAGTGCAGGGTCACCAAGCTGCACCCTGAGGCCAGATCAGCAGCTGCCTGTCAACGTAAATACGTGTCATTGGATCTCAGCTGTTGGGAAGCTATGTGCGTGGCCACTCTCACACCACATCTTGGCAATTTCGTGGCCCACAGTGAACATGTGCTCCCCGGGGGCCCCCTTCAGCACTCTCCATTGTATGTGAATACCTTATAAATATCCATTGGTAGGCCTGCCTCCTTTCCTTCCTTTCTTCTACCTGTCCTGTCTTCCATTCATTTCTTTTTCTTTTTCTTTTTCTTTCTTTCTTTTTTTTTTTTTTTTTTTGGTTTTCTAAGGTAGAGTTTCACTCTAGTTCAGGCTGACCTGAAATTCACTATGTAGTCTCCAGGTGGCCTCAAACTCACAGCGATCCTCCTACCTCTGCCTCCTGAGTGCTGAGATTAAAGGCGTGCACCACCACGCCTGGCTCACGAACTCATTTCATTTTTTTAAAGATAAGCTGTTTATTTTTAAGATAAGGCTTTGTTGATAAGCCACATAATATCCCATTCTCTTTCCTCCTGTATTTTTATTATTGTTGTTGTCATAATTATTGACCATTATTATTATTATAAAAGTAATATATGGTGTCTGTAAAGTGCAGCCCTGCACAGCCATTGAAAAAAGTGAGATGACTAAATGTGTACTTTATAAAACCCCTAAAAGATATTGGTAAGTGAAACCCATGTGTTTGACATACTATCATTTGTTCAAGCTATGTGGCAGAGAGAAAATGTGTGTTAATGTCACTGGTAACAATGCTTGCCTCTAAACTGAGAACAAGATGAATAGGCAGATATCATTTTAAAACATTACATGCTTATGTTTAAAAATTGAAGCCAGGCATGGTAGTGCATGCCATTAATCCCAGCACTGTGAGGTAGGAGGATTGCTATGAGTTTGAGACCAGCCTGGAGCTACAGAGTGAGTTCCAGGTCAGCCTGGGCTAGAGTGAGACTCTACCTCAAAAAAAAATGAGGTATACAAAACAATAATTGAGCTGGGCGTGGTGGCACACGCCTTTAATCCCAGCACTCGGAGGCAGAGGTAGGAGGATCACCATGAGTTCGAGGCCACCCTGAGACTACATAGTGAATTCCAGGTCAGCCTGAGCTAGAGTGAGACCCTACCTCAGAAAAAAAAAAAAAAACTAAACAAAATAATAATTGATTCTTCTTACTTCCTACATATGATTCTTCAGTGTCTATTAATATTTTGCCATATTGTATCCTAAACATTATATATATATTTATAATAAACGTGCATGTACATATTTATATATAATTTTAACATGATTTTTGTTGTTCTGTGTGTGTGTGCATGTTCATGTATGTAAGTGTGGCATGTACATGCCACAGTACTGTGTGGAGGTCAAAGCTACAACTCTTGGATATAAGTTCTGGTCTTCCACCAATTCTGAGGCAGGGTCTCTACTCTCACAGCTGCTCTATGCTCAATGTGCCAGGCTAGCTGGTCCTGCACTTGCAGAGAAATCCTCCGCTCTCCACCTTCTGCCTCGCTGCCAGCGTGCTGGGACTGCAGGAGCCTGCCGTGGCTTCCAGCTTTCACTTGAGGCCATCAGGCTTTAGCAGCAAGCACATTATCCACTGAGCCATCTCCCCAGCCTTGTTTTGTTTTGTTTGTGTGCTGGGATGCATGCTCAGCGCGCACTCTTCCCCTTGAGGCCATCCTCTGCGCACTTCTTAGTGTTGTGGACACTGGACCGTGTCAGTCATTGTGGCATGCTTCTCTGCAGACAGGCCCGGGCGCTCATCCTGAAAGCCTGCCTCCAGCTTCCTCTTGTGAAGGGTGCTAGACTGTTTGAACGGCTTTGTTACTATAAACAGTCAGCCATGGATATTCTGATTTCCGTGTGCACTGCAAGTTTGGATGTTATTTAGTAACAAAACTAAGGTTTTTCAGATAGTGGCCACGACATTGCATATCATGGGAAAAGGAAGAAAGAATCTGGCATTTCCAGGAAATGGGTCATCAGGGTGGAATGTCCAAGAGACAGGCGGTGGGGCAGGAAGTAGCTGAAGAGATCAGGAAGAGGCGGTCGGCCTGAGGCCCTGGAAGCATTGTGTTCTGTGTTATGGTGTCATGTGACAGACTGTCAGCAGTCCTTGAAGACCGCAGCCAGATGATGCCAGACTCGGCCTGTGTGGTGGGAGTGGGTGCTCTGGCTGTGGCGGGCATCATGGACACAAGCCCCTCTATAAGACACGGAGCAGGATGCCACTTCTAGAGTGATGAAGGTGACGGCATGTGAAAGCTTGAAACTTAAACACAAGCCAGACGTGAACGCTCACGGATGAAGAATGTATCTGAGAAGTAGTTAGAGGCTGAGTCAGATGAAGAGCAGTTGGAGTGGGTGTAGTTGAGGCATTTCCAGGTCCAGGTGTGGATAGCAGAGGGTCGAGAGAAGATGCTTTCAGGCCATTCTAGCCCCGGGGAGGAGAGAGCTGGCAGGGAAAGGTGGCGGTGGGCCCTCAGTTACCCTCACACAGCCATGTCCTCCAGCATTCTCTCTTACCCTAACCCACTCACCCTTCCTACCTGCCCTTTAAAGACAAAACTAACAGTATTGTTGTTCTGTTCTCTTCTTTTCCCTCACAAGAATCATTCCAGTAGGAGAGGCAGCTTACAAGCCTACTCTTTTGAGGAACAGCCTGCACTTCCTGTGGTGAGTTTCTCCTCTCCACTCAGACACGAACGAAAACATAAGGCTCAGCACCGTCGCTTCGCTTTGTCCTTCAGCACGGTTTGAAGGACTGCCTAGCCAGGAACCAATACAGCATAGGTTCTAAGGAACAAGAGGGACACAGGGTTAGACTTTGGAAGTCTAGCCTATCGTAGTCTCAAACCAGTCTCCCTACTGGTGATGCTGGAAGGATGTGGCTTCTCCACTAGGGCCCTTGCTGGTACGAGGTGGTCTGCTGTGTCCACACACGGTGTGGGATTCTGGTACTCAGCTGTCTCAGCTCTGCATGCAGCACAGGGCACCCAGCTTTGCACACTCATAGCACCCAACAGACATTTCTGCCTTGTGCATTCATTGTCCAGCCAGAGACCCGTCAATCAGGTGGGCACTCAGTTGGCATCCCAGTTGCCAGGTTGCAGTTTTACCAGCAAAGTGGGTGAATAACAATATCATTAAGATCTGGCATGTGGCATGTGTGTGTGGTCTACATTAAAGCTCTTAGTGTTGACATGCCTTGTTAATGTTTTATCATGCTCATCATTTGTCCCATTTTTTTTCTCCAAGTGAACTACTATATACTTTAAAATATGATCTTAGGATTTGGGATGTCACTCAGGTGGTAGGGTGCTTGCCTAGCATGCATGAGGCCCTACATTTGATCCCTACCGCCTCATAAAACCAGGCATGGTGGTGCGGGTCTATAATCCCAGCATTGGAAGTTGAAACAGGAGGATCCAGAGTTCACGGTCAACCTTAGCTACATAGCCAGTCTGAGCTACTCAGGGGCCTGTCTCAAAAACCAACAAAGAGGACTGGTAATTCGGTGGAATTATTAAAGGCACTTGCTTGTAAGCCCACTGGCCCAAGTTCACTTCCCCAGCACCCACAGAAAGCCAGATGCAGAGTGGTGCACAGGTCTGCGATTGCAACATGCCTATGGCAATGGGAAGCAGAGCCAGGAGGATGCTGATGCTGACGGGCCAGTGAGATCAGTGCATACACAGTGCCAAACCACGAGAATGTCCCCAAAAAGAAGGTAGAGGGAGAGCGTCAACACTCCAGGCTTGTCCTCAGACCTCCACGTGTGCCCTGTGGCATGCATGTGCCCGTGCTCACAAATCCACACATACACCCATAAAACCTCAAAAATATTTAAAGTAAGGTTCTCTGTACTAAATGTAAAACTTCTTTGCACATCCTCTGTTGTACTAAACGGCTTTAGCACAAAATGCCATAGGCTAGGGTTGGTTTTAAAGCACTAGCTGTGAAGAGGGGTGTGGTGCAATCCTCTGGAAGGAGTTCTCTCATGTTAATACATAGCTCTGTTGCTGTGCGCTGTAGCTTTTGCCTACGTCATCTGGGTTGCCACCAGGCTGGGAAGAGAAACAAGACGAACGAGGGCGGTTCTATTATGTAGATCACAACTCCAGAACTACCACCTGGACGAAGCCCACTGCCCAGGTACCATCCCCACTTACTTGTTTCTAACAGGATGAAGCTGTCCTATTCCTTCGTAAACTCTTCATCAATTTGTCATATAAACTGTATGCTTATAGCACCTTCTATCTGCTAATTTTTCTGATATGAGTATTGTCTCTGGACACATGTGAGTTAGCACTTTTAATATAAAGCAAGTCCACATGGGACTCAGAGGACTAATCCAGTCCAGTCCATTGGATGACTCCTTAATTGCATTAGTTAAGACCATTCTGTGCTTAAGATAATCTGGGTGGACTGGAGGCGTTGCTCACCGGTTAAAGGCGCTGGCTTGCAAAGCCTGACAGCTTGGGTTCAATTCCCCAAGACCCACGTAAAGCCAGGTGCCCAAAGTGGTGCATGAGTCTGGAGACTGCAGTGGCAAGAGGCCCTGATACCTCCCTCTATCTCCCTCTCTGTCTTTGAAAATAAGTCCATAAAACATTTTTTAAAAGAAAATCTTGGTGGTTAGTATCTATTAAAGAAATTTATGAGCCGGGTGTGGTGGCGCACGCCTTTCATCCCAGCACTCGGGAGGCAGAGGTAGGAGGATCACCATGAGTTCAAGGCCACCCTGAGACTACACAGTTACTTCCAGGTCAGCCTGAGCCAGAGTGACACCCTACCTCAAAAAAAAAAAAAAAAAGTTATGATCATTTCATCTGTAGCCACAGTGAATACCTTCTGCAATTCTTCCTTGTAACTGTCCAGTAAAATATTTATTTTATCTTATCTCCATTGCTCTTGCTAAGAAATGTATTAATGCTAAAAAAAAAAAAAAACGTGAGCATAGTATAGCAAATGCCCGTCTTCTTAACACCAAGCATATATCACCATTGACAAGGTGCCACATTAATTTCTGGAAGTTTTATTTTAAAAAACTCTCAGGGCTGGAGAGATGGCTTAGCAGTTAAGACATTTGCCTGTGAAGCCTAAGGACCCAGGTGAAATTCCCCAGGACCCATGTAAGCCAGATGTGCAAGATGGCACATGCATTTGGAATCTTTTGCAGAGGCTAGAGGACTTGGTGTGCCCATTCTCTCCCCTCCCCCCTCTCTCTTTCTCAAAAATAAATAAATAACATTTTAAAAATAAATAAGTAGAAACTCGTGCCAGGCATGGTGGTGCATGCCTTTAATCCCAGCACATGGGAGGCAGAGGTAGGAGGGTTGCTGTGAGTTCAAGGCCACCCCTGAGACTATATAGTGAACTCCAGGTCAGCCTGGGTTAGAGCAAGAGCCTACCTCAAAAAACCAAAAAATTAAAAATTTAAAAAACAATAATAACAAACTTGGGCTGGAGAGAAGGCGTAGTGGTTAAGGTACTTTCTGCAAAGCCTAAGGACCCACGTTCGACTCCCCAAAACCCATATAAGCCAGATACACAAGGTGATGCATGTGTCTGGAGTTTGATTACAGTGGCTAGAGGCCCTGGCACACCAATTCTCTCCCCGACACCTCACTTAAAAATAAGATAAACTCTTGGGCTGGATTTATTAGCTCAGTGGTAGAGTCTTGCCTAGCATGCATGAGGCTCTGGGATCAGTTCCCAGAAACACACACAGTCTCTTAGGACTGGGAGGCAGCTTAGCAGTTGGAGGCACTTGCTTGCAAAGCCTGGCCTGGGATCAGTTCCGCAGTGCAGTGCTCATGTAGATGCACAGGGTGGCACATGTATCTGGAGTTGGTTTGCAGTGGTAGGAGGCCCTGGTGGGCCCATTCCCTCCCTTTCTCACTCTCTCTGCCCTAAATGAACAAGTGAAGTGGTAAAAGCCTCTCAGAGAGAAGCTTATTTCTTGTTCACGTAGCTGCGTGTCTATCGTGCGCTCTCCGCCTGGTTTATGTGACCACACAGAGAGCTGGACAACCAACACTCTGATGTTCACGGGCTTCTCACTTTGCATGATGTTATGCTGTGCAAGTCTAAATCTTTTCTTTTCTTTTTTATTTTTTTGCCCAGTGGGTATGTTAAAGCCCTACTTATGTTGTTTGACATACCTTCTGGGGTCGCCTAGGGCTGGGAATGTAGCTTAGTTGGTGTTTGCCTAGCATGCATGAAACCCTGGGTTTCATCCCACCACTGCATAAAATAGGCACAGTGGTACAACACTTGTAATCTGTGCCCTTGTGAGGTAGACGCAGGATTAGGAGTTCAAGACCAGCCTTAGCTATATAGAGAATCTGAGGCCAGTCTGTCATAAAAAGACAAAAATAGGCTGGAGAGATGGCTTAGCAGTTAAGGCACATGCCTGCAAAGCCTAAGGACCCAGGTTCGATTCTCTAGGTTCCACGTAAGCCAGATGTACATGGTGGCTCATGCATCTGGCGTTCATTGGCAGTGGCTAGAGGCCCTGATGTGCCCATTCTCTCTCTCCTTTTCCCTCTCTCTATCTCTAATAAATAAAAATTTAAAAAATAGCCAGGCATGGTGGCACACGCCTTTAATCCCAGCCCTCGGGAGGCAGAGGTGGGAGGACCACTGTGAGTTCAAGGCCACCCTGAGACTACATAGTGAATTCCAGATCAGCCTGAGCTAGAATGAAACTCTACCTTGGAAAACCAAAAAAATAAATTAATTAAAATAAAATAAGATAAAATAAAACTGGGCATGGTGGCACATGCTTTTAATCCCAGCACTCAGGAGGCAGAGGTAGGAGGATCACCATGAGTTTGAGGTCACCCTGAGACTACAGAGTGAATTTCAGGTCAGCCTGGGCTAGAGTGAGATCTTACCTCAAAAAAACAAATAAAAAAATAAAACAAATAAATGTACTGCATTTATTTTAGCTACTATCTAATCTTCTATTATGGCAGCAGAGCACTCATCCGTTTTCTGCTTTGGTGGTGGAGGCGTAGCACTTACTTTGTCCATCATTTGACGCCGCTTGTGTGTCTGGGGTTACCCTTTCTCTGAATCTTGAGGAGCAGAGCCAGCCTCCTGCTCTAAGGCACTAGCAGCTTGACTTACAGTTGGGGCTGCACAGGCACCTGTGTGGATGTGGCTTCCTCAATCAGATGTGCCCACAACTGACTGCTCACTGCAGTCTTCCTGCTTGAGAATTAGCTGAGGAATAATAAATTGGTATAAAAAGAAAGTTTGGCAGAATACTTTATCAGAAAAATTCAAGGAAAAAGTTATTAAAATGTTGATAATTCATGCCTATAATCCTAGCCCTTGGGAAGCTGAGGTAGAAGGATTACCACAAGTTCAAGGACAGCCTGGGATACAGAAAAGGGGGGTAGCTGGAGGGATGGCTTAGCAGTTAAGGCGTTTGCCTGCAAAGCCAAAGGACCCAGGTTCAATTCCCCAGGACCCACGTTAGCCAGATGCACAAGAGGGCACATGAGCCTGGAGTTCGCCTACAGTGGCTAGAGGCCCTGGCGCGCCCATTCTCTCTCTCTGTCTCTCTTTGCCTTTTTCTCTCTCAAATAAATAAAATAAATAAATAAAATTTAAAATAAATAATGACATTAAAAAAAGGGCTGGGCATTATGGTGCATGCCTTTAATCCCAACACTCAAGAGCCTAAGGCTGAGGTAGGAGGATCACTGTGAGTTCAAGGGCAACCCTGGAACTATGTACTCTTAGGTCAGCATGGGTTAGAGCAAGACCTTACCTCAAAAAACAAAAACAAACAAACAAAAAAGGTAAAGGTTTGGAATAATGAATACGTAACTAGATTTGAAGTTGTACTCTGGTGGTTGGAATCTTTTCACATGTGTGCATTTTGTTTGCAGGTTAGCTATGTTTCTTACCAGAGCTGTTTGTGAGTTTTCTATACAGTTTTACAGTATGACTTAATTAATATGCCAGGCCACAGTGGAGACCAGTCAGCCGCCATCACGTTCTGCAGGACCTCAGCCACAGGCCCCCGTGGGTGATCCCGCACATCAGGTGACTCCGCCCTCTGAAATGGAGCAGGGATTCCTTCCTAAAGGCTGGGAAGTCCGTCATGCACCAAATGGAAGGCCTTTTTTTATTGACCACAACACCAAGACCACCACCTGGGTAATGTTAATGCTTACCATTTTAAAGTTCTAACCATAACTGCAGTATGTAGTTCCTGTAGAATCCAAAAGTATGTATTGGTATAATCTGCCTTCTCCAATAGTCATTGAAAGATACATGAAATTCTTGCTTTGGAAGGGTTATGCTTATTTGTTTAGGTTTTTTCTTTTTCCTTTTCTTTTTTTTTTTTAAAAAAATATTTATTTATTTATTTATTTATTTATTTATTTATTTATTTATTTATTTATTTGAGAGAGAGAGAGAATGGGCATGCCAGGGCCTCCAGCCACTGCAAACAAACTCCAGATGCATGCGCCCCCTTGTGCATCTGGCTTACGTGGTCCTGAAGAGTCGAATTGGGATCCTTTGGCTTTGCAGGCAAATGCCTTAACCACTAAGCCATCTCTCCAGCCCTTTTTTTTTTGAGACAGGATGTCATGTAGCCCAGGCTGACCAAAAACTCACTGTGTAGCCAACAGTCACCTTGAACTCCTGATCCTCCTGCCACTACCTCTTCCAAGTGCTGAGAGTATAAGGTGCCCAGTTTATGCAGTGCTGGGATCAAACCCAGGCCCACGTGCATGCTGCCAACTGAGCTGCATGCCAGCCCTGGCACTCTTAATAGTATTGTTTCTGTTCAAGAAATGTGCGTGCTTTTCCCGTTTCTAGCTCACTAACCACAGGTGATTAGAAAGGCACTCAGCAGTAGTCTTTATTCTTACATGAAACTGCAGTTCCACAGCACTCTTGAATCTCTCTTTCACTACCAAAAAGGCCATGGGAGGCTAGGCAGGACAGACACTTTAGTTTGAGATAGGTCTGTATGGGCTGGGGAGATGTTCAAGGTGTTGCAAAGCCTGACAGCCTGGGTTCAGCTCCCCAGTGTGCATGTAAAGCCAGATGCACAAGGTGGTACATGCATTTGAAATTTATTTGCAGTGACAAGAAACCCTGGTGCACCCAATTCTCTGTCTCTTTCCTGCTCTCCCCCCCCCCTTGTGAATAAAAAATATATATTTTTTAAAAAGACAAGCCTTGTTGCTGGGACAAACACCCTACCAGGTACAGCTTATGGGAGGAGAGGGTTTATTTCAAACATAGTTTAGAAGGGACGTTTCATCAGAGTGGAGCCAGCGCAGCGCTCATTTTCATCAGCAGCAGAGGGCGGCAGTGCGAGCACGCTGCTCTCAACTCCCAGCAGGGCTGACTTCCGGATCTGGACTCAGGAGGAGGCTGAACCACAGCACTTGAGGCTATGGGGACATTTGACATGCAAGCCACCACACATCTTAAAGTCATCTGGTGTTTAGTTCATTCCACTAGAAAAATTACTAAAAGTAACAACAAATGAATAGATTTTAACTATTTTAAAAGGCCAACATATGCCAGGTGTGGTGGCGCACGCTTTAATCCCAGCACTCAGGAGGCAGAGGTAGGAGAATCACCATGAGTTCGAGGCCACCCTGAGACCACATAGTGAATTCCAGGTCAACCTGGGCTAGAGTGAGACCCTACCTCCAAAAACCAAAAAATAAAATAAGTAATTAAAAGTAAAAATACAAAAGAAAGTATGTTAAATATTCATTGACATTGTGACTTAGCTGGTTTTCATTATTCTAAAGTTTGTGTGTGTGTTTTATTTATTGATCCAACCAAAACAAGGAAGATCCAAGACTGAAAATCCCAGACCGTCCGAGAGGACAGACGTCGCCAGAGTCTTCCGGTGACCTGGGGCCTTTGCCTGTAAGTTCAGAGAACTGGTGCCCATCTAACTTGACTGAGGCGAAGGTTTTCTGCTTGGGAATATAGTAGTTCCTTAACAGCCATAATTAATCATATTCTTCAACTAAAAAACTGGTGTGTACAGATTAACCACATGACCAGTGTTTTTTTTACCCATGCATCTGAACCCTGTTCTTAGACAGTTGCAATACTTTTTCTTTTTGTTTTGTTTTTCAAGGTAGGGTCTCACTCTAGCTCAGACTAACCTGGAATTCACTATGTAGTCTCAGGGTGGCCACAAACTCACGGTGACCCTCCTACCTCTGCCTTCGGAGTGCTGAGATTAAAGGCGTGCGCCACCACGCCTGGCTCAGTTACAATACATTTTTAATTACAGCCAGGATGGGAAGAAAGAACTCACACAGATGGAAGAATCTTCTACATAAATCACAGTATGTACAATGTGATTTTTTTTATTCTATGACTTTTTGTAACACTATTTTGTACATGGGAAGAAGACCGTCTTTTCTTCCTTTCAGATATAAAGAGAACACAATGGGAAGATCCTCGGCTGCAGAATGTAGCGATAACTGGACCAGTAAGTCTCTCCAAACCCATGAGCCCTGATGGGTTGTCCTGCTCCCTCTTGTCAAGGGCATCACCTACAGGAGCTGAGAGGAAAGCACCTGTGCTGTTTGGCTCCCTGCCACCCCAGGTCTCAGTTCTTTGAAAAGATAGCATGATGCCATTCTCATTGCACTGGACAGACAGCGTCTTCTGCTGGGGCAGGGGCGCCCTGGCTGGCTCCTGCCATTTTCTGGAAAGAAAATGCAGATGAGAGAGGAGCTAAGCCTGGGTCAGATGGAGCAAGTGGAAAGCTCTGACCATTCCAGGCTTGTACCTGATACATGTGTTAGTAAAGTCCTTGTAAGTGCCCACTTAAGATACAGCCATGTATAAGCGCATATGTTGATCATGCCACTTCTGCGACAGGTTAGCCTGGGAAACTCTCTCTTTCACGGCTACTGAACATATGGGTTGTTTTAGATTCTGCTTAGTATCTCCATGTGTAGCTTTAAAATAATGAGTAAGAAAAGCAACTCCTGGGAGTTCAAGGGAAAAGCACATTTTTCACATTGTTCCCCTGGTGGAGACATTACTTTGAAAGTCTTTTCAGAAATGGAAATTTTTGTTTCTACTGTTTCTCTACTTGGAAGAAATTTCCTGTCTCTGGCACGTTACATTTCAGGAATATTGCATGATGAAAATTGCAGCTATAGGAATTGCTGAATTTTATCTTAAACAGAGAAGTTAAAAATCTTTAAAGTTTTATATTTGTTTTTCTTCAAATGGAACTTTAATTTTCAAATATTCTGTTTTAATTTTGTTAACTTACGCTCATAAAATACCAAGAGGGGGAACTAGTAGTTATTCCAAAATAAAAGCAACCTAAACCTTCTTTATTTTTCCAAATTTTTCAACTACAGGCAGTGCCCTACTCCAGGGATTACAAAAGAAAGTATGAATTCTTCCGAAGAAAGTTGAAGAAGCAGGTTCGTGACCTTTGCAGAAAGTTTTGGGGAATGGCCATTGTATAGACTGAGAGTAACAGGGCGGTGTGCTTCTAAAAGCAGCCGAGGACTTGCGTGTGAAACGACAGTGAGTAAGGGGTTCCTTGTAGAGAAAGGGTGCTTAGTTTTTGAATAACTTGTTAAGCATACTCACTGTGTCTGTTTATTTTTCAAGATGCTTTGTAATGTGCTTCCTGATGAGGTTTGTGGACTTGTTCTTTGTAGATCGGTGCAAGAATAGTTCAGAACAGCCTTGTCTTTGATAGTTCTGGAAAATTCTCGAGCTCCTTTTGTTTTTTTGTGGTTTTTCTTTGACAGTCATCCATTTGTCACTGTTGTTGTTTCCGTTTTTACTTTGTTTATGTTTTGAGGTAGGGTCTCACTCTGGCCCAGGCTGACCTGGAATTCACTATGTACTCTCAGAGTGGCCTCGAACTCATGGTGATCCTCCTACCTCTGCCTCCCAAGTGCTGGGATTAAAGGTGTGCGCCACCACGCCTGGCTTTTAAACTTTTATTTATTATTTTTTTGCAAGCCAAGAAAGAAAGAATGAACATGTCAGGGCCTCTTCCCAGTGAAAACAAACTCTAGATGCATGGGCCACTTTATGCATCTGGTTTCATTTGGGTACTGGGGAATCAAACCTGGGCCATCAGGCTTTGCAAGCAAGTGCCTCCAGTCTACTTTCCAACATTTTTAATGCCTTTAAAAAAATATTTATTTATTTGAGAAAGAGAGGAAGAGGCAGAGAGAGAGCTTCCAACCAGGGTCCTTGGGCTTCGCAGGCAAGCAAGCGCTTAACTGCTAAGCCATCTCTCCAGCCCTTTAATGCTGTCCCTCCTTTTCCCTGCAGTTTATAAACATTAACACTAGGTGGCGATGTTTCGTTATGCTTTCTTGGGGTTCTAAACTGAAGGATTTTCTGATTCAAGATGGTGGGTGGGAACTTAGGTGAGACCCTGTCTCAAAAAAAAATGGTGGATGGGTACCAGATTTTTCATCCGGAAATATTTTTTTCTCATTTTTAAGGTTGGGTCTCATTGAAGCCCAGGCTGACCTGGCTCTCACTCTGTAGTCCCAGGCTAGCCCTGAACTCACAGTGATCCTGATCCTACCTCTACCTCCTGAATTCCAGGATTAAGGCATGGACTTGCCTTAACAAAACTTTTAATATGAATGAAATATGACACTTTATATTTATACCCCTGATAAAATTCTTAAGAATCAGACAGCTTTTAACTTCTTCTGTATCTAAATTGCTGTGGAAATTGTCTTCTCCTTTGATAATTTCGGGATTTTAAATCATTTTGGTGTTTGGAGACAGAGTCTCACAATGTAGCTCAGGCTGGCTTGGAACTCACTGTGTAGCTCAGTGTGGCCTCAAATTCAGCACTGTTCCTGCCTCGACCGTATTAAGTGCTTAGAGAAGCATGAATTCTGTCAGCTATAGAATACATTAACTCATCTGCTATGTCTGCACTGGGCATGGTGATGGCATATCTATAGTCCCAGCCCTAGAGAGCCAGTCTGAGCTGCATAGCCAGTTCATGGCCAGCCTGGGCTACAAACAGACACCTCACGTCAAGAGAAAGGACAGTATGCCAGCTCTGTTTCCCCGAGCGCATCACTTAAAGCAAAGGGGAGTGCACAAAGTGGAGGACAGCCGGTGCCCAGACGCCCATGTGAGCTAAACTTGTCTTATCTGAAGTAAACCTGAGTTGATTTCAACCACGAGCCTCCCTTCTCTGGCTTTTCAGAATGACATTCCAAACAAATTTGAGATGAAACTTCGCCGTGCAACTGTTCTAGAGGATTCTTACCGGAGAATCATGGGTGTGAAGCGAGCCGACTTGCTCAAGGCCCGGCTCTGGATCGAGTTTGATGGAGAGAAGGGCCTGGACTATGGGGGCGTCTCCCGGGAGTGGTTCTTCCTTCTCTCCAAGGAGATGTTCAACCCGTACTACGGCCTGTTTGAGTACTCTGCAACGTGAGTGTGCTTTCTTGACTTAGTTACAGACTACGTCTCACTGTTGCCCAGGCTGGCCTTGAACTGCTGGGCTCAAGCAGTCCCCACCTTGGCCTCCGGAGAGACTGAGACTATAGCCCTGTACCACTACCCCTGCCATAAGCATCTTTAACTGACTGTGCACATTTCTTTAAGTTGTTTTTTATTTTTATCATTTATTTGTGCAGAAAGAGAATGGGTACACCAGGGCCTCTTGCCTCTGTAAACAAACTCCAGACACAGGTGCCACTTTGTGCATCTAGCTTAATGTGGATACTGGGGAATAAAATCCAGGCCATCAGGCTTTGCAAGCAAGCACCTTTAACCACTGAGCCATCTCTCAAGTTCCCCCCATCTCATTTTTTAAAAATATTTTTTATATTTTTTATTTATTTAGTTACTTGAGAGAGAGATAGAGAGAATGGGGGCACCAGGGCCTCCAGCCACTGCAAACGAACTCCAGATGCATGCACCACCTTGTGCATCTCTGGCTTATGTGGGTCCTGGAGAATCGAACCAGGATCCTTTGGCTTTGCAGGCAAAGGCCTTAACCGCTGAGCCATCCCTCCAGCCCCCATCTCAGTTTTTTGTTGTTGTTTATTTTTTATTTATTTATTTGAGAGCGACAGGCAGAGAGAGAAAGAGGCAAATAGAGAATGAGCATGCCAGGGCCTCCAGCCACTGGGCAAATGAACTCCAGATGCATGCACCACCTTATGCATCTGGCATTTTGGGTCCTGAGGAATCAAGCCTCAAACTGGGATCCTTAGGCTTCACAGGCAAGCACTTAACTGCTAAACCATCTCTCCAGTCCCTCCCCCATCTCATTCTTGAGGCAGGCAGGGCAGCCTTGAACTCATGGCAGTCCTTCTACCTCAGCCTCCCAAGTGCTGGGATGAAAGGGTACACCAACCTGCCCAGCTTCTCCTGCCATTCTTACAGTTATTACACTGGAATTACAGAAGCCCCATAGCTTCCAGGGTTTTTGTTTTGTTTTGTTTTGTTTTGTTTTGTTTTTAGGGTTTCGCTCTAGTCCAGGCTGACCTGGAATTCACTGTTCTCACGGTGGCCTCGAACTCACAGCGATCCTCCTACCTCTGCCTCCCGAGTGCTGGGATATATAGCTTCCAGGTTTTATATGGGTGCTGGGAATCCAGACTCTGGTACTGCAGCTTGAGTGGCAAGTGCTTACTCGCTGAGCCGTCTCCCCAGTCTTCATTCTACCTTTTAACAAAAATGATGTTTTAAAATTTTCTCTTGGGACTGGAGCGATGGCTCAGCAGTTAAAGTAACTGCTTGCATAGCCTGACAGCCCCAGTACCCATGTAAAGCCAGTGGCGCATATACCTGGAGTTTATACACAGTAGCAGGAGGCCATGCCATTCCCATTCTCTCTCTCTAAAATAAATAAATTATTCTTTTAAATTTTCTTTTGGAGTCTGTTGTGTGTATGTGTAGCATGTGTGTATGTGATGTATGTACCTGTATGCGCAGATGCACACACCACATGTGAAGACCAGAGGAGGTTGTTAGATGCCCTCCTTTACCTCTCTCCCACCTTATCTCCATGAGACTGGCTGACCCGTAAACTCGGTGATCCTCCTGCCTTCACCCCCTCAGTGCTCAGGTTCCAGGCATACACAGCTATACCTGGCTTTTTAAAAAAATATTTTATTTATTTATTTGAGAGATGGAGCAGATAGAAAGAGAGTGGGTATGGCAGGACCTCTAGCCACTGCAAATGAATTCCAGATGCATGTTCTAACTTGTACATCTGGCTTATGTGGGTACTGGGGAATTGAACCTGGGTCCTTAGGCTTCATAAGCAAGTGCCTTAACTGCTAAGGCATCTCTCCATCCCCATACCTGGCTTTTTATGTGGGTGTTGAGGAACAAGCTCAGCATCTTGTGCTTGCACAGCAAGAGCTCTAAGGTGCTGAGCCATCTCCCTACCCCAGAAATGACTCTTTTTAAGACCATTAAATCCATTAGTCAAATGTTTTCTAACAGAGGTAAATAACCAAAAAAGAGGAGAACTTGTTCTAATTCTTTGTGTTAAGCTGTTTTCTATGAGCTCCTGAGAGGAATGTGGACATGTGGTTATCTTTGCAGGGATAATTACACCCTACAGATAAACCCCAACTCCGGCTTGTGTAACGAAGATCACCTGTCTTACTTCAAGTTCATCGGTCGGGTGGCTGGGATGGCAGTCTATCATGGCAAACTGCTGGATGGTTAGTATCAAGTGTCCGACTGTTTTTAGCATCCCTGTCCGTTTTCTTCCCCGTGGTATTCACCGTGAATGTATTTCATTTCTTGAAGGTTTCTTCATCCGCCCCTTTTATAAGATGATGTTACAGAAACTGATAACGCTTCACGATATGGAATCGGTGGTACGTCTTTCCACTCCTTTTATGGAGGAAGAATGAGTTAACAGGCAGCTGAGCATTATGGTGGTGGTTGTTTTTATGATGTCAGAATTGAATCTAGGGTCTTACACATGCTGGTTAGGGCTCTACTCCTAGGCCACATACCCAGCCCATAGAATTAAGTTTTATTTTGTTTTGTTTTGTGTTTTGAGGCAAGCCCAGCAGACTGGCCTTTTTCTTTTACGGGAGGTGGGGTAGAATTGGCATGCCCAGGGTCTTCAGCCATGGCATTCAAACTCCAGACACATGCGCCACCTTATGCACATGCACATGAGCAGTCTCGCACACTTGCATCACCTTGTGCATCTATCTGGCTTATGTGGGACCTGGAGAGTCAAACATGAATCCTTAGGCTTCACAGGCAAGTGCTTTAACCACTAAGCCATCTCTCCAGCCCAGTAGTTTGTTTTTGTTGTTGTTGCTGTTGTTTGGTTTTGTGAGGTAGGGTTTCACTCTAGTCCAGGCTGACCTGGAATTCACTCTGTAGTCCCAGGCTGGCCTTGAACTCATGGCGATCCTCCTACCTCTGCCTCCTGAGTGCTGGGATTAAAGGCGTGCACCACCATGCCCAGCCCAAAATTAGTTTTTAATGGTGAAGAAATTAATACATTACAATATTTCAAAGTATAAATAAACATTTTTTGCAACATTTCATTATGAAAAATTTCCAATATATAATATAGTTGAAAGAATTTTGGAGCGAACTATCGTGTAGTAGTTAACATTTTCATCTTTCCCGATTCACGATCTACTTCGACTATTCACGATCCACTTCGACTATTCACGATCTACTTCCCACAGCTGGTTCCTGTACTATCGTATAGTAGTTAGCATTTTCATCTTTCCCGATTATTCACGATCTACTTCCCACAGCTGGTTCCTGTACTATCGTGTAGTAGTTAGCATTTCGTCTGTCCCCTATTTGGACCCATAGCAGACCTTTAATGCAAGTTTCTCCTCGTAGGACAGTGAGTATTATAACTCACTGAGATGGATTCTTGAAAATGACCCAACTGAACTGGACCTCAGGTTCGTCATAGATGAAGAGCTTTTTGGACAGGTTTGTGAATTTTCAAATGGTTCATAATTTGTGAAAGAAATGTTGTGACCTAAATTGAGACATCAGTACATCACACACTTGACATTTCTGTACTCTGTTTCATCCTTACTTTCTGAGTAACAAAAGCTGCCTCATGGCCAGAACACATGATTTCCTTGACACTTGATTCATTCCATATTTATTTTAGTAAAACTAATATTTAAGTTTTCTTAGCTTTTAGCTTTTGAATGGATTCAATTTAAAACACCCAGGTTTCTTGTATAACTTATATGTATACTTTTTGCTTTCTCTTTTTTTTTCACTAAAATAACACATCAAGGTGTCATATTTCATTTTAGACACATCAACATGAATTGAAAACTGGTGGGTCAGAAATTGTGGTCACCAATAAGAACAAAAAGGAGTACATCTAGTAAGTATTTCATTACTGAGTATTTTCCTGGAAGTAAGTTTGTACTTTCTTTTGAAAAGATTTTGTCTTAGCCTTCTTTTTTCTTCCCCCATGGCCAAAACCTCACTGTTCTGTTTATTATGAAAAAATATAATATGGTGGGTCTGGAGAAATGGCTTAGTGGTTAAGGTGTTTGCCTGTGAAGCCAAAGGACCCGGTTTGATTTTCTAGGACCCACATAAGCCAGATGCACAAGGGGCACATGCATCTGGAGTTCGTTTGCAGTGGTTTTTGGTATGGTGTTACCTGATTCCATTTATCTCTCCCTTGAGTGCAGCTAGTCTTTCTGTTTCTAGCTGTAATAAGTACCTATTAAGATGTCCTGATGGTTCATACATGTATTAGTTACTTTTGGGTTACTGGAACCACATACCTGGACAAGAAGCAGCTTAAGGAAGGAAGGGTTTCTTTTGGCTCATGGCTCAAGGGCACATGGGCCATCATGGTGAGGGGGACATGGCAGCATGAGCAGGAAGCTGGCTGTCACATTGCAGTCACAGTCAGGAAGCAGAGAGTGATGAATGTGTTACTGAACTTTCTTCTGCACCCACGGGATGGCACAGCCCACAGTGATCATGGCTCTTTCCACCTCAGTTAACCTAATCTAGAAAGTCTTTCAAAAGAAAGAAGAAGGGGTTTAATAGAAAGAAGGTAGGAGAGGGAGCTGGGGAGCCGGCTTAGAGGTTAAGGTACTTCCTTGAAAAGCCAAAGGACCCAGGTTCAATTCCCCAGGACCCATGTAAGCCAGATGCACAAAGTGGCACATGTGTCTGGAGTTTTGTTTGCAGTGGCTGAAAGCCCTGGTGCACCCATTCTCTCTCTTTCTCTCTCCCTCTCTTCCTTTATCTCTCTCTCAAAAATTAATTTTACTTTAAAAAGAAGGTAATGTGAAGGGATTAAAATACATTATGTACATGTATGAAATTTTTTTAAGAATTTAGCCGGGCGTGGTGGCGCACGCCTTTAATCCCAGCACTCGGGAGGCAGAGGAGGAGGATCGCCGAGAGTTCGAGGCCACCCTGAGACTACATAGTGAATTCCAGGTCAGCCTGAGCCAGAGTGAGACCCTACCTCGAAAAACCAAAAAAAAAAAAAAAAAAAAAAAAAAAAAAAAAGAATTTAAAAGTCTTTTTTTAATTTGTTTTTATTAGAGACAGAGAGAGAGAGAGAGAGAGAGAGTGAGTGAGTGAGTGAGTGAGAATGGGTACGCCAGGGCCTCTAGCCACAGCAAACGAACTCCAGATGTATGCACCACCATGTGCATCTGGCTTACATGGGAACTGGAGAATCGAACCTGGATCCTGAGTCATTGCAGGCATGCACCTTAACCAATAAGCCATCTCTCCAGACCCTTTTAAAAATAATTTTAAAAATCCCTCACAGACATCCCCAGAGATTAAGTGATTCTAAATCCTGTCATGTTGGCAACAAAAATTAGCCATTATAGTATGAGTCCAAGTGAAGTGTCTTTTTCTTTCTAGCCTTGTAATACAATGGCGATTTGTCAACCGAGTCCAGAAACAAATGGCTGCTTTTAAAGAGGTATGTGTGGGCCAGGGGGGATGCTTAGTGTTACAAGCATTTGTTGTAAAGCTGCTGGACCAGGTTCAGTCCCTCAACACCTATGTAAAGCCACACACAAAAAGTGGTACATGTGTTTGATGTTTGTTTGCAGTGGCAACAGACCCTGGCACATCCATGTACACACACACACATACGTGCACACAAGTGTTTTTTCCAGGCACTGAGTGGTGTTCAGGACAGAGAGGCAGTGGTAGCGAAGCTGTGACCCACTGGAGCCCAGGAGGAGAAAGGACAGGGACAGTGTTCAGCCGGGCTGGAGGCATGGGAACTGGCACCTGCTGTGTCATCTGTGAATGGTGGCTCAAACAGGAACAGATGAACAGGCTTGCCAGGAGTGGTGGCTGAGGCAGGAGGATTGCTGCAAGTCTAAGGCCAGCCAGAGCTGAGCTACACCGAGAGAAGATAGGGAGTAACGTGGGGGCGATGCAGTGTTCGTCGACCCACCGAGCAAGCAGCAGCAGCGGGTGGGTGGCAGGGCTGTGAGGCACAGCTGGGGCGTGAGCAAGTGAATTGGCTCAATGTATATGCAGTTTGTATACAGCTATGGAGGAACAGGAGAGACGTGTTGGCTCCTGGGTTTCCTTTCTGGGAAAGGCTGAGAGATGGATGGATGGATGGATGGAGGCAGGAGGGGGAATGGGTATGCCAGGGCCTCTAGTCACTGTACACAAACATGCATGCACCACCTTGTGCAGCTGGCTTTTGTGGGTCCTGGGGAATCCAACCCGGATCCTTGGGCTTTGCCGGCAAGCGCCTTAACCACTAAGCCATCTCTTCAGCCCAGCTCTTGGGTTTTTAAGGAGGATGCAGCTTGGACAGCCTTCAACAGGTGGAGAGGAGCTCATCAGAAGAGAGGAGATGAGACACCTGGCCTCCCAGGAGGTGGGAGGTGGAGGTCACCGGCCAGGGACAGGATGGGGGTCAGGGCTTCTGCTCTGCATACTTGCCTCTGTTTTCCTTCACAAATGGGAGTTACCAACTGTGGAGAAGCAATGCAGAAGGGGCAAGAGGCCTGAGGGGTGAAGGAATGCATCATCACAACCACTGTGAGGAAGTGAGGGAGACACGTGGACACTTCACTTTGTTGCTGATCTTGAGATCTCATGACTAGACAGTGGTAGAGTCCATGTGGGAACCAGGGAGACACCCAGGGGCTAAGAGCACTCGTGCCAGCGTGAAGGCCGGATCTGGCACCCGTGTGAAGAAGCCAGCTGTGACTGAGGCTGGTTGGTCAGTCGGTCCAGCCAGAAACACAGAAGTTCCAGCTTCAGCCAGGTTCAGTAAGAGACTCTGTCTCAAGGAGATAAGGCAGAGAATGGTAGAGGAGCGAACACTTGCACACATGCCCACCACACTGTGCACACATGCATGTAACACACACACTTTGTGTGCAAGCTAGGTTTCTCCTGTGGCACCCAGAAGCTGAAATGAAGGAATATCCAGATTTTTCAGTACTTTTTTTTCTACTAGGGATTTTTTGAACTAATACCACAGGATCTCATCAAAATTTTCGACGAAAATGAACTAGAGGTAAGAAATACATTTTTGTGTGGTTGGGAATACAGCCTGGTGGTGAGAGTCCTTGCATGCACCAGGTCCCAAGTTCAATCCCCAGTACCACCAAGAAAGACTGTTCCTATGGGAAACCAGCAGAGTCGGACTTTGGCAGCATACATCCTGCCTGCTCACTGCCTGTCCTCACAGCTTCTGATGTGCGGGCTGGGAGCTGTGGACGTGAGCGACTGGAGAGAGCACACCAAGTACAGAAACGGTTACAGCGTGGGCCACCCTGTCATCCAGTGGTTTTGGAAGGTAATTTGAGACTTCTGTTTTCATAACTCCTTTGTGGTAGCTTAAATCACATTTACGTCAACTCCTCATTAGCTATGCTGGTAGACTGCACATAGATAAAGCCCCAGAACAGCCCAGCAACAAAGATTGTCCTCTCTGATTGTGCATCGTGTACCTTTGGGTGTAGTCCCTACCCTCCCACGTATGTAAGATAAGGAGAGAAAGTGTTCAGAAGTGTAGTGAGTGATGGTGACAGAGTCATGAGGGAGGTGTCTGGCTTCTGACAGAAGGGGAGATTCAAGAACTCGTAGTAACCTTCCTTATAACAAATATGCCATTTGGTGATATCAATAATTTATTTATTTATTTATTTATTTGTAAGGAGAGAGGAATTATAGGCATGCCAGGGCCTCTTGCCCCTGAAAACAAACTTCAGATGCATGTGCCTCTTGGTGCATCCGATTTTACATGGGTGCTGGGAGTTGAACATGAGCCAGCAGGCCTTGCAAACAAATGTCTGTAACCACTAAGGCATCTGCCCAGCCCAAATTTTTAATTTTTAAAGTATTTTTATTTATTTGCAAGCAGAGAGAGAATGGGCATGCCAGGGCCTCCAGCTGCTGCAAACAAACTCCAGACACATGTGCCATTTGGTGCATCTGGCTTTTACATGGGTACTAGGGAATTGAACCCAGATTGTTAGGCTTTGCAGGCAAGTGCCTTAACTGCTGAGCCATTTCTCTGGCATCCCAAAATTTCAATTAAAATTTTTTTTGAGGTACGGTCTCTCTCTAGCCCAGGCGGACCTGAATTCATTATGTAGTCTCAGGGTGGCCTCAAACTCACAATGATCCTCCTACCTCTGCTTCCCAAGTGCTGGGATTAAAGGCGTGTTTCACCAAGCCCAGCTAAATTTTTTTTTATTTATTTGAGAGAGAGAGAGAGAGAGAGAGGCAAAGAGAGAGACAGACAGAGAATGGGTATGCTAGGAACTCCAGCCACTATAAGCAAACTCCAGATGCATGCACCACCTTGTGCATCTGGCTGACATGGATCCTAGGGAATCAAACCTGGGTCCTTTGGCTTTGCAGACAAACACTTTAAGCCATCTCTCCAGGCCCAAATTTTCAGTTTTAGAAACCTATGAGTCACCTCTGAAAAGAAATTTTCATTACTTCATTAGGTTCAAATCCCACTTTAAAGAGGTGCCTTGATTGTAGTGGATGAGGCCCTGGCGTGCCAGTTCTCTCTATCTCTAAAGTAAATTTAAAAAAAAATTTTTTTTAAAGGAAGAAAGAAAAGCTGGGTGTGGTGGCACATGCCTTTAATCCCAGCACTTGGGAGGCAGAGGTAGGCGGGTTTCCGTGAGTTCAAGGCCACCGTGAGATGACGTAGTGAATACCAGGTCAGCATGGGCCAGATAATGAAACCCTACCTCTAGAAACGAAAAAGAAACTTGTTGTTGACAACGTCCATAATTGTAGACAATAACCCATGGTAACCCCTCCCTGACCTTCCCCTTTGAAACTCCACCCTCCATCATATCTCCTCCATCTCTCAATCAGTCTCTTTCATTTTGATGTCATCATCTTTTCCTCCTGTTCGATGGTCTTGTGTAGGTAGTGTCAGGCACTGTGAGGTCATGGATATCCAGGCCATTTTGTGTCTGGAGGAGCACGTTGTAAGGAGTCCTACCCTTTCTTTGGCTCTTACATTCTTTCTACTACCTAGAAGAAGAAACTTTAATAAGTGATAATGAAATCTAAATTTTAATAGCAGGCTGGCAAGATGGCTTAGTGGTTAAGACATTTGTCTGCCAAGCCAAAGGCCCCAGGTTCAACTCCCTAGGACCCATGTAAACCAGATGCACAAGGTGGCACATCTGTCTGAAGTTCATTTGCAGTGGCTGAAGGCTCTCGCATGCCCATTCTCTCTCTCTCTCTCTCTCTCTATATATATATATATATATCTATATATCTCTATATCTATATATCTATATGTGTGTGTGTGTGCGCGCGCGCGCGTATGTCTCTTTCTCTAATAAGTAAATAAAAATAAATAAATTCTAATAGCCTCTTTTTCAGGATAATTTCTTTACCTTATTTCTAGCTCTGCTCTGACAGAAGCTTTTATCTTATTCAGGCTGTTTTGATGATGGATTCAGAGAAAAGAATAAGATTACTTCAGTTTGTTACTGGTACATCCCGGGTGCCTATGAATGGATTTGCTGAATTATATGGTAAGGTTTCTAAAGACCACTAATGCCTGGAGCCAGGTTGACTGACATTTTCAAGCTGATTAATCTTCAAGATTCTATTGTTTCCACTAATGGTTAGCTTAGTTAAAAATAGGATGGGAGGGGCTGGAGAGATGGCTTAGTGGTTACGGCACCTGCCTGCAAAGCCTAAGAATGCCCGTTCAGTTCTCCAGGTCCCACATGTAGCCAGCTGCAAAGTGATGCAAGGATGCAATGCCACACTTGCCCACAAGGGGGCTCACATGTCTGGCGTTCGTTCACAGCGGCTGAGAGGTCGCTGGTGCACCCATTCTCTGTCTATTCCCTCCCTCCCTCCCTCTCTCTCTTTCTCTCTCTCTCTCCCTCCCTCCAAAAATAAAAAATAAATAGGATGGGAGGCCTGATATGGTGGCGCACACCTTTAATCCCAGCACTCAGGAAGCACAGGTAGGAGGATCACCGTGAGTTTGAGGCCACCCTGAGACTACATAGTGAATTCCAGCCTGAGCTAGAGTGCAACCCTACCTTGAAAACCAAAAACAAAAGAGGAGCTGAGCCAGGTGTGGTGGCACATGCCTTTAATCCCAGCACTTGGGAGGTGGAGGTAGGAGGATCACCATGAATTTGAGGCAACCCTGAGACTACATAGTGAATTCGGGGAAAAAAAAAAAAAAGGAGCTGGAGAGATGGCTCAGCAGTTGAGGTGCTTGACTGCAGAGCCTAACAACCCTGGCTTAGTTCCCCAGTGCCCACTTAGAGTCAGCTACATAAAGTGGCACATGCATCTGGAGTTTGTTTGCAGTAGTTGAAAGCCACTACATACCCATTCTCTCTCTCTCCTCCCCTCCCTCCCTCCCTCCCCGCTTGCAAATAAATTTTTTTTTGAAAAATCCTTTTTCTGGTTTTTCGAGGTAGTCTTGCTCTAGACAAAGCTGACCTGGAATTCACTATGGAGTCTCAGGATGGCCTCGAACTCACAGCGATCCTCCTACCTTAGTCTCCCAAGTGCCGGGATTAAAGGCGTGTGTCACCATGCCCGGCTCTTTTTTTAAGCGAAAAGAGCCAGGCGTGGTGGCATATTCCTTTACTCCCGGCACTCGGGAGGAGGTAGGAGGATCACTGTGAGTTCGAGGCCACCCTGACACTCCATAGTGAATTCCAGGTCAGCCGGGGCTAGAATGAAACCCTTCTTTGGAAAAAAAAAAAGAAAAAAAGAAAGAGGGCTGGAAAGATGGCTTAGCGCTTAAGGCACTTGCCTGTGAAGCCTAAGGACTCACGTTCAAGGTTCCAGAACCCACGTAAGCCAGATGCACAAGGTGACGCAAGTGTGCAAAGTCACACGGGAAAACAACGGCATGAGCAGAGGGTGGACATCACCCCCTGGCTAACATAAGGTGGACAACAGCAACAGGAGAGTGTGCCAAACACTGGCAAGAGGACACTAGTTATAACACCCATAAGCCCAGAGGTGTTAATTCCCAAATCTCCATCAGCTGGGAACCTAGCATTCAGAACACCTGAGTTTATGGGGGACACTCGAATCAAACCACCACAGTCCTCTTTCCAGCTCTTGCTCCACCCAGGCCTGCAGCCTTCAATGATTTCATGAACTGTTTGAAACTTGGGGGAGGGCTGGAGAGATGGCTTAGCAGTTACGGCACTTGCTGGTGAAGCCTAATGATCCAGGTTCAATTCCCCTGAACCCACATAAGCCAGCTGCACAGGGTGGCACATGCATCTGGAGCTTGTTTGCAGTGGCTAGAGGCCCTGGTGTGCCCTTTCTCTCTCTCATAAATAAATAAAAATAAAAAATTTAAATGCATTTTGGGGAGCCAGGCTTGATGGTACATGCCTTTAATTCCAGCTCTCAGGAGACTGGGGTAGGAGGATCACTGTGAGTTCAAGGCCACCCTGAGACTACATAATGAATTCCAGGTCAGCCTGGGCTAGAGTGAGACCCTACCTCAGAAAACCAAGAAAAAAAAAAAAAGTTTCTAAAATGTCCCAAATGGGAAAACATGCAGACCATGTAACAGGACCGCGTGCACCTAACTTGCGCTATGCTCAAACAGGCCCATGAGCATGGTGGTTCATGCCTGTAATCCCAGCACTTAGGAGGCTACAACAGGAGGATTACCAAGTTTCAGACTAACCTGGGCTAGATATTGAGTCTCAAGCCAGCATAGGGTAAAAAGTAAGACTAGGTCTTAAAGAAGTAAACAAAATTTTTAAAATTTGACAACTTCATGTGCTGGTATTGGAAGTGATTTTTGCATCATTTGTCTTGTTTTGATTTGTTTTGTTTTTCAGATAGGGTCTCCTGGTAGCCCAGGCTGATCTGGAATTCACTATGTCATCTCAGGATGGTCTTGAACTCAGGGCAGTCCTCCTACCTCTGCCTCCTGAGTGCTGCAATTAAAGGTGTGTGACACCACGCCCAGCTTATTTTCATTTTTTACAGTGGTATTATATAAACAAGATTGCAGCTGTTTGCAGTGGGTCTCAAAACAAAAAAAGGCCAAGCCTGGTGGCACATGCTTTTAATCCCAATACTTGGGAAGTGGAGGTAGGAGGATCACCATGAGTTTGAGGCCAGTCTGGGCTATAGAGTGAGTTCCAGGTCAAAAGCGTATGCCACCACACCTGGCTCTTTTCATTTTAAATAGTTCTTTCCTCTCTCCTCTCTCTCTCTCTTCTTCTTCTTCTTCTTCTTCCTCCCCCCGGTGCCTGTAAGAAAAAGTACAAGATGGGCTGGGAGATGACTCCGCGGTTAAAGCCACTTGTTTGCAGAGTCTGCAGGCCTAGGTTCAGTACCCAAGCCACCCACATAAACTGGATGCAGGAAAGTGGTGCAAGCATGTGGTATTCATTTGCGGTGGAAGAGGTCCTGGCATGACCACACACCCACACGCACTCACATAAATAAAAAAATTTAAAAAGAAAAGGTGGGTTTTGTGGTACCTGAGGATTTGTAGATGCACGAGTTAAGCCACGGAAACTCTTCCTCCCCACAGGCTCGAACGGCCCGCAGTCCTTCACAGTTGAACAGTGGGGCACGCCGGAGAAGCTGCCCAGAGCACACACCTGGTGAGCAGGTCCTCTGGGATCCCGGCTGGGGGCAGCTGTGGACCCTCTTGTGCAGTGGGGAGGGGAGCTTTGAAGGGAGGAGGAGACAGTGGTACCGGGTAGGTCTGGGAGAGGCCTGTCTCAACTGTTGGCCATACGTTGTCAAGCGTAATGACCCATCCCAAGAGAGACTAGAACATTCCCCTTTAGAAACTAACATGGCTGGAGGAGCCAGTTATTCAAAGGGGAGGTGGAGACAGGAGGACTCTGTAGGGAGCATCCCTGCCTGGTGACCAGTCAGCACTGTCGGGACAGTCCTCCAAGGAGCCGTGGTTGTCATGGTTGCCTCTGCCCCCACCCTTCCCTCCTGACCGGCTTCCCGTGTCCCTTTCAGCTTTAACCGCTTGGACTTACCACCGTATGAGTCATTTGAGGAGCTGTGGGAGAAGCTTCAGCTGGCGATCGAAAACACTCAGGGTTTCGATGGAGTCGATTAGATGACAGATAACCATGCAGGGTCTCCAAAGACTGCCAGAGCCTTATAAGCAAATTCTGTCTTAAATTTTCCCAGGGAACTACTAAAATTTAGCCACTGGCACTTCCCAGATATGGAGGAAATCACTTAAAACAGTAGACAGCAGCGTGTGACGGTCTCACCATTGCTTTGGCCCCTTGGAAGTGCTGTGGGCCTGCAGCGTTGTCTGGGTCTATCTTTGGGGTTCTCATGCTAGGATGCTAGTCCTGTGCGCGTGCGCGGGCTGGGCTCTGCCCGGGTCACGTGACCTCGAGTGCAGCATTCACCGGCAGTTCTTCTGGAAACTACTGAGATAAAACTGTGAAGTGTCTGTCCTCAGTGCCACGTATGGGAAGCTTGATGCTTTGTGAGAAGGAACGCTGAAATCTGGGGGGAAACATGCATATGGAGTGAACTAATACATGTAGGCTACTCACTCTATTTATTATTCTGTAGACTCGCCTCATGCACCTTACTGCCGAGATCTCGGGGGCAGTGTTGGATAGTGTGGTACCACATTGTCAGTCAATCGACTCACTTGAGAAAAACTGACTTTTCTCGAAAAGTCATTGGCAGTTGTTAAGATACAGCCTTGCTGCACAAGCTGCTCCCTAAGACGTGGGAACCCCTGTCTGCTGCAGGTGACAAGTGTGACGCCTTCCTCGTGGCTTAGTGTGGCTAGAATTCCTTCATCTTCCAACATGAGCCCGAAGCTCCACGAGGAGCCTCGAGGAGCCGAGTCCAGTGGGCAGACATGTCTCGTAGTCACTCCCCACACTTGCACAGCTGTGTAGTAAATATGTGTTTACAGGATTGATCACGTTTACAGATAAAGCTAACTCCTGCAGTTGCGTTTTTATATTATATTTTTAGTATCACTTTAGAACAAAAACCAAATAATTTGTTCAAAATTACCAAAGAGTAGTTAAGTGCATAATTTGTATTAAAGATTTGTTACCACATTTCTTATGCTTTGTAAAAATACTGTTTACTATACAGTGTTTTATTTTAAGAAATTGAAGACTTTACGCAGCAGCATGCTACAGGTAGAACGCTCCTGTAACCCACTGACGTGCCTAAATTTAGACCACGACAAACCCCAGTGTGCCAGGCCCTGGGGCAACTTGGTCAGTAATGACATCTACCAGTGGCTCTGTCCTCAAGGAACGCACAGGTGTAGAAATGTGTTTGTAAACATTTGAAGAGTGATGGGAAAGGGGAGATGGCTCAGGGTTAAAGGCACTCTCCCCAAGCCTGCTGACCAGGTTCACTCCCCACCACTCACAGAAAGCTGGGCGCTCAGTACTGTACGCCTGTGACCCCAAGGTGGGCATCTGTGATCCCAACTTGCCTACGGCAGTGGGAAGCAGAGCCAGGAGGGTCCAGAGGCTTGCTGGCCAGCCGCAGAAATTACACCCAAGATTGTCTCAAGGAGAAAGGAAAGAACCCGGAGGTTGTTCTCTGACCTCCACACCTGTGCACTGGTACCTGCATGCGCACGCACGCACGCACACATGGGTGAGCAGGGTGCACCTGCAAAGCGGCAGTGTGCAATGCTGTGTGTTCACCCCTACATTGGTATGACTGTGGCTTTCTCAAGGCAGTGTAAGTGTGTGTTCTACACACTTACATACTTCTGAGTGCTCTGTGAGCCCCATAAGAAGTACCTCTAGCCGCTGGCCAAGCTTGTGGGGATGTACCATGGCGGGCAGTCATTGGCCCACGGTAGAGATTCAAATGACAGAAGAAAACATGTTCTGAACACTACACCCTCAGCTTGGATGAGGGTCAGTGTGCACTTCCTGTGCCCTCACCAGCTTGCAGCAGGACCACCAAGCCTAGCCTGGTTCGCTCCTCGACCAGCTCAGTAAACCCACACAACTTGCTGAGCCTCTGGGCTCTGGTTACCTCATCTGTCGAGTGACAAGAGTCACTGTGTCTCCCTTACGTCACGCCATGGGGAGATGAGAAGTGACAACGTGCTGGTGAAGTGTTCAAAGAGGGTGCCTGTGGTCATCAGATTATTTCAAACCTTAGACCACGTGTCTGCCCTGGCTACCCCCAATCGGAGGACTTCACTTGAAAATAAAAGGACTCGCAGAGCACACAGTGAAGGCACACACCTGGTTCTAGTCTTCTTTAGGTGTGTACACCATTGTAGTCACACGTAGTCACATGTCTTACCATCAGAATTCACTTCCTTCACGTCAGCAAAGCGATATTAACATGGGCCAATGCATTTTTGGAAATGTCCTCATTGCTTAGAACTCAATGTGAACACTTTTTATGAAAGCAGGATTTTTTTAAAAAACTTTTTTGAGGTAGAGTTTCACTCTAGCCCAGGCTGACCTGGAGCTCACTCTAGTTCCTGGCTGGCCTTGAACTCACAGCAATCCTACCGCTGCCTCCCCTGGGACTAAAGGCATGTGCGACCACACCTGGCGCTTGACAGTGGGATTTTATATGGCCATTTAAATATCCTGCAAGCATCAGAAAACACCAAGCTTTCTTTTCATCAGTCTGGTCTCAAGATGTAAAGCATCTCTCCTACCTCCTCCCATCACACTCCATCTTGTCTCTGGATGTGGCCTTATGGTCTGGAAGGAACCTGTATAGAGAGAGCAACACGGCCCCCAGCCCAGGCAGAAAAGTATCTCCAATGCATCTTGCTGCAGGAGAGCCAGGAAGGTCATTTTCATAATGGACAAGCTAATAATTATCTCTGAAAAAAAAAGTATTTCAGGCCGGGTGTGGTGGCGCACGCCTTTAATCCCAGCACTCGGGAGGCAGAGGTGGGAGGATTGTAAGTTCGAGGCTGCCCTGAGACTACATAGTGAATTCCAGGTCAGCCTGGGCTAGAATGAGACCCTACCTCAAAACAGCAACAACAAAAAAGTATTTCAGCCTACATTTATCTAATCAAAAAAACTAAACACACAAAGTTGTAATACAAACAGTATTTGTTTTAGTTTTTTATTTATAATGCTGAAGTTATTCCTTATAACTATCAAGTTAAACACAATTTGCTTTGAATTTTTTTTAAACCTTCTATGGTAAATATATATCCAAATGAATGTATCAAAATTTATCGTGTACTTTAAAGTATAAAAGTCATTTTTAAAAATCTTGATTCTACAAATAAATAAAGTTCTAATTTTGAAAAACAAACCGACTCAGTTTACATAAAAAAAAAATTTCAGCCGGGTGTGTGGTGGCACATACCTTTAATTCCAGCACTTGGAAGGCAGAGGTAGGTGGATCACTGTGAGTTCAAGGCCGGCCTGAGAATGAATTCCAGGTCAGCCTGGGCCAGAATGAGACCCTACCTCGAAACCTCCCCCCTCCCCTGGGAAAAATTTCAGGCCAGTATGTGAAGAGATACCTTCTCTTTCTCAGACAATCTTGAGTTCATGTGTGACTGTATGATTGTGAGCTCTTGGTGGCATTCTGTCTCCATGGTACAGAAAGATCATGTGTCAGAAATCTGGTTGAGGGCCGGGGAGATGGCTCTGTGAGTAAAGTGCATGCTTTGCAAGCACGAGGACCTGAGTTCGGTCCCCAGAACCCCTGTCAACCTGCCAGGCAGAGGGGCTGGAGAGATGGCTCAGTAGTGTGCTTCTTACACCACCAAGTATGAGGGCCTGAGACTGCCCAAGTTCACATGTCAAGAACCCATGGAAACAGCTGGGTGTGGCCACACGTCTGTGACCCCAGTCACAGAGACCAGGTCACTGCAGCGCTCCAACGGCAAGCAGTATCAGCGAGAGATGGTCACAAGGAAGAACGGGAGGGCGACTGACGGAGGGAGACCCCGACACCCCTCCTGCCACTCAGGCAAGCCCGTGGGGTGCTGCAGCAGCTCATACATGCGCGTGCACCACACACACCACATAGGTCTCACACACACACACAAAGGAAAAAGTGCCAAGCAACGTTGTATATGCTTGTTACCCAGGACTGGGGAGGCAGAGACAGACAGATTCTTGGGGCTGGCCGGCCACTCAGTCTGATCTAGTTGGCATTTTGCAAGCAAGTGAGAGATTGTGTATCGAAAAAAGGGGAGTGAATGCTGGAGAGATGGCTTAGCGATTAAGGCGTTTGCCTGCAAAGCCAAAGGATCCTGGTTTGACTCTCCAGGACCCACGTAAGCCAGATGCATGAGATGGTGTATGCATCTGGAGTTCGTTTGCAGTGGCTGGAGGCCCTGGCATGCCCATTCTTTCTGCCTCTTTCTCTCTCCCAAATAAATAAATATATTTTTTCCGTTTTTTTTAATATTTATTTATTTATTTATTTATTTGAGAGAGAGATACAGAAATAGGCAGGGGGAGAGAGAGAGAATGGCAGGGCTAGGGCTTCCAGCCACTGCAAACAAACTCCAGATGCATGCACCCCCTTGTGCATCTGGCTTATGTGGGTCCTGGAGAATAGAACCTTGAACGGGGGTCCTTAGGCTTCATAGGCAAGCATTTAACTGCTAAGCCATCTCTCCAGCCCTTAAATATAAATATATTTTTTTAAAAAAAGAAAAAGGGCAATGAAGGCTGGAGAGATGGCTCAGAAGTTAAGGCACTTGCCTGCAAAGCCTAATGACCCAAGTGCATAAAGCTAGATGCACAAAGTGGCATATGCATCTGGAGTTCATTTGCAGTGGCTGGAAGCCCTGGCATGCCTATTCTCTCTGTCTCTCTTCTATCTCTTTTTGCTTGCAAATAAATAAAGATATTTTTTAGGACCAGAAAGATGGCTTAGTGGTTAAGACACTTACCTGTGAAGCCTAAGGACCCATGTTTGATCTCTCTCTCCCCAGATCCCTTGTAAGCCAGATGCACAAAAGTGACACAAGCGCAAGGTCTCATGTGCCCTAGGTGGCACAAGCATCTGGAGTTTGATTTCAGTGGAAGAGGCCCTGGTGTGCCAATTAAAAAAAAAAAAAAAAAAAGTGTCTATATGTATATATATATATATATATATATATATATATATATATATATATATATATATATTATAAAGGTAAATGACACTGAGGTTGTCCTCTGACCTCTATGTGCTCACATAAATGCACACATACACAGAAAAAATCTAGTTGAGGGGCTGGAGAGATGGGTAAGTTGTTAAGGTGCTTGCCTGCAAAGCCTAACGACCCTAGGTTCAATTCCCCAGTACCCACGTAAAACCAGATGCACAAAGTGGAAATGCGTCTGGAGTTTGTTTGCAGCAGCTGAAAGCTCTGGTGTGTCCATTCTCTGTCTCTTTATCTCTGCTTACAAATTGATTTAAAAATATTTGGTTGATAAGCCGGGCGTGGTGGCGCACGCCTTTAATCCCAGCACTCGGGAGGCAGAGGTAGGAGGATCGCCGAGAGTTCGAGGCCACCCTGAGACTACATAGTTAATTCCAGGTCAGCCTGGACCAGAGTGAGACCCTACCTCGCAAAACCAAAAAAAATATATATATGTATATGTATATGTATATGTATATGTGTGTATATATATATATATTTGGTTGATAATGAAATATCCGATAGCATCTGTGGTTGACTCAGGTGTCCCCCATAAACTTAAGTGTTCTGAACATTCGTCTTCCCAGCTGATGGCAATTGGAAATTAAAGCCTCCTGGAGGCGGTATATTGTTGGGGGCTGGCTTATGGGTGTTATAGCCAGCTTCCCCTTGCCAGTGTTTGGCACACTCTCCTGATGCTGTGGTCTACCTTATGTTGGCCAGGGGGTGATGTACACCCTCTGCTCATGTCATCGTTTTCCCTGCCATGATGGAGCTCCCCCCTTGAGCCTGTAAACCAAAATAAACCTCTTTTTTTCTCACAAGCTGCTCTTGGTTGGGTGATTTCTACCAGTAATGTGAACCTGACTGCAACAGCTTCCCAAACAGTTAGCGTTTTTGCTGCATTTTAACACTGCTTCAACATACTGATCTGGTCAGAGCACTTACTGCAGCAACCCTCAGAGCCAGAAACGTGAGGCCCGGGCTGCGGGCTTGGATGCAGACCTTCCCTGGAGTACTGCTTCCTGCTTTCCTGCAGCCCTCGGAGGCCAGATGGCCTAGATCAGAGGTCAGGGCAAACACAGACCCACCACCTGTTCTTAGACAGCACTCAAACCGAGAATGGCTTTTAGAGTTTTTAAGTGTTGGGAGGAAAACCAAAAACACAATATACCTTGTGGCATGTAAAAATGATGATTTTGGTCTCCATAAATAAAATTACATCTGCCTGGGGTTATGAGGGTCAGAGCCTGGGCCTAACTGGCTCGACTACCCATCCCCAATAGGCAGTTAAAGAAACAAGTAATGGTGTAGGGAGAAAGAATTACTCAGTACAGCCACGTTGAGAATAGAAACAAAGAGGCCCGCTGACCCACCCTCACCCCAGGCTCATTTTTGGAGTACTAAAATGAAGTTTAAGGGTTTTTTTTTTTTTGTTTTTTCAAGGCAGAGTCTTGGAATTCACTGTGTAGTCCCAGGCTGGCCTTGAACTTACAGTGATCCTCACACTTCTGCCTCCTAAGTGCTGGGGTTTAAAGGTGGGCGCCACCACGCCCAGCTTAGGTTTATTATTACTGTTTTAGTACGTAAGATGGAATCACTGCTAATTACATAGAAGCTGCTTGTTTAAGAACTTAGGCACTTCATAAAAAAATGACATGTTCAAAACCACAAAATGTCCTGATGCCCAGGTGATGGAGATCAGGGTGAGCGAGCCTGCACATTTACTTCAAGCTGTTAAGGCTGTGAGCCACACAGCGGTTCCTTTGCATTCAAGAAGGCAAAGAGGGGCTGGAGAGATGGCTTAGCAGTTAAAGCACTTGTCTGTGAAGCCTAAGGACACAGGTTCAATTCTCCAGGTCCTACATCAGCCAGATGCACATCATGGTGTGTGCATCTGGAGTTCATTTACAGTGGCTTGAGGCCCTGGTTGCACCCATGCTCTTTCACTCTCTCTCCCTCCATCCCTCTGTCTCAAATAAATAATTAAGAAAAAAAAAAAAGAACTCAAAGAGGGGCTGGAGAGATGGCTTAGTGGTTAAGGCACTTCCTGCAAAGCTTAAGGACCCAGGTTTGATTCCCCAGGACCCACATAAGCCAGATGCACAAGGTGGCACATGGCATCTGGAGTTCATTTGCAGTGATTAGAGGCTCTAGTGCCCATTCTCTCTCTTTCTCTCAAGTAAATAAATAAAACATTTTTAAAAACTAAGTAAATGGGGCTGGAGAGATGGCTTAGCAGTTAAGGCCTGCAAAGCCTGAGGACCCATGTTCAACTCTCCAGGTCTCACATAAGCCAGATGCACAAAGGTGAGGCAAGCGCAAGGTTGCACATGCCCACTAGGTGGCACGAGCATCTGGAGTTCGATTGCAATGGCTGAGGCTCTGGGCCAACTCTCTCACTCTAAAAATAAAAAATAAGTAAATAAAAGAGTCAAAGAGCTTCTGTCGGTCCTCTTCTGTCTGAGATGGGAGGACACACGCTCCTCACACAGCTCCAGCAGTGCAGGGGCCTTGACACCTTTGTCCAGCTGCTCCCATTGCTTTCTCACTGTTGTCATGAGGCCACTAATTCCTCCTCTTCCTCTTCCTTCCTGCCTTTTGGGGTCTCCAGATTTGGTCAGCATCTATCATTCATCCTTGGTGGTGGCTTAAATTAGGTGTCCCCCATAAACCATGTGCTGTGAATGCTAGGTCCCCAGCTGATGGCAATTTGGGAATTGGAGCTTTGCTGGAGGAGGTGTGCTGTTGGGGGCAGGCTGAGAGGTGTTCTAGCCAGCTCCCCCTTGCCAGTGTTGGACTCTCTCCTTCTGTGTTGTCCACCTGCTGGGGCAGAGCTGGTGTCCAGCCTCCTCCCATGCCACGCTTTCCTCTGCCATTGTGGAGCTTCCCCTCAAGACTGTAAGCCAAAATAAATAAAATCAATAAACAAAAATAAAAGCCAAAATCCAGCAATGAAAAGGTAATTAAACATCCTCCAATCGCACGTCAGGTTATGGTTCTGGATTCAGTGTTAGAAACAATGGCTACCTGAGGTTTGGCTTTAAATAGAGAGCGTGAAGTCTGAATAATTAAACTCAGCCAGGGTGTCCCGCCCGCCCAGTCACTGACCGCTCCAGTCACCCTTCCAAGTGGTCCGAGGAGTCAAATCTCTTCCCCAGAGACAAGCTCTCCTCCGGACGGCCCCACGCTTTCAGACTCTTTTTTTCTCCCAGCACCTGTGGGAAATTCAAGCTTCTCTGGATCCATGGTCTCAGTGGCTCCATAGTCAAAAAAGAAAGGCACATATATATCTATTTTGGGATTACAAGACACCCTCGGTCTGCCCCAGCCCAGCTCCCTCCAGCCCCAAAGCTTTTCTCCACGCCTGTGTTGAGGACACTTTCACTGTCCTTTCTGCTTGGTCAGCCACTTCTTTTGGAGCCCGAGGGAAGGCACCGTGGCCTCTGCCTTCAGTCATCACTACCCCTGGATTTCAGTTATTTGTTTACATGGTTTTTTTCTTTGTTTGTTTGTTTGTTTGGTTTTTCGAGGTAGGGTCTCACTCTAGCTCAGGCTGACCTGGAATTCACTCTATTCTCAGGGTGGCCTTGAACTCACGGCGATCCTCCTACCTCTGTCTCCCAAGTGCTGGGATTAAAGGTGTCCGCCACCACGCCCGGCTTGTTTACATGTTTTTGTCTACACACTTCTGGACAGCGTAAGGACTGAGAAGGCTTTGTTTTTTTTTTTGTTTGTTTTTTCTATGCTCATTTCCAAGCACAAATATTTGACAAATATAAACTGGTCTTTTTCTTCTTCTTCTTCTTCTTTTTCTTTTTTCCAAGGTAGAGTCTCACTCTAGCCCAGGCTCGAATCCACAGCAATCCTCTTACCTCTAGCCTCCGAGTGCAGAAAGTGAAGGTGCTCACAACCACGCCCGGCATGCACTTGATCTTGATGAACACTGTTATTGGTTTATTTTGTGGGACTGGGGATTGAAGTGGGGGTCCCATGCATGTGGGGCAAGGGCTCTCCTGCTGAGCCCCACCCCTGGCCCATAAACACTGTTGTGTGGACACAGCATGTTCAACACGCAAGCACTGAGCCCTGTGGTGCATGTGGGAGTAGCATTAATACATGGGTGTGGACAGTAAGAGAAGTGCTTACCGGGCAGTTTGGTGAGCATAGTATATACATTTAGACAGACACCAGCAGACGTTACACCCCTAGGGCTCATGACTACCCCTGTTGTAGATGTTCAGTATTAGGCATATCTTCCCTCCCATGGAGCGGGCCTCCAGTCCAATTAGAGAGCAACTGGTTTCCCCTTAACAGACATGCCACTTTTGCTCCCATTGGCTCATTTGGCCTGGCTGGCCAAATTTAAGGCTTGCAGTGTCCACTGTTGAGTATCTCCACTGGTCATTTTCTCTCTCTCCCATTGAACTGCATGCAGCGTATCTTTTTCCAGCTTTCTGTCAGCTGGTCAACACAAAGGAGGTTTTCAGCTCAGCTCCAGCAGGATTTCTCAGTGATCTTGCAGCCTAAGTATGTGGAGTCTTCAGCAATAGGGTCTTACCATCTATTTCTGGTGGGAAACCAAGGGCCTCGGCAATGGCCTGTAATGTTTAGGGGGTATCTGTGACCTCCCTGGCCAACAACTCACTGGAAGGTAACCCATCCCTGGCACTGAAAAATTTCTAGTAACCATCTATGGCTTCTGGGTGTTCCATTGTCCAAAAAAGTAGGTTTCCATATGACTTATTCATACCCTCTTAGATTTTGATTAGCTCTTCCCCACCTTTCCCTCATTCAATCTCTTCCCCTGGCCTCACTTAGGCCTTTTCACCCCATTAATCTGATCTTCTACTTACATATATGCAATCCCATCCTCTTAAGTGCCATCCCTCTCTTTCTATTCCCTTTATATCCCCTTTTTAGCTTTTTGGCCTCTGCTACTGAGTTTTATTCCAGCTCACATATAAGTCCAAACCTTTGTAGCTAGGATCCACGTATGAGAGAGAACATGCGACGTTTGGCTTTCTGGGCCTGGGTTACCTTACTAAGTATATAATCCTTTCCAGATCCATCCATTTCCCTGCAAATTTCATAATTAAAAACTCAGTGAGAGGGCTGGAGAGGTGGCTTAGCAGTTAAGGCACTTGCCTGCAGAAGACCTCAGTTTGATTCCCCAGGACCCACGTAAGCCAGATTCACAAGGTGGCGCATGCACCTGGAGTTCATTTGCAGTGGCTGGAAGTCCTGATGGGCCCATATTCTCTCTCCCTCTGCCTCTTTCTCTCTCTCAAATAAAAAAAAATAAACAAACAAATAAATAAAAACCCTCAGTGAGACAAGTTTTCTAAGTTTAAGTAGGCCAGAGTATAAAGTGAGTGGATCCAGTACCCCTATGGAAAGATGGGGCAGAGCCAGGAGATCTGGAAACTCACGGGTCAGCTAGCCTGGCATATGCAGTGGCAAACAACAGAGGCACTGCCCAACAAGGGGGGCGGGAAGGACCGACACCAAAGTTGCCCCCACACACCAAAAAACCCACGAACGACCCAGTATTATATTGTTTTTAAATATTTTATTTATTTATTTGAGAGAGAGAAAGGCAAATAGAATGGGTGTGCCAGGGCCTCTAGCAAACAAACTCCACACGCATGTGTCACCTTGGGCATCTGGCTTTACGTGGGTCCTGGGAAACTGAACCCAAGTCCTTAGGCATTGCAGGCCAGTATCTTAACCATTGATCCATCTCTCCCAACAACAAAAAAAGAAAAATTGTACAACTCGACACATTCCTGGGGTGCATTGATTTTCTTTTCTTGCACAGTTGACTGCCCAAAACACTACCCATCTGTGGCCTCAAACTTGTGCAGGGCAGAGGCTCCATGGGCTCAGCTGGGTCCTCCGCTAGGGTCCCATGAGGACAGAATCCGGGTGTCCTAGCAGGGATCCTCCTTCTGTCAGGACCCTTCAGGGGGCTGGCAGAGACCAGTTCCTTGTAGCCCTGGGTGTGAAGTCTCGATTTCTTGCTGGATGTTTGCTGGGGGCACGTCTTCCAGGCCTCATCCCTTGCCCATCTCCATCTTTCAGTCTTCTGCGGCTGCAAATGTCTGGTTTTCTCTTCACCACCAGGTGGAGAAAGTTGAGTGCATTTCAAAGCTTTACTTGCCTAGCGGAGGCCCACCTGGATCATCTCTCTGTAAATCAGCTCCGTGCAGGGAAGAATCATGGGACTGCGTTCTTATCACATCACAATGTGGATGCAATGGAGCGAGACGCTTTTCTAAATCATCTCTAGAAAATTCCAAGTCCCCTCCTAAGGAGAGGGTAAGGATAAATGGAACTGGGGAGGAAATTCTACTTGAAAGACACATGTCTGACGTACAGCACACAGTACGGGGTTCCACTCTGTCAACAAAAGGGGATACAGCCTAATATTAACCTCAGCCAGTGGGAGTCACCTTTCGGCAGCCCACAAGTCCCTCTCTCAGGTAAGCCCCTGGTTCCTTTGAGGCTGAGATTAGACTTAACTCTTGCTTATGCGGTTTCTTATTACATAGTCAGAAGGCTACCACGGCTCACGTTATTATTTGTTTGAAAGACTAGTATTCTTGCCAGGGAACATTCATTGCTGGTTGTTTATCATCCATGTTTACACCGACTGCGTTAAGTCTCCCGGAGAGACTAGCAGGGTGTCTGCAATCACATGACCCTGGAGCAAACATTCTTCTACTTAAACTAACACCCATAACTGTGGTGGCTGGGGAGATGGCTCAGCAGGTAAAGTGCTTGGCACACAGCATGAGGACCTGAATCTGGATCCCCAGCCCCAGGCATGGCTGCAGGCTGCTGTGATCCCAGGGCTGGGGAAGCAGAGACTGGGGAATCTCTGGGGCTCACTGGCCAGCTAGTCTAGATGAATCAGTGTGCACTAGGATGGGTGAGAGACTGTTTCAGAAAACAAAGCTGAGCTGGAGAGATGGCTTAGCGGTTAAGCGCTTGCCTGTGAAGCCTAAGGACCCCGGTTTGAGGCTCCATCCCCAGGACCCACGTAAGCCAGATGCACAAGGTGGTGCATGCATCTGGAGTTCGTTTGCAGTGGCTGGAGACTCTGGTGCGCCCAATCTCTCTCTCTTTCTCTGCCTCTTTGTCTGTCTGTCTGTCACTCTCAAAATAAAGAAAATAAAGCGGGGAGACATCAAGGAAGACACGTGATGTTTAACTCTGACCTCACCTGTCTGTGCTCACACATGTGCCAACGCACATATGGACACATGCACACGACACATATACATAAACAATAATAAAGTAAAACATACCATAACTAGGCTTGCAGAGATTTAAGCTCTCCTATGACAAATATAATTATTATCAGGACGAGGGAGCTGGCTTACATGTTAAGGTGCTTGTTTGTAAAGCCTGAAGCCCAGATTCAACTTCCCAGGGCTCATGTAAAGCCAGATACAAAAAGTGGTGCATGTGTCTAGCTTGTTTGCAGCGCAAGAGACCTTGGTGTACTCATACGCACACATGTGCAAATAAATAAATAAAATGTTATAGCTTAGTGGCTAAAGGCACTTGTTTGCAAAGTCTGCTGGCCCAGGTTCAATTCCCAAGCCACACAGGTAATGCAAAAAGTGGTATAAGTGTCTGGTGTTTGCAAGAGCCCCTGGTGTAACACCCCCACACACACACGTGAATAAATTTAAACTTTTTTTTTTTTTTTTTGGTTTTTGAGGTAGGGTCTTGCTCTAGCCCAGGCTGACATGGAATTCACTCAGTAGTCTCAGGGTGGTCTTGAACTCACCGTGATCCTCTTACCTCTGCCTCCCAAGTGCTGGGATGAAAGGCATGCACCACTATGCCTGGTTAAATTGAAACTTAAAAAAAAAAACTTTATTATTTATTTATTTATTTATTTGAGAGAGAGAAATAGGCAAAGAGAAAGAGAATGGGCACTCCTGCCACTGCAAATGAACTCCAGATGCATGTGCTCCCTTATGCATCTGGCTCAAATGGGTCCTGGGGAATTGAACCTGAGTCCTTTAGCTTTGCAGTCAAGTGCCTTAACCACTAAGCCATCTCTCCAGCCCTAAATTATAACTTTAAAAACATTATTATTGAAGTTGGGCGTGATGGCGCACTCCTTTAATCCCAGCACTTGGGAGGCAGAGGTAGAAGGATCACCATGAGTTCGAGGCCACCCGAGAATACATAGTGAATTCCAGGTCAGCCTGAGCTAGAGTGAGATCCTACCTCGAAAAACCAAAAAAAAAAAAAAAAAAAAAAGCGAAAGAAACACATTATTATCAAGGCAAATTTCATGCTTTCCTAATAGTAGTTTTCTCTTTAGCAAGTTCACTTTACAAAGGAAAAAGCCAAGCCTACTCTCTAGCTAATCGGAGGCATCAACCACAGTGAACAACAAACAGGCCCCTCACCGATGCTGGACTTGGACGGCACCCAGATGGATGGCCTGGTGAACTCTATCTCTGGGCGCTAGTCCACGTGTAACATAAATATTCTTCCAGGCGTGGTGACGGGGAAGGTCTTCTGTTTAGCCTCCGAAGGGATAAGCGAGTTCTCGGCTCATGGATGGTGAGCTGCCCGCTGGGGCTGCCTTCTGTGGCCATGGCGCTGGAGCTCTGCTCACTGACGGCGTGAGGTGGTCGGCGAGGAGGACTCCAGCGCCGTCTTCTCCTTGTCCACCTCGTCTAAAGAACTGAGTGAAGGGGCTGGAGAGGTGGCTTAGCGGTTAAGGCGCATGCCTACGAAGCCTAAAGACCCCAGTTCAATTCTCCAGGTCCCATGTAAGCCAGATGCACATAGTGGTATATGCGTCTGGAGTTCTTTTGCAGTGGCTAGAGGCCCTGGCATGCCCATTCTCCCTCTCTCTCTCTGTCTCTAATAAATAAGTAAAATAAAAAATAAAATCTTTAAAAAAAAAAATGAACTGAGTGAAGGCTGAGCATGTATGCTGCTCAGTGCTAGGAACTTGCCTAGTACTTCAAGGACCTGGGTTCAATGCCCAGCACTATCAAAAAAGAAAAGAAGGGCTGGAGAGATGGCTTAGTGGTTAGGCTTGCCTGTGAAGCCTAAGAACCCCGGCTTGAGGCTCCATTCCCCAGGACCCATGTAAGCCAGATGCACAAGGTGATGCATGCATCTGGAGTTCATCTGCGGTGTCTGGAGGCCCTGATGTGCCATTCTCTATCTGCCTCTTTCTCTGTCTTTCTGTCACTCTCAAATAAATAAAAATAAATAAATAAATAAATAAATTGTTAAATGTGAGAAGAGCAAAGAAGAAAGCTGTATGATGTCAGTCACTACCAGGCACTCCATTTGCCTACCTAAGTTGTACTGCCGTCTGGGCAGTCTGGGCAGTCTGGGAATGACGTGAAAAGGAAGTCAGGATTCATCGTCAAGACCCTAGTTATAAAGCAGGCATGGTGGCACATGTCTGTAAGGCCAGCACTCAGGAGGTGGAGTTGATACAGGCATTGTGGGTTCCTTATATGCCAATGCATCAATAATTTAGGGTGTTCCCGCACCTTTATCCTATGAATTCGAAGCATGAAATCCACCGAGCAGAAGATAAGGATCAGAAAGATTTTGTTATAGCTCAAAGCTTTAGGAGAGAAAAGAGAAGGGGCGTTTAAGCCTAGAACATGAGAGGGGGTGGAGTTCTTGCCCAGGGAGGCAAGAGGGGATTTGAGAAGCCCACCTCGAGACCCAACTCTGTTTTTCTTAATTTTAATTTAATTTTATTTATTTGAAAGAGCAAGAGAAAAAGAGTGGGTGGGGAGAGAGAAAGAATGGGTGCACCAGGGCAGCCAGCCACTGCAAACGAACTCCAGATGCATGCGCCACCTTGTGCATCTGGCTTATGTGGGTCCTGGAGAATTAAACCAGGGTCCTTTGGCTTTGCAGGTAAATGCCTTAACCACTAAGCCATCTCTCTAACCCTCAGCTCTGGGTTTTTATGGGAAGTGGCTACATGGGGAAGGACAGGTTTATAGATTTTTTTAAATATTTTATTTATTTGAGAGAGAGAATTGGTGTGCCAGGGCCTCCAGCCACTGCAAACAAACTCTAAGTGCATATGCCACCTTGTGCATCTGGCTTACATGGGTCCTGGAGAATCGAACAGGGATCCTTTGGCTTTGCAGGCAAACACCTTAAATGCTAAACCATCTCTCCAGCCCTAGTTTATAGGTTTTTTATGAGCACCATGGATAGGTTGTTGGTTTGGCCAGTTTACTCCTAATCTCAGGAGTCTGGGGTGAGGACTTTGGGAATTCTCTAGGAAGGGAGTGGAAGGACCCTGTAGGGGGCTGAGATCAGGAACGGGCAGACCCTTCTGCTGTTTCTGACCTGCAGTAAAGCACCACGACCTAGATTTTCTCACACAGGCCTAAGGACAATTCCTGCCCCTAGCTAGGAAAAGGCTATTCATTTTGGGGTCCTTCATCCCTAATCTGCCTACCCAATTTCTGTCTCCTATCAAAGGCAGGAAAAATCAGGAGTCCAAGGCCAGCCTTGGTTATACAGCAAATTCAAGGCCAGCCTGGGATACATGAAACTGTCTCCAAAAAAAAAAAAAAAAAAAAAAAAAGTCCCATTATTCCAGCAGCAATACTGGAGGTTGCCTATGTCAAAGGTCATGGGAACTTTGGGAAGAAGGGAGTATGGAATGAGACGTCCTCAGTTCAGGCCTTGAGACCCCACAGTCAGCATGGGGGAGGTGGACGAGGCTGGTGTGGTTTGTCAGAAAGTGCCAGAAGCTGAGGGAGGTGATGAGATGGAACAGTTGGGAAGGGAAGGCCACTGTTGAGGAAGGACATCCACGAGGTGACAGGAGGTCGCGTGGGATCAAACCTCTGACACAGAGGGGAAGGCTGAGGCTGTGGGAGAGGCGTCTCTGTTTGTTTTTCTGGCTCAAGGAGAATGACACGATGCGATCACAAGGGCTAATGGGCTGCAGATGGAGAACTGGCTGGAGGCTTGGTCCAGCGGAGGGCTTTGAACTGGAACCAGCCCTCTCATTTTCAGCAACGCGTGTGGCCCATGAAAAAAAAAGAAAGAGTGAAATCAAACAGGGGATTCCTCAGTGATAATTACGAGTTATTCCCAGCGGGTGAAATACAGAGGCTATGCTGGGCTAGAAAAATAGAGTAGATTGAGAGAGGGGTCTGAGCTGCGTCCTGCCAGCAATGGCTTAAGCCAAAGGCTGGTGCTTCATTTGCCCTTTGGGAAGCTCTTCCCACATGTGCAGGGGCAGCAGAGGCTCCCGAGGGGCAGATGAGACCTTCTCCTCCAAAGCAGGACTTGGGAAGTGGGGATGAGCCACTGGGGAGGTTGGGTCAGACTCTGCTGCGGCACAGGAGTGGCAAGAAGGGCCAAAAGACAAGTGTCCATGGGACCCTAAGTTTGTATTTACTTTGTACTTCCATGGGTGCATGATGTGTTTCCATGGGCACATGTGGAGCTCAGAAAACAACCTCCAGTTGAGTGTGGTGGCCCACGCCTTGAATCCCAGCACTCGGGAGGCAGAGGCAGGAGGATCACTGTGAGTTCGAGGCCAGCCTGAGAGTACATAGTGAATTCCAGGTCAGCCTGGGCTAGAGTGAAACCCTACCTCGAAAAACCAAAAGAGAAAAAAAAAAAAAGTTTCTCCTCTCTCTCCATCTTCTTGAAACAATCCCTCTTACTGCTGCTACTTTCAAACTTCCAGAATTGCCCGCTCCTCCTCCCACTCTCCCAGGCACATTGGGATCACAGTCACCTGTGGCACTTCGTGCCAGCTTTACATGGTTGCTGAGGATTGAACTTGGGTTGCTGAAAGGCTTGCAAGCAATCGTCTTTAACTCCAGATGCATGCGCCACCATGCGCATCTGGCTTAGGTGGGACCTGGAGAATCGAACCTGGGTCCTTAGGCTTTGCAGGCATGTACCTTAACTGCTAAGCCATCTTTCCAGCCCATATTCAGTGTTTTATTAGTTTGTAGTTTGCATCTGCAGCCACCTGGCTGGAGACAGTGTCTCTGGGTGGATCTTAAGGTGTGGTGGTGGGTTTGAGATTTCAATCTAAAGATATGCAAAGTGTGCCTAGCTGGAGTTCCTGAAGTGTGCTGGGCTGTGCTGTGTGGCTTTTGGCTTTCTTCTCTCTGTGTTTGGTTCTGTGAAGGCAGGCCAGTTTCTTCTGCCGTTGTGGAACTTCCCCTGGATCTGAAAGCTTCAATTACCCCCTTCCTCCATAGCTGTGCCTGGGCTGGAAGCTCATCTCAGACAACCTGAAGCTGTCTGCTACAGCCCATATAGCCACATTCTCAGCCTAGTCCTTAAATTTGCTTTTTTTTTTTTTTTTTGGTTTTTTTGCAAGGTAGGGTCTCACTCTGGTCCAGGCTGACCTGGAATTAACTATGTAGTCTCAGGGTGGCCTTGAACTCTCGGCGATCCTCCTACCTCTGCCTCCCGAGTGCTGGGATTAAAGGCGTGCGCCACCACGCCCGGCTCCTAGTCCTTAAGTTTATGATGAGGACCACTGAGGAACACAGGGCAGACACTGAAACAAACAGATCATCAGCCTGGAATGATGGCATCAGTGGGCAGGCTTCTGCCAGGCAGTGCTCGGCTCAAAGGCAGGCAGAAAATTAGGACTTGTTAGCAAACAGAGGTCCTGAGAAGACCATGTTATGTATGTAGAAAACCAATAGAATCATGAAACACAATAGCACACCGGATAGGAAGATTTACTCGATGTTATATTCAATAGAATACTATTATTTTTATTTATTTGAGACACAGAGACAGAGAGAGTATGGGCGCACCAGGGCCTTCAGCTGCTGCAAACAAACTCCACACACATGAGCCACTTTGTGCATCTGGATTACATGGGATAAATCAAAACTGGGTCCTTTGGCTTTACAGGCAAGTGCCTTAACCACTAAGCCATCACTTCAGCCCCCAATAAAATAATCTAAATGACGATGAGAGAAGATTCTAAGCAATGGAACTGATAATGTTTAGAAAAATCAATTTTTAGGCCTGAGGATTGAGCTCAGTGAAGTAAGTGCTTTCCTAGCATGAAGCTCTGGCTTCCATTCCCAGAACCACGTAAATCCCGCATGGTGGTGCCTGCCTGTAACCAGAACGCAGGAGGCAGATGCAGGAGGATCAGAAATTCAATGTCATCTTCCCAGTGAGTTTCAAGCCAGCCTGGGCTGCAGGAGACCCTGTCTTGAAAAACAAAAACAGGAAAACAGAAAGATAATTTTCATCACCCCTCTGCAACAACAACAGATTTTTTTTTTTTTTAAGTTTCTGTTCTCTCTTCATTGGATATCCCAGGATCTGTAACTATCACTAATAGTTTTCCCTGGAGCCAGTGCACATCAGGGGCTGACCCCTTCCTCCACATACAGTGTCTGCGCCCTTGTGATACCTGTAAGGGGATGGGGAACCTCTCCAAGTGGCACAGACGCAGTACAGGCTTCCAGCTGCTCTTCACTTTAGCATCCTGATGCTAGAACTGTGGGAAGTGCGGTCCAGTGCCTGTGGATAGTCTCACTGCCAGGTACACTAGCCCCATCACCTCCCACAGGAAGCTCAGGGGCAGTGAGCTCCCGGGGAGGGAGCAAGCAATGCGCTCAAGGAGAGGAGGCTTGGAGAGCCCTGGGGAAGTCCTTCAGAAGAGGAGGTAGACACTGGGCAGGAGTCAGGGTTGCCCCAACAAGCACAAAGGCTTCAGGGGATCAGGCTGCTAAGCAGACAGGGACAGAAGCCGATTCCTGTGGCCTCCATGGCCAGGGAGAAGCTTCTGACAGTGCCAAGATGGGAGGAAGGCAAAAGCCCCCTTCCCTGCCTTCCTTCTCCAAATACCCAAGTCACTAACCGTGGCTCAGTCTTGTGATCCTCCCAGCAGGACTTCCGGCCAGTCATGATTCAAGAGCAAACGGTTCCCACCTATGTGCTGCAGACTTCTCTCCCAGCAAATAAATCCTTTCACTTCCACACAGAAAGACTGAGGTTATAACCCAGGCTGGAGATGTAGCTCAGTCAGAAAAGTGCCTGCCTAGCATGCATGAGGTCCTGGGTTCAATCCCCGTCCTACTGGTGTTGAGAACAGCGGAGCTTTTCTCAGCTCTGGTTGGGCTTAAACACTCCTTGGTCACTAGAACTCTCTGAGCACTTGTCTTAAAACTGCAAAGAGCCAGGTATTGTGGCACACACCTTTAATCCCAGCACTTGGGAGGCAGAGGTAGGAGGATCACCATGAGTTCGAGGTCATCCTGAGACTACATAGCGAGTTCCAGGTCAGCGTGAGTTAGAGTGAAACCCTACCTCGAAAAACTTAAAAAAACAAAGAAAAAAATTACCAGAGCAGGAAATAAGAGTCTGTAGAGAATTCAACACTAAGAGACTTCCAATATACCTTCCAAGGCTCAGAGAACATTGGGGAAGGGTGGGGTGGAAAGCATGTTAGTGTCACAGGGTAGGAAGATGTACTGTGAGACATTGTCCCCCCAACATGAGCCGAATGGTGCATTCATGACCCCATAGTGATTACTGGTACCCCACTGAGGAAGGTCTTCTATGAAATGAGGGTGGGATAAGGCGACAAAAGAGGATAACCTCATGGGAATATGACCAATTTACTGTTCTGGGCTCTGGTATTGCACAAGTAAGACCATCGACTCATGGAATATGAGGCAAAGTTTTATTTGGTAAAAAAGAAAGAAAAGAAAAAGAAGAAAAGCTGGTGCACACCAGGGCTACACCCAGAGTTCGGGTTCTCAGGATGCAGCTTTGAACTGTTCAGAGTGTCAGCTTTTATTGAAATAACTACATGATGTTCATAGAAAAAACAGGATGGGAGTTAAATCATAAAGTTTCTGGGGGCTGGAGACATGGCTTAGCAGTTAAAACATTTGCCTGCAAAGCCAAAGGATCCCGGTTCGACTCTCCAGGCCCCACATAAGCCAGATGCACAAGGGGGCGCATGCATCTGGAGTTCATTTGCAGTGGCTGGAGGCCCTGGCATGCCCATTCTCTTCCCTCTTTTTCTCTCTCTCAGATTAATAAATAATTTTTTTTTTTTTTTTTTTTTTGTTTTCTGAGGTAGGGTCTCACTCTAGCTCAGGCTGACCTGGAATTCACTATGTAGTCTCAGGGTGGCCTCAAACTCATGGCAATCCTCCTCTTTCTGCCTCCCGAGTGCTGGGATTAAAGGTGTGCGCCACCACGCCCGGCTCAATAAATAAATAAAATATTTTTAAAAAAACATAAAGTTACTGTCAAACAGGGGCAGGGGGCTGCTATTACAAGAAGTCATGAGGTATTCATTACATGGGACACGTAGGTGGAACACAGGCAAGAAACAGTCTATACTATGTAATCACAAAAATATTTAGAAACAAAGAGATCCAGGAAGGTCATGGTACATTTGCACAGAGGGGTCATCCCATTCCTTAGGTAACAGTAAACACCTGCATTTTGCAATAAGGCCTGTGTTAACAATTCCTAGAACTTCTTTATCTGTCAGGAAGATCAGCTTTGGGTGGGGGCCTCCATTATGTGTGCCTAAAGGCAAGGGCTGCACAGGAGGATGCTTGACCAGGTCTATTGTATCTTTTCACATTCCATTTACAGTATGTTCATGTATTAGAAGTGTCAATAAAAATTGGAGCCGGGCGTGGTGGTGCACACCTTTAATCCCAGCACTCGGGAGGCAGAGGTAGGAGGATTGCTGTGAGTTCAAGGCCTGCTTGGGACTACATAGTGAATTCCAGGTCAGCCTGGGCTAGAGCAAGACCCTCTCGCGAAACAAAAAAAATATATATAAAAATTGAGCTGGAGAGATGGCTCAGAGTTAAGGTGCTTTGCCTACAAAGCCCATCAACCTGAGTTCAATTCCCCAGGACCCACATAAAGCCAGATGGGACATGCATCTGGAGTTCCTTTGCAGTGGCTAGAGGCCCTGGTGTGCTCATTTTCTCTCTCTCTCTCTCTCTCTCTCTCTCTCTCTCTTGCAAATAAATAAATAAATAAACTATTTATTTATTTATTTATTTTGGTTTTTCAAGGCAGGGTCTCACTCTAGCCCAGGCTGACCTGGAATTCACTCTGTATTCTCAGGGTGGCCTCGAATTTATGGCTTCCTCCTAGCTCTGCTTCCCAGAGGGCTGGGATTAAAGGCGTGCACCACCATGCCCGGCTAATTTTAAAAATATAAAATAAATAAAAGTCAAGCTATGGGGGGGGCGGTTCCCTTGTTCCTAATCTCTATCAGCACCACATAAATGGGTGTGGCAGTGCTAACCTGTAATTCTAGCTCTTGGGAGGTGTAGGCAAGAGGATCAGAAGTTCATGGTCACTCTTGGCTACATATCAAGTTCAAGACCAGCCTGGCCTAGAGGTTTTCTCTGAAAAAGAAGAAGGAGGAGAAAGCTGGGTATGGTAGCTCACACCTGTAATCTCAGCACTCTGGAGGCTGAGCTAAGGGGATCTCTATGAGTTCTAAGCCAGAGTTCTAGGACAGCCTGGGCTAGAGTGAGACCCTACCTAACAAAAGGAAAAAAGTTGTGGTGGCGCACGCCTTTAGTCCCAGCACTTGTGAGGCAGAGGGAGGAGGATTACTATGAGTTCCAGGCCACCCTGAGACTATATATAGTGAATTCCAAGTCAGCCTGGGCTACAGCGAGACCCTACCTTGGGGAAAAAAAAGTTGAAAAGGGGGCTGGGGAGATAGCTCAATAGTCAAAGGCAATTGCTTGCAGGGTCTGCTGGCCCAGGTTCAGGTCCATGCATGAATTTCATTTGGGGCTTTGGTGCAGGAAGAAATATGTCACAAATCCAGACCACAAAATGCTTCCATGTATTGAATTATGCCAAAGCCGCTAACTCCTCAGTGTGACTGCCGTGAGCAGCTGCGCCAGCACAAGGAGGGACAGACAGAAATGTGAGGTTTTTTGAAATGATATTGGTTCTCTAGTTAAATACAACAGATGCTGCTTCTCAGCGCCTACCGAAGCTTTTCCAGAGTGACAATAAATTTTTTTTCCCTTTGACTCAGCGTTAGCCTATTCTGCTAGTGATGTGGTTGGCCTCATTCCCAACCTATGGGGGCTTGGAAGTTTTCAGCTGATGAAACCCAGGTTTCCAACCCTTTTATTATTTTTTTGGCAGGGGGAGGGTTCAAGGTAGGGTTTTACTCTAGCCTAGGCTGACTTGGAATTCACTATGTAGTCTTAGGGTGGTCTTGAACTCATGACGAGCCTCCTACCTCTGCCTCCCAAGTGCTGGGATTAAAGGCGTGCGCCACCACACTCAGCAGTTTCCAACACTTTTAAACTGATCAAATCCACACACACACACACACACACACACACACACACACACGGGCAGAGGGAGTGACTCAGCTACTAAGTGGGTATTTTTAAATCCATGACAGATATGTTTGGAAGCCATCTAATTGTTCCCTTTCTTCCTAATTAGGACATTGAAGGATTCTAAGACAATTCATGAATCACACTCACATTTGCATAGGACTTTATTTATTTATTATTTTTATTTATTTATTAATTTTTGGTTTTTCGAGGCAGGGACTCTAGCTCAGGCTGACCTGGAATTCACCATGTAGTCTCAGAGTAGCCTTGAACTCACAATGATCCTCCTGCCCCTGCCTCCCAAATTCTGGGATTAAAGGTGTGCACCACCACACCCAGTTTAACTTTTCTTTTTTAAGATTTTTTTTTTTTTTTTTTTTTTTTTAGGTAGAGTCACACTCTAGGCCAGGCTGACCTGGAATTCACTCAGTAGTCTCAGGATAGCCTTGAACTCATGGCGATCCTCCTACCTCTGCCTCCAAAGTGCTGGGATTAAAGGCGTGCGCCACCAGGCCCGGCCCATTTTTATTTATTTATTAGAGACAGAGAGAGAAGAATTGAACCTGGGTCCTTAGGCTTTGCAGGCATACACCTTAGCTGCTAAGCCATCTCTCCAGCCCATGCATAGGAGTTTTAATTCTCTTTCATGCACTTTATTAAATGATAGAAAAATGAGGCAAATTCCACATTATCATTCTCATATTAAAGTCCAGAAATGTCAAACAAGACTCAGCCAGGGTCTGCCATTGGTCACAAGGGAATTAGAAGCAGATCTAGACATGAGGTCAGGTCTCCTTGGGTGGTCTCCTGACCCAGGTTACATACAACTCTCCTAATGACCTTACCTTAATCACCCCCCACCCATGGGCCCAGAGTACCAGTCAGCGTTCCTTCCTCTCCTCCAGATGGCACAGGGCACACATGAAGTAAACGCAAGACGTCTGTCCCTCAGCCAGAGCCTAAAGGACTCCAGAACCAAGTGCGGGACATCCACTTTTTTTTTTTTTTTTTTGGTTTTGCGAGGTAGGGTTTCACTCTGGTCCAGGCTGACCTGGAATTCACTATGTAGTCTCAGGGTGGCCTCGAACTCTCGGCGATCCTCCTACCTCTGCCTCCCGAGTGCTGGGATTAAAGGGGTGCACCATCACGCCCAGCTGGGACATCCACTTTTTTCCCCTGGAACTTTAAGGTTCTATCTAAAACTGGGACTTGCCTTCCAACAATGGACATGTTTTTTCTGAGATAGTTAAATAGTATAACCAATCAGAAATCGAATGTGTCCCTCTCCAGACGTGACTGAGTGACAGGCTTGGTAGGGACTGGCCAACAAGGGTTATCGAGCCAGTGAGTTTATTCTGTCCCTTGTGGCACTTCATTCTTTCTGTATTGATCAATTTTTTTTTCTGATTTTTATGCATGCATGGGTGGGTGTGTTTGCGTGTGCATGTGTGCACGCTCATGTGTACATAATTCTCTACAGCACAGTAAGCACTTCATCAGTACAAAGGCTCTTCTTTCCTGGTCACAAACCCTTGCATTCCCACTTTCCTTTTCTCCTCTATTCAGATCACTAAGTGCACGGGCGACTCTGGCCTGCCTTCCCCTCTCCTCAAGAAGAGAGAAGCTGTTTATCTTTCTCAAGAAATTTTGTGGTTTGGGTGGAAAGATCTGGCATCCTGCAGAGCACTGACAGACTGATCCAAAAGAGAAAATAACCCTGACTCCGTGGCATTTCCAGCTGTCCAGAGCATCCTTCTGCAGCTGACATTGATAAAAATCTCATCAAGACCCTGGTCAGCTCACCATGGGCTCACGTACTGTGTGAGGTAGGCCCCCACTTAACATGTTTGTTTATCAGCAGAGAATGTGACATATATTGTCTCCATTTTGTTATAAATCCCATTTCTAAAAACTCACCATGGCCCCCAAATGAGCTGAAGAACAAATATATATATATATATTTTTTGTTTTTTTCGAGGTAGGGTCTCACTCTGGCCCAGGCTGACCTGGAATTACCTATGTAGTCTCAGGGTGGCCTTGAACTCACGGCGATCCTTCTACCTCTGCCTCCCGAGTGCTGGGATTAAAGGCGTCGCCACCACGCCTGGCTACAAATATATATTAAAAACATAAATCGAAGCAGAGTATGGTAGCACACGCTTTTAAATCCCAGGAGGAAGAGGTAGGTGGATTGCTATGAGTTTGAGACCACCCTGAAACAACATAGCCTGGGTTAGAGTGAGATCCTACCTTGGAAAAAAATTTAGATGTAATTTGAGAGGCTGGAGAGATGGCTCAGATGTTAAAAGTGCTTGCTTGTAAAGCCTGATGGCCTGGGTTCGATTCCCCAGTACCTACATAAAGTCAGATGCACAAAGAAGCATATGCATCTGGAGTTTGTTTGCAGTAGCAAGAGGTTCTGGTGTGCCCATTCCCTCTCTCTCTTTCTCTTTCAAATACATATAAAAATGAAATTAATTTGACACTCCTGAAAAGCACAAGAACATTCTTTTTTTTAAAAAAAGTTTAGTTTTTTTTATTGTGTGGTGAAAAATAAAATATAAAAGCACACATAAAACTGGCCATATTAAAATATACAACTCAGAGGTACTAAATACAATGTTAATTACCACTCCTGCCCATTTCTGGAGCTTTTTTCAAGTTACAAAGATGATACTTAATTAGAATAGGTTGAACTATAAATGACTGAAAATTCAAATTGACACAAGAACCAGAGATCAACCATATTTCTCTCTCTCTTTCACATGTATTTAATGTATTTTGATCACATCTGCCTCCCATTGCCTTCTCTTGACCTTCCCACTCAGCCCACTTCCTAGCGTTTGTAAAGACAGGGCCTTGCTACGGAGCTCCTCCTGCCTCGGAGTTCTGAGAAATGTTCCATCCACCACGTGCAGCCTTTTGTGACTATGGGACCAGAATAGAATCAAGCTTGTGGACTCTGAGCAGGATAGACTCGGTGGGCTTCAATGTGCATGCAAGCAGTCCGTCGTGGAAATAACAGGAAATCTGAGGTTGCGAGACCTCGTCTGGCTTTTCACATCACTTTGACTTGTTTCTTCACTTCTGAAATCGGATTTCTACCAGACAGCCTTTCAAGTTCTAACGATAATGTCCCAGTTACAGTTTCTCTTCTTGGTTCCAGAATTTCATGCCGACTTGTAGTCTTACTGTAGGCTCTCTTGAAACCGCTGTGTGATAGGACAAGTGACACTAGCCTGACACCTGAGTCCACTAAGAAAGCCCAGCTGCAGGTGGCCACGCGCTGCCTGATTCTCCTGGACCACTGCTCTCAAGGACAGGTCAAGGCCAGGCACTTTCAGTGGGGCCTCCCTGTCCTGAGGTACTTTCTACAATCGATTGTCATTTACTCCTGCTGTGCCTGGCCAAGCTGGAAGTGGACACACGGTTCTGAGTATCCCTCTCTGCCTACTAGTCTTCCATGGCACGTTTTCTACCCCTGAGCTAAGCCCGACTCTCAACGCTATTCAGAACCACTTAACAGTGAAATGTAAGTGGATTCGACGTTACTAGGGTTAAGGACAAGAATGAGCAAAAGCCCTATGATGAGGTTTGTTAAATTTCTGTTCTAGTCTTTTGAATTAAAAACAACAAAGTGCAGAGAATTAAGGAGCTAGCTGTAAGCCACCAAGGAATAGCAATGTAACTGAGGTAACAGAAGTGTTCCCCCGGGGGCATCTCCATGTTTGCCCACGTGGCAATTCTTCCTTTGGTTTCCTAGTCCATGGCAGGTCAGTAATTCTAACAGCCATGTGGACAATCACATGTATTTAGCAGACCAGCCTCACTTCTTACCCCACTTAGAAATCTCCAGCTGAAAGCCTGAAGGAACATGAGAAGGAATTCATATCCCAAAATATTTAAGCATTCTTTTAAAAATATATATTTTATTTATTTATTTATTTATTTGAGAGAGAGAAAGAGGCAGAGAGAGAGAGAGAGAGAATGGGTGTGCCAGGGCATCCAGCCACTGCAAATGAACTCCAGACACATGTGCCACCTTGTGCATCTGGCTTACCTAGGTCCTGGGGAATTAAACCGAGGTCCTTTGGCTTTGCAGGCAAACGCCTTAACCGCTAAGCCAACTCTTCAGCCCTCCTAAAATGTTTTAGTGTGTGGCATGTTGTTTTGAAGTTTATTCAAACAATTTCACTGTAGCCCTGTAAGCTCAGGGCTGGAACCCTAAACTCACACTGATTCATCTTGCCTGGAATTATGCTGCTGTTTCCAAGCCACCGGGACTGGCAAGCATTGGCAACAGCTTTTAGGCAACCCCTCTTCTGTCAGGCATTCTCTCCTTCTTCCGAGTGTATGAAAAAGTAAAGGGAGGGGGTGCTGGAGAGATGGCTTAGCGATTAAGGCGCCTGCCTCTTAAGCCTAAGAACGCTGGTTCCAATCTCCAGGTCCCACATTTAGCCAGATGCAAAGTGATGCAAGGGCGCAATGCCGTACTTGACCACAAGGGGGCGCACGCATCTGGATTTCGTCCGCAGCAGCTGAGAGGCTGCTGGCGCGCCATCTCTATCTGTCCTCCTCTCCCTCTCTGTGTCTCTCTCCAAAAAAAAAAGTAAAGGGGGAAATATTAACAGTTTTACAAAAACCAGTGTCTGTGTTCATATTTCAGGCCAAAATTGTCCTAATCTGTGCAGACAGCACGGTGGTGAGCTGCATCACACAAGCGCAGCACGGTTCTGCATCTGCAGCTGCTCCGTGCCAGGTCATGTGAGATTCATTTCCCAAGAGTTAGGATGTTCTTCCTGTCCCAGGTTGCATGAATAATTATAAAAGGTATTTTCATACTAAACATTGTCATTTGGAGCTGCTTTTACCTTGGTTCATTCATTTCTCCCAGAGTACAGAAAAGAGAATAAGAAAAAAAAATGAAGTTCTGCCATTTCTAAATAGGTTTGGGGGTGGGGAGTGTAGCTCTTAAAACTTAATTAGAAATATTTATGCCCATAATATTATTCCAACTTTAGAATTCATCTGTTAAATTTCTTGGGTTTAAGCTGTTGCTTGAACACGTAAGCTACAAAAATATTCCACAAATTAAGGCTTTCTTCCACGTATGTCAGACTTCTTGCCCCACTGAAGTAACAAGTTTGAGCAAGACAAAAGAGCAGAAGTTGGAGGTGTGACCGCGTTTCAGGTAGAAGTTCTCAGAGTCCGCTGCTGGTGATGGCTGGAGCGCCGTCACGTGGTTTTGGCTTGGCCCACGGGCTCTTCTGCTGCAGTCCTTCAAGGGTGTTTTGCCTTTGTGTTTTGTATTAAGGGTCTGTCCCTCTTCACTAGAGGACTCATCCTCCTGGTCTTCCTCACTGCTGGCGTCCAATTTATCCAAATCCTCAAAATCACTTAGGTCACTTTCATCTACCTCATCATCCTTCATGAATTCTCTTTTTCCCACTTTTTTTTTTTCCAAGGTAGGGTCTCACTCTAGCCCAGGCTGACCATGTAATATCAGGGTGGCCTCGAACTCATGGCAATCCTCTTATCTCTGCCTCCCAAGTGCTGGGATTTTTCCCCCCACATTCTCTTCATCTTCTTTCTCATCTTCTGAAGAGTCCCTCTCTCCCTCCTGTTGCTCCAGAGCCTCATGGAAGGCCTGGATGGGGAAGCTGTGGATGTCGCCATGAGTTTCCTGTGTCAGTCTGTGCAGCGGCTCCTTCTCAATGGCCTGGTCCAGCTGAGCAGCTACCAGTGCCTTTTCTCTCTCCTTTGCTCCCTTCTTTCAACCTTCTTACTCAGAGGAACAAGTTTTCTCCATTGTTGCTTTAGTGTAAGCTTTCTCGTTCGAATTAGGTACTCTGTTACCTTGGTAAATCTCTGCCCACATTTCTGTCGAATAAAGCAGGGCCAGTAAATTAAAATTTCATCTATTTGTCCCAGTGCTTTCTCATAGTTTTTACTAAGTCATACCCATTCCCACAGACACCTAGGAAAAGCTGCTTATCCTGTGACCTTCAGACACAGGTAGCGTTTGTCCTTTCTCTCCTTTGATTGTGGCATACTGATTATTCGCCAGGGGACAGGATGACTGACTGATTGCACGGCCAGTCAGGCTGCATGCCTTTCTGCAAAAGCCGAGTCTTGGTTCTTATTTTTATTTTATTTTATTTTATTTTATTTTTTTATTTTATTTTATTTTATTTATTTGAGAGAGAGAAAGAGAGAGAGAGAGAATGGGCATGCCATGTCCTCTAGCCACTGCAAACAAACTCCAGATGCATGCGCCCCCTTGTACATCTGGCTTATGTGGGTCCTGGAGAATCGAACTGAGATCCTTTGGCTTTACAGGCAAACGCCTTAACCCGCTGTGGTAGTTTGAATAGATGGCCCCCAATATATTCAGTGTTTTATTAGTTTGTGTTTTGCATCTGCAGCCACCTGGCTGGAAGCAGTGTCACTGGGCGGATCTTAAGGTGTGGTGGTGGGTTTGAGATTCCATTGTAAAGAGATGCAAAGTGTGCCTAGCTGGAGTTCCTGAGGTGTGCTGTGCTGTGTGGCTTTTGGCTGTGGCTTGTTTCCCTGTGTTTGGTCCTGTGAAAGCAGGCCAGCTTCTTTTGCCATTATGGACTTCCCCTGGATCTGTAAACTATAATAAATGCCTTCCTCCATAACTGTGCCTGGTTTGGAACTTCATCTCAGCAAACCTGAAGCTGTCTGCTACAACCACTAAGCAATCGCTCCAGCCCGGTTCTTATTTTTTTTTTTAATATTTTTATTTAACCGGGCGTGGTGGCACATGCCTTTAATCCCAGCACTCAGGAGGCAGAGGTAGGAGGATTGCTGCGAGTTCGAGGCCACCCTGAGACTACATAGAGAATTCCAGGTCACCCTGAGTTAGAGCGAGACCCTACCTTGAAAAACAAAACAAAACAAAATTTTATTTATTTATTTTACAAAGAAGAGAGAGAGAGAGAGAGAGAGAGAGAGAGAGAGAGAATCAGCACAGCAGGGCCTCCAGCCACTGGAAATGAACTCCAGGTGCATCTGTCTTACATAGGTCCTTCAGCTTTGCAGGCAAGTGATTGAATCACTAAGCCATTTCTCCAGCCCTTGGTTCTTATTTTTGAAGGAACAGAATTGCTCATTTCCTAGTGTATTCCAGATAACATCGTCTGACTGCATGGTGCCCCGGTTCAGGAAAGCGGACATGCTCCTTCCACACAAGAACATTCCTGAACAAACAGGAAGACATGGCTATTGTTTGACAGCATGATTTGACACTACCATCATTCTAGCTAACTTAATTTAAAAATTTAACATGGAGCCAGGTGTGGTGGCGCACGCCTTTAATCCCAGCACTTGGGAGGCAGAGGTAGGAGGATTGCCGTGAGTTTGAGGCCACCCTGAGACTACATAATGAATTCCAGGTCAGCCTGGGCTAGAGTGAGACCCTACCTCAAAAACCAAACCAAACAAAACAAAACAAAACAAAACAAAACTTAACATGGTATCAGCCCACCTTTTACAGACAAGTTGGTATTAACATTCTCATGAAAAAAACAGACACCTGAGCTAGCCAGAGCCACAGCGAGGACAGGCCAACAGATGGTCAGGCATTCCAGTGTGTGGCGAGTCCCCCAAACCTTTGCTTCCTGGTGCGTGCAGATGATGTATGTGCATGAATGTTGTGTGTGAGTGCCTGTGTGAGCATGCAATGGCATGTGTGTGGAGGCTAGAGACAACTTTCGGGGTCTTGCACCTCCTTTGAGGCAGGGTCTCTCCTAGTTCAGTGAGGACCACTCTTCTCCCAGCCCGCTGCTCTGTGAGCTTCCGGGAAATTCTCCCATCTCCACCGCCCCTCTCACCACTGGCATGCTGGCTTTACAGAAGCCTGCTACAGCTTCCAGCTTCTACTTGGGTTTTGAGCTGGGAACTCAGGCACTCAGATTTTCCCAGCAAGCATTTTATCCACCGAGTCATCTTTCCAGCCCCCAATCCTCTATAATTGAAGGTGTGGGGACTGCAGAGATGGTTCAGTCGGTAAAGTGCTTGCCTCACAAGCAGGAGGACCCGAGTTTGGATCCCCGGAACCTATGTAAAAGCCAGTATTGGCAGCTCCTGCTTCCAGTCCAAAGCTGGGAGGTGGAGACCAGGGAATCCTCGGGGCTCAGCGGCCAGCCAGTCTAGGGCTCTGTCTCAAAACTAGGTGGCAGCAGTTGAGGAAGACACCAACATTGACCTCTGGCCCCCACCTGCACACACGTGTGTGTGTGTGTGTGTGTGTACCTGCACATATGTGACCAACACACATATGAACATGCATCCACACATGCACGCCACAAATTGATTGAAAAGATGTGTGGTAACATAACACCTATAGACACATCACTGGTGAGAAAAGGCAGACTGCCAGCAAAAGACTTGAGTTCATACCAAAAACATGTACTGGATGTTAAAAGGTGGCGACATTTCAAATCAGAGAGCAAAGGTGGACCCTTTAAGAAATGCTGCTATTGAGCCTGGGCGTGGTGGCACACACCTGCAATTCCAGGACTTGGGAAGTAGAAGAAGGATCAGGAGTTCAAGGTCACCCTTAGCTATAGAGCAAGTTAGAAGCTAGCCTGGAATATGGGAGAGCTGGAAGGAAGGAAGGAAGGAAGGAAGGAAGGAAGGAAGGAAGGAAGGAAGGAAGGAAGGAAGGGAGGGAGGGAGGGGGGGAGGGAGGGAAGGAGGAAATAAAAAGGAAGGATGGAGGGAAGGAAAAAGGGAAGGAAGGAAAGAGGGAGGAGGGAGAAGAAAGAATGAGTGGTGTGTCTACCCTGCTCACTTTCCACTGCACAGTCAGCCCAGGGGAAGCTCTGGCCTGGACTCCATCCCTGGCCCTTCCTGGGACACCTGCGTGTGTGGCTGCAGTCCCACAAGGCCCAGGTTCCCTCTTCCTCTGGATCCTCGGGCCACTGTGAGCCAGGCCAACTGCTACCAGCTGCGGCTCCAAGCCCTGTGCGGCCTGGCCTGGTGCTGGAGCTCTAAAAATAGCCCGGTGATTACAGAGCAGCGCTCACTCCCTCTTTATGACTTTTTTTTTAGCTCCTGCTCTTTATGACTTCCCATTCACCACGGGCCTGGCCCAGTGTTGAGTCTCCCTGGGGGGTGGCTGTAAAGGCCACCTTGTTTCACAGCTAAAAAAGAGGTTACAAGGCAGTTAAAATACCTGCGACTCTCTCTAAGCACTTGCTGTCCCCCAGGACCCATGGGGAAGTGAGCACTCATGGGCAGTCTGAGCATGACACTACCTTAGACTTTGAGCGGCAAGTCTTCCTCTCTTATTTGCAGACTTAGAAGTAAAAGCCAGGAACAGTGGGGAGTCCACGCCAGAGCCAGGCGGAGCTTGTTGCGTTAATGGCCCTTTAAGAGGACAGCAAACCTTTCTGATATCAGAACTGCAGGCTTGAGATACTGTCTGCCTTGTGATAAAGGCCTACTTACACACGTGAATTTATATTCCTACCAGTGCAGGAGTATTTAGGGAAAGACAGCGCAGCTCTCAGTTACAGTGAATAATAATAACATTAATCCTAGTCATAAAAATAACCATTATTGACGGGATGGAGAAATGGCTTAGCGGTTAAGACATTTGCCTGTGAAGCCAAAGGACTCAGGTTCGATTCCCCAGAATCCATGTAAGCCAGATGCACAAGGGGTGCATACATCTGGAGTTCGTTTGCAGTGGCTGGAGGCCCTGGCTTGCCCATTTTCTACCTGTCTGTCTCTCTTCTATTTATCTCTCTGCTTGCAAATAAAATTAATTTAAAAAAATAACCATTATTGAAAGAGAAGGGGCAGGAGAGAGGTCTCCGTTGATAAAGTGCTTGCCTTGTAAGCATGAAGACCGGACTTCAAATATTTTTGAGAGGGGGAGAGAAAGAGAGAATGTAGGTGTACCAGGGTCTATTGCTGCTTTAAACAAACTCCAGACACATGCACCACTTTGTGCATCTAATTTTATTTGGGTGCTAGGGAATTGAACTGGGGCTGGCGGGCTTTGTCAGCAGTGCCCATAGCTGCTGAACCATCCCCTCAGCCTAAGGACCCGAGTTCACTCCCAGCACCCAGACAAAAATATCCAGGTGTGGTGGCATGTGGTGGCCTGTGCTGAGGAGGCAGAGACAGACTGATCTCAGGGGCTTGCTGACCAGACAGCCTAGCCTACCTGGCGAGCTCCAGGCCAATTCTCATTTTGTGACCCTGTCACAAAAAGAAGTGCAGAGTGCCAGTGGAACGGTACTTGACGTTGTTATCTAGCCTGCATGTACACCTGCGCACACACACTAACATGAACACACACATGTGCATAAGCACACACACAACATACACACAGACATTTTTTGTAGGGGTTTTTTGTTTGTTTTTTTTTTTGAGGTGGGGACTCCCTCTAGCCCAGGCTGACCTGGAATTCACTATGTAGTTTCAGGCTGGCCTCAAACTCACAGCAATCCTCCTACCTCTACCTCCTGAGTGCTGGGATTAAAGAAAGGCATGTCCACCAGACCAGGCCATGCACACATTTTAAAAATAGCAAATATTAAAAAATCAGCAAATATATACTGGGAAGATGGCTCAGTGATTAAAGGTATTTGCTGAAAAAAATAATAAATGTAAGGCTGGAGAGATGGCTCAGTGGTTAAGGCACTTGCCTGCAAAGCCTAAGGACCCACGTTCTACTCTTCAGATCCCATGTTAGCCAGACACACAAAGGTGAGGCAACCACAAGGTTGCACAGACCACTAGGTGGCACAAGCATCTGGAATTTGATTGCAGTGGCTGAGGCCCTGGCATGCCAATTCTCTCTCTTCCTCTGTCTCTCTGTCTCTCTCTCTCTCACTCTCTATAAAATAAAAAATAAATTAAAAATTTTTTTAAATTAAAAAATAATAATAATAAAGCCCCGTGTGGTGGTGCATGCCTTTAATCCCAGCACTTGGGAGGCAGAGGTAGGAGGATCACCATGAGTTTGAGGCCACCCTGAAGCTACATAGTGAATTTCAGGTCAGCCTGGGCTAGAGTGAGACCCTACCTCAAAACAAACAAACAATAATAATAATAATAAATATGGGCTGGAGAGATGGCTCAGCAGTTAAGGTGCTTCCCTGCAAAGCTTAACAACCCAGGTTGGATTCCCCAGTACCCACGTAAAGCTAGATGTGCAAAGTGGCACATGCATCTGGAGTTTGTTTGCAGCAGCTGGAGGCCCTGGCATGCTATTCTCTCTGTCTCTCTCTGCTTGTAAATAAATAAAATATTTTTTTAAATAATCATAAACCAGGCATGGTGGCATACACCTTTAATCCCAGCACTTGGGAGGCAGAAGTAAGGAGGATGGCTGTGTGTTTCAGTCTAGCCTGAGACTGCATAATGAATTCCAGGTCAGCCTGGGCTAGCGTGAGACCCTACCTTGAAAAACCAAATGATAACAATAAAACATGGTAAGAGAAGCTGTCATAATCTTGAAATTGATGGTGACATGTACAAGTGTTCTTTACTGCATTCAAAAATTCCACCTATTGGGCTGGAGAGATGGCTTAGCGGTTAAGGCGCCTGCCTGTGAAGCCTAAGAACACTTGTTCAAATCTCCAGGTCCCACTTTTAGCCAGACGCAAAAGTGATGCAAGCCAGGCATAGTAGTGCAAGCCTTTAATCCCAGTACTCAGGAGGCAGAGGTAGGAGGATTGCCATGACTTCGAGGCCACCCTGAGACTACATAGTGAGTTCCAGGTCAGCCTGGGCCAGAGTGAAACCCTACCTCGATGCAAGCAAGCAATGTTGCACATGCGCACAAGGGGGCACACACATCTGGAGTTTGGAGTTTGTTCACAGCACCTGAAAAGGCCCTGGTGCACCCATTTTCTCTCTGCCTCTTCCTCTCTCTCTCTCTCAAAAAAAAAAAAAAATTAGCTGGGCATGTTGGCGCACGCCTTTAATCCCAGCACTCGGGAGGCAGAGGTAGGAGGATCGCTGAGAGTTCGAGGCCACCCTGAGACTACATAGTTAATTCCAGGTCAGCCTGGACCAGAGTGAAACCCTACCTCCAAAAACCAAAAAAAAAATTGAAAAAAAAATTGAAAAAAAAAATTGAAAAAAAATTGAAAAAATCCCACCTATCAGCATGACCTCAGTGCCCAGGCCAGACAGGTGCCACCTCACCCACAAATGACCTCACAGAGGGAAGTCCTGAGGAGAGCTTGTGGCCCCAGCTGCATGTGGGGCACTTGTTCCTGCACCCAGTAGCCTGAGAGGTGGATGACAAGGGGGAGACAGAGAGGTGCAGAGATAATTTCAAATATTAAGGGTTCTGCTGCTCATCCAAAAAAAAAAAGGATTCTCTCACCCACCTGCCACTATTTCCTCCTCAAAAATAACCTGTAGCAATTATGAAAATGATTTCCAGGAAGGAAAATATTAACATGCAAATTAGATGCAGCTGTGACTGAAAGTCATTGAAAAATGCAGGCCTAGGCGCTCAGCTTGGCCGCCCGGATGCTGAGAAGGTTTACATCAGGACCACAGAGGCAATGGGGCCGGGTACCTTGCAGGACATGTGAGGGCCGGGAAAGGGCATGTGGGGACAGCCCTGATGCACATGGTCTCCGCGGATGCCGCCAGCAGTAAGACATTCAGTAAAGAGCTCTTGAATCAGTGGGTACTCAGCTGTAGGCACCAGAGGCCGGCTTTGCAGGTGTGAGACCCACAGGCAGGCGGGGCTGGGCCCGGGTGCTCCCGGGATAAAATGAGACAAGCTCCTCGGCCAGGCTGGACATGGGTCCAGGGGCGGGGCTTGCGCCGTGAAAAGACAAACCCGGTGGGGAACTTAACCATGTCTATGTTGAAGACAAACAGGTTCATTGTCACCCAAGATGGGACAGTTGGACCAGGGAGTGCAGTAGTTATGTGACAAACTGTGGGCTGGGAAAATGGCTTAGCAGTTAAGGTGTTTGCCTGCAAAGTCTAAGGACCCAGGTTTAATTCCCCAGGACCCATGTAAGGCAGACGCACAAGGGGGCACATGCATCTGGAATTCATTTGCAGTGGCTGGAGGCCCTGGTGTGCCCATTTTCTCTTTCTTTCTGCCTCTTCCTCTCTTTATCTCTCTTAAATAAATAAATAAATAAATAAATAAATCATTTTTAAAAATAAAAAAAAAGGGCACCTCTGAAAGAAGAGAGTTTCTTAGAGTGTAGGCAAGGTAGATGAGGAAGGGGGTTGTTGGGGGTGGGTGTGGGGAGGGTAGAGAGACAATGTCCAAACCCCACTTTGTGGCAATCTATTTGACAAGTGTCTGTTGGATTTCCTCTACTGTGTTCCACAAAATAGGGGCTGTTTTTCAAGACGCCACTTTGGCCTTTGTGGGGAAAAAAATAATGAAGAGCAGGGGTCTGCTGAAAGGTGTTTCTCAGACTTCTCAAGAGCACTTGCCTCCTCAGCAGTCCACTCCATTTCTCCCTAGGGAGCCTCCTCACCCCGTTCCAAGGAAGGAGGCCTGTTTCCACCCAGTGCTCAGGAGCAGGGACAGGGCACTGTGACAGCACGTGTCCCCCAAACACACTAGAACCTAACTTGAATTGCTTAGAGTAATTTGGGGAAGGCCTCAGAGTGCTGGGGGTCCTCATGAAGGGCTGTGGGGAGTCCTCGTGGAGCACTGAGGGGAGTCCTCGTGGAGCACTGAGGGGAGTCCTCATGAAGTGCTGTGGGGTGTCCTCATGAAGGGCTGTGGGGAGTCCTCGTGTAGTGCTGTGGGGTGTCCTCGTGGAGCACTGAGGGGAGTCCTCGTGGAGCACTGAGGGGAGCCCTCATGAAGTGCTGTGGGGAGTCCTCGTGAAGTACTGAGGGGAGTGTCCCTGTGGAGCATTGTGGGGAGTCCTCGTGGAGCACTGAGGGGTGTCCTCGTGGAGCACTGAGGGGGTGTCCTCGTGGAGCACTGAGGGGTGTCCCCACTTTAGGAGTACTGAGGGGAGTCCTCGTGGAGCACTGAGGGGTGTCCTCGTGGAGCACTGAGGGGGTGTCCTCGTGGAGCACTGAGGGGTGTCCTCGTGGAGTACTGAGGGGAGTCCTCGTGGAGCACTGAGGGGTGTCCTCGTGGAGCACTGAGGGGTGTCCTCGTGGAGCACTGAGGAGTGTCCTGCGTGGAGTACTGAGGGGAGTCCTCGTGGAGCACTGAGGGGAGTCCTCGTGGAGCACTGAGGGGTGTCCTCGTGGAGTACTGAGGGGTGTCCTCGTGGAGCACTGAGGGGAGTCCTCGTGGAGTACTGAGGGGTGTCCTCGTGGAGCACTGAGGGGTGTCCTCGTGGAGCACCGTGGTGGTGTAGTACTCGTGGAGCACCGTGGTGGAGCCCTCGTGGAGCACTGTGGGATGTCCTCGTGGAGTACTGAGGGGAGTCCTCGTGGAGTACTGAGGGGTGTCCTCGTGGAGCACTGAGGGGAGTCCTCGTGGAGTACTGAGGGGGAGTCCTCGTGGAGTACTGAGGGGAGTCCTCGTGGAGCACTGAGGGAGTCCTCGTGGAGTACTGAGGGGAGTCCTCGTGGAGCACTGAGGGGAGTCCTCGTGGAGTACTGAGGGGGAGTCCTTGTGGAGCACTGAGGGGAGTCCTCGTGGAGTACTGAGGGGAGTCCTCGTGGAGTACTGAGGGGAGTCCTTTGGAGCACTGAGGGGTGTGTCTCGTGGAGCACTGAGGGGAGTCCTCGTGGAGTACTGAGGGGTGTCCTCGTGGAGCACTGAGGGGTGTCCTCGTGGAGCACCGTGGTGTAGTACTCGTGGAGCACCGTGGTGGAGCCCTCGTGGAGCACTGTGGGATGTCCTCGTGGAGTACTGAGGGGAGTCCTCGTGGAGTACTGAGGGGTGTCCTCGTGGAGCACTGAGGGGGAGTCCTCGTGGAGTACTGAGGGGGAGTCCTCGTGGAGTACTGAGGGGGAGTCCTCGTGGAGCACTGAGGGGAGTCCTCGTGGAGTACTGAGGGGGAGTCCTCGTGGAGCACTGAGGGGAGTCCTCGTGGAGTACTGAGGGGGAGTCCTCGTGGAGCACTGAGGGGAGTCCTCGTGGAGTACTGAGGGGAGTCCTCGTGGAGCACTGAGGGGTGTCCTCGTGGAGCACTGAGGGGTGTCCTCGTGGAGCACCATGGTGTAGTACTCGTGGAGCACCGTGGTGGAGCCCTCGTGGAGCACTGTGGGATGTCCTCATGGAGTACTGAGGGGAGTCCTCGTGGAGCACTGAGGGGAGTCCTTGTGGAGCACTGAGGGGTGTCCTCGTGGAGCACCGTGGTGTAGTACTCGTGGAGCACTGTAGGGTGTCCTCCTGGAGTACTGAGGGGAGTCCTCGTGGAGCACTGAGGGGAGTCCTCGTGGAGCACTGAGGGGTGTCCTCGTGGAGCACTGAGGGGTGTCCTTGTGGAGCACCGTGGTGGAGTCCTCGTGGAGCACCGTGGTAGAGTCCTCGTGAAGTACTGAGGGGAGTCCTCGTGGAGCACTGAGTGGGAGTCCTCGTGGAGTATTGAGGGGAGTCCTCGTGGAGCACTGAGGGGTGTCCTTGTGGAGCACTGAGGGGTGTCCTCGTGGAGCACCATGGTGTAGTACTCGTGGAGCACCGTGGTGGAGCCCTCGTGGAGCACTGTGGGGTGTCCTCGTGGAGTACTGAGGGCTGTCCTCGTGGAGCACTGAGGGGGTGTCCTTGTGGAGTACTGAGGGGTGTCCTCGTGGAGCACTGAGGGGTGTCCTCGTGGAGCACTGTGGGGAGTCCTCGTGGAGTACTGAGGGGAGTCCTCGTGGAGCACTGTGGGGTGTCCTCGTGGAGCACTGAGGGGGTGTCCTCGTGGAGCACTGTGGGGTGTCCTCGTGGAGCACTGAGGGGTGTCCTCGTGGAGCACTGAGGGGGTGTCCTCGTGGAGCACTGAGGGGAGTCCTCGTGGAGCACTGAGGGGTGTCCTCGTGGAGCACTGAGGGGAGTCCTCGTGGAGCACTGAGGGGAGTCCTCGTGGAGTACTGAGGGGTGTCCTCGTGGAGCACTGAGGGGTGTCCTCGTGGAGTACTGAGGGGAGTCCTCGTGGAGTACTGAGGGGAGTCCTCGTGGAGCACTGTGGGGTGTCCTCGTGGAGCACTGAGGGGGTGTCCTCGTGGAGTACTGAGGGGAGTCCTCGTGGAGCACTGTGGGGTGTCCTCGTGGAGTACTGAGGGGAGTCCTCGTGGAGCACTGAGGGGAGTCCTCGTGGAGCACTGAGGGGTGTCCTCGTGGAGCACCGTGGTGTAGTACTCATGGAGCACTGTGGTGTAGTACTCATGGAGCACCGTGGTGGAGTCCTCGTGGAGCACTGTGGGGTGTCCTCGTGGACCACCGTGGTGTAGTACTCGTGGAGCACCGTGGTGGAGTCCTCGTGGAGCACTGAAGGGAGTCCTCGTGGAGCACTGAGGGGAGTCCTCGTGGAGCATTGAGGGGAGTCCTCGTGGAGCACTGTGGGGTGTCCTCGTGGAGCACTGAGGGGAGTCCTCATGGAGCACTGTGGGGTGTCCTCGTGGAGTACTGAGGGGAGTCCTCGTGGAGTACCGAGGGGAGTCCTCGTGGAGCACCGTGGTGGAGTACTGAGGGGAGTACTGCTGGGAGTACTGCGGGGAGTGCTCGTAGAGCACTGAGGGGGAGTCCTCGTGGAGCACTGAGGGGAGTCCTCGTGGAGTACTGTGGGGAGTCCTCGTGGAGTACTGAGGGGAGGCCTCGTGGAGTACTGAGGGGGAGTCCTCGTGGAGCACTGTGGGGTGTCCTCGTGGAGCACTGAGGGGAGTCCTCGTGGAGCACTGTAGGGAGTCTCTGGATTTGGCAGCACTCAGCCCTTAGTAAAGACTTCACAGACTTTGACTCATCTCTTTCCTCCCTCAACTCTGCCACTGACCTGTCCCCTCCTCGTGCCAGGACTCACTCGGCTCTCCTGTGGGGTAGATTGTTCTAGAATAAGCCCTGTGATTTCTCCCAGTCCTCAACCTGCTGGAGCCCCAAGCAAGATGGCTGGCATATTTTCCCCAGCCTCACCTGGGCTCAATTCTGCCAAAAGGTGGCGCCACGCATCCACGTTTCCAGCAGGGCCGTGGCCAGCCATTTGTCAACCTCAAGCAGCAGGGTGGAAACTCACCTGCTGACCAGCAGCCAGCAGGTAACTTCGCAGAAGACGATGCCGTTGTTTCCCGAGGATGACTGCGTTTCCCATGCCAGTGCTTGCTCCAGGCACATGAGAACAGTCCGTATTTCCGAAAGGGTTAGAGGAATGGAGAGATGGGAGCCCAACTTCTGCACCAGAACAAAACCCAGCACAGTACAGAGCATGTGCAGTCAAATTGCACCACAATCAGCCATTTGCATGCTATTCACAAGACCCAAATGGCTGCTGGGGGTTGGTGATTGCCTAATTGCCACCTGGGCTCCCAATTTTGCAGCCTCAGATCTCTGGCAGCAGCTAGTCAGTCACACTGGATCAGCATTGGATTAAGGGATCCTGGCAGGAAAAAACCCCAAAAAACATAAGGTTAATAGGGCCAATCCTGAACCTCACCCAGAGCCAGGCTCGGATATTCATGTAAAGTGAATAAATGAAAATTTCCTACATGTATCTATCCTAGCCTTGGGCCTTTCTCAAGACTTAAACAGAAGAGGGAGGGGGGGGAAAGGGAGGAAGGAGATGAAAGGGAAGAAAGGGAGAGGGTGGACAAGAGAGGAAGAGAGAGAACAAAACGCAGCACTTTGATGAATTAGTTAAGATTCCAACATATTATTCTACCTTTCCTTTTACAGAAGGTAAATAAATTTAAGATTCAAGTAGAAAACGTAAAGGTATTATCTAGCCTCTGTTTCTAGAGTGTTCTGTCTCTGTTAACATGCAAGCACCAAGCACATATTGGTTCTCAGGATGGAAAAAGAAGAGGGAAAATTAAATTATCCTGTGGACAGACTTGAGCTTTTGAGTCTTGGATTGCCAGAACCTCCTCTGGCAGCAGCCTCCGTAGAGCACTGTAGACACGTCTCTTTCGGAGAGGAAGGAATTATTGTGTGAGCCCATGCAAGACTCTTTCATCCCCTGGAAACGAAAAAGAAAAAGGACATGACAGATGACTCCTTGCTTTTGGTAAAGGAAGGAAGTGGGTAGGTAGAGCCGTTTCCTCTCTGGACCCTTCTATTAATGCTAACGTGATTATGCTAGGTTGCTACAGAAGTCCCGTCTCACGTATCTGACCTCGTCGATGGGCATGTAGATCTCAGTGAGTGGAGTCATTTTTCTTCATTACAGCCTCACTAACTGCTTTGTACTTGGCTTTGGAATTGATGTGTAAAACCCATATCTTGGGCTGGAGAGATGGCTTAGTGGTTAAGGCGCCTGCCTGCTAAGCCTAAGAACGCTGGTTCCAATCTCCAGCGCTTCCAATCTCCAGGTCCCACGTTTAGCCAGATGCAAAGTGACGCAAGGGCACAATGCCACACTTGCCCACAAGGGGGCGCACACATCTGGATTTCGTTCACAGCAGCTGAGAGACTGCTGGCACACCCATCTCTATCTCTCTCCCTCTCCCTCTCTGTCTGTCTGTCTATCTCTCTGTGTCTCTCTCCAAAAATAATAAATAAAATAATTTTTAAAAAATTAAAAAAAATAAAAATAAAAAAAACCTCACATCTTTCCAACCTCCCAGGGTTCCAGCGGTAGACTGGGACTGGAGTGTGGTCACACTGGTCCCCAGACTCACTGGAGGCTTGGTTCCTTACTCAACTATGGAAAGGGAGCGGGTGTGCCCCCTTTCCTCTCCTCCCTCTCTCCCTTACTGAGTCTTACTGAGTGTATTCCAGTTTGGTTTCATTCAGTTTGTAGCTGAGAATGACCTTGAACTCCTGAGCCTCTAGTCTCCACCTCCAAAGTGCTGGGATTACAGGTGTGTACCACCACACCCCGTTTATACAGCGTTAGGGATGGAACTCTGTGCACACTACTGAGATGCAATCCCCCCCCCAGAACCTTATATTTACTTTAGAAAACTATTTATTTTTCTTTTCTTTTCTTTCTTTCTTTCTTTCTTTTTTTTTTTTTTTTTTTTTTTTTTTTTTTTTTTTTTTCGAGGTAGGGTCTCACTCTGGCCCAGGCTGACCTGGAATTAACTATGCAATCTCAGGGTGGCCTTGAACTCATGGCAATACTCCTACCTCTGCCTCCCAAGTGCTGGGATTAAAGGCATGCGCCACCATGCCCGGCTAAGAAAACTATTTATTTCTTATTTGCACATGGGGGGGGGCACCCACCAGGGTCTCTTGCCAGTGCAAACAAGAACCCATCAGGCTTTATGTGGGTGGATGGGGGACTTGAACCTTGGTTGTCAGGCTTTGCAAGCAGGTACCTTTAACCACTGAGCCATCTCCCCAGCCCCTCATGTTTATTTTATTTTATTTTGTTTTTGTTTGTTTGTTTGTTTGGTTTTTTGAGGTAGGGTCTCAGTCTAGCTCAGGCTGACCTGGAATTCACTATGTAGTCTCAGGGTGGTCTCGAACTCATGACAATCCTCCTACCTCTGCCCCCCGAGTGCTGGGATTAAAGGCGTGCACCACCACGCCTGGTTTCATGTTTAGTTTAAAGCCACCGTTCTGACATGCGTATGTCATCCGGGCCAGTTTATGAAAGGCAGGTGTCTATTTTGAGGTGTATGTTGTTAGATCTTTAAGAACCTGGAAGATGCCTGAGTTCTGTTTCTCTGAGATTCCTACTGAGCTGGAGGAGGCGCCTGTGAGGGGAAGCGCTTCACTAGAATGGCTCTGGGGGCGAGGGGGGCGCATTTCCTGGGAAGGCGCTGTGAAGAAGACAGTACGTGACATCAATCAATTCGCTCAATCCCACTACGATGGAGTCACTCCGTTTCTCAGCATTGGGGGATGACGCTGTCCTGAGGTTGTAGGTGATGTGTGCTCTTCGTATGTGGTGCGGGGCAGCTGCTGCAGAAAGGCAAACCGTTGCCCATGGTCCTAGATCCCTGGCTCGATGTTGGGCACTGTGAGGCCAGACCCAGGGCGGGTGAAGAGAATGACGTGGGTTCAGACAACAGGAGTTAAGGATGGTTGGACTCTGAATGTGAAATGTCTCCCACAGATAGACTCGTGTGTTTGAACACCTGGTCCCCAACTGGTGGCACTGTTTAAGAAGGCCATGGGAGGGCTGGAGAGATGGCGCCTGCCTCCTAAGCCTAAGAACCTGGTTCCAATCTCCAAGTCCCACGTTTAGCCAGATGCAAAGTGAAGCAAGGGTGCAATGCCGCACTTGACCACAAGGGGGCGCACACATCTGGATTTTGTTCACAGCAGCTGAGACACTGCTGGCGTGCCCATCTTTATCTGTCTCCCTCTCCCTCCTCTCTCTGTCTCTCTGTGTCTCTCTCCAAAAAAATAATAGAAAATAAAAAAATAAAGTTTTAAAAAGAAGGCCATGGGCCATTGAGGAGGCGGAGTCTTGCTGGAGGAAGTGGGTCACTGGAGGCTGGCCTTGAGGTTTTTAGTAGCCCTGCCCCTAATTCCTGTTCACCCTCTGCCTCTGGCCTCTAGCTGCAGTATGACAAGCCAGCCCGCCTTGCCTTTCCACCATGATGGGATGTATCCTTGAAATTGTAAGCCCAAATCAACCCACATTAGCTGCCTTCTTGTTGCGGGGACAAGAAGCAGTTTATGGGGGAAGGGTTTATTTCAGCGTACAGATCTGGGTTACAGTCCATTACAGTGTGGACGGCATGGCTGCAGGAGCTTGAGGCAGCTGGTCACACGGAATCCACAGTGAGGCGAAGGCAGGTCTTCCCACATCCAACCCAGGCAAGCTAATCTCTCGTGGGTGATTCTAAGTCCTGTCAAGTTGACATTCAGCACAGACCATCACATCCCTTCTGCAAGCTGCTGCTGGTGAGGTGTTGATTCACAGCAAGGAGACTCCTGGATACCCAAGGAAGCATCAGGGGCCTGAGGTGAGGGAGAAGCGGGCAACACCAGACTCGTGGTTGGATCCATGTCAGAGCAGACAATGCGTGGCCTCAGAGCCTCCCTGGGTGGGGGTGAGACCCTCCCCAGTCTTACTGTGCCAAGAATTTTGTGAGCAGTTCAGGTAAAATGGAGACGGTGGCAGGGTGCTGCAGTGAGCTGTCCAAACCGAGGAATGTCTTCTGGGCCACATCCCCTCTGCGTGGAGCAGATCTCAAGAATATGGCTTCTGCACTGGGACTCTGGCTTCGCATCTGTTTCTGCCTACTTGCTCTGTGACCTTGCACCTCACTTTCCTCATTGCTCATAGTAACTTCCTTTTAGGGATTTTGTTTTGTTTGGTTTTTCGAGGTAGGGTCTCATTCTAACCCAGGTTGACCTGGAATTCACTATGTAGTCTCAGGGTGGCTTTGAACTCACGGTGCTCTTCCTACCTCTGCCTCCCGAGTGCTGGGATTGAAGGTGTGCACCACCACACCTTGCTTGGATTTTTTTTTTGTAGTGATGAGATGAACTCGGTTACAACATGTGTCTAGCACAACACTGGCATGGTTTACACACTCTGCCCGCATCGCCTCTAGAATTTTACACTTTAGTTATCTTGTTCCTTCTTGCTTTTCAGTTTTTTTTTTTTTTAACTTTTTAGTGTTTTCTTTATTGACAACTTCCATGATTATAGACAATAAACCATGATCATTCCCTCCCCTCTCCTACTTTCCCTTTCACAAATCCACTCTCTATCATATCCCCTCCCCCTCTCCATCGGTCTCTCTTTTATTTTGATGTCATCGTCTTTTCCTCTTATTATGAGGGACTTGCGTGGGTATTGTCAGGTACTGCGAGGTCATGGATATCCGGGCCATTTTTTGTTTGGAAGACTGTATTGTAAGGAGTCCTATTCTTCCTTTGGCTCTTATATTCTTTCCATCACCTCTTCCGCAATGGACCCTGAGCCTTGGAAGGTGTGATAGAGATGTTTCAGTGCTGAGCACTCCTCTGTCACTTCTTCTCAGCCATGGTGCCTTCTGAGTCATCCCAAGGTCCCCGCCATCTGAAAAGAGAAGCTTCTCTAAACAAAAGTAAGAGTAGCATTAATATAGGAGTATGAGGGCTGGAGAAATGTCTTAGCAGTTAAGGTGTTTGCCTGCGAAGCCTAAGGACCCAGGTTCAATTCATCAGGTCCCATGTAAGCCAGATGCACAAGGGGCACATGCATCTGGAATTCGTTTGCAATGGGCTAGAGGCCCTGACGTGCCCATTGTCTCTCTGTCTCTCTTCTATCTCTCTCTCGCGCCTTACAAATAAATAATTATTTTTAAAAAAAACTAAATAATATATGGGTATGCACATTAAGAGAAGTGCTTCAGGGCAGTTTGGTGAGCATAGTATATACACTTAGCCAGACACCAGCAGACGTTACACCCTTAGAGCTCATGACCTCCCTCACCATAGCTTTTTTTTTTTTGCAGTGGCTAGAGGCTCTGCTGTGCCCATTCTCTCTATGTCTGCCTCTCTTCTATCTCTCTCTCTCTCTGCTTGCAAATAAATAAATAATTTTTTTAATTCTCTAGAAAAACAACAGAAATCACATGTTCATGTCAAGGGATGCAAAGTTCAACATCCCTTCATGATAAAAACCCTGAAAAAAATAGGACTAGCCAGGAGTGGTGGCGCATGCCTTTAATCCCAGCACTCGGGAGGCAGAGGTAGGAGGATCACTATGAATTTGAGGCCACCCTGGACTACAGAATGAATTCCAGGTCAACTTGAGCTAGAGTGAGACCCTACCTTGAAAAACAAAAACAACTAGAAAACAAAAAAAAAAAAAAAAAAAAAAAAAAAAAAAAAAAAACTAGAAGGAACATACTTCAACAAATTAAAAGCTATAACACATGGCAGACCTATAGCCAATGTCATAATAAATAGTGTAAAACTGAAAACATCCCCTCTAAAATCTACAATGAGATAAGTGCTCCCACTTGCTCTACTCTTACTCTATATAGTGTTTGAAGGCTTAGCTAGAGCAATAAGAAAGAGAAAGAAATAAAAGAGATATAAATGGGAAAGGAAGAAGTCAAATTATCCCTATTTGTAGGTGATACGATTTTATACTTAAAAGACCCTAAAGATTCTAACAGAAAACTGACAAATCTGATAAATACTTACAGCAAAGTAAGAGGGTGCAAAATATTTTTTTTATTTGAGAGAAAGAAGTAGACAATGGGTGTGCCGGGACCTCCAGCCACTGCAAACAAACTCCAGATGCATGCACCACCTTGTGCATCTTTCTTAAGTGGGTCCTGGGGAATCAAACCTGGGTCCTTTAGCTTTGTAGGCAAGCACCTTAACCGCTGAGCCATCTCTCCAGCACTTAGGCAGTTTGTCTCTGTACCCACAGTGGGTGCCTAATCACAGGCTGTCTCAGGAGGTTGCTACTTCTCTGTTTGGTGGGTCCTATGGGCAGTCTGAGAACAGGATGCTTCGTGAAGAAAGGAGACAGGAAGCTGTGGCCAGCACTGCCTGGAGGAGACCAGTGAGAGAGCCCTGCCCGAGGCGGACACTGGGGCTCCATTCCTCATAGACCCCAACACAAGCTCAGCTTGGCCTGGGCTTGTACCCAGCAGGCCCAGTGACAGTCTGACCCCATGCAGGGCTTTAAGAGAAGAGTGAGGGATACCCGGCAGCATCCAGCTGGCCAGTGGCCGGTAGACACATGGTCTCTTTAATGTGGCAGCTGCTGTCCTGGTGTAAGGCGAGTTCAGTCCACTTTCTAACATTTTCTAAATGTCAAGATGTCGTGGTAGTTTTAGAGCAGAAAATACTTCCAGAATGTAATCAGGACAACTATCATTAAGAGAAAGCCACTCTGATCAGTGTGATTCTGCAGCCGGACACAGAAGACCCCAAGGCGCCCTGCACATCTGCTGCTTCCCAGCTGCCTGGCAAGGCTGGGAGGGAGGGAGGGATGCCTGTGGCCCCTCCACGCCGTAGCTCCCTACAGACTCCATTCCTCGCGCTTCACACAGGATAATCAGAAATACAACCCAAGATCGCCGTGCTCACTTGCAATCTGATTTGTTTAGGGTGTCCTACAGGCTCTTTGAGGCAAAGTTCTCACAGGATCCAACACGGAGGGGGGCTGACAGTTTTGTTTGTTTTAACTCATGTGTGCATGCGCACACGTGTGTGCAAGTGCATGTGTGTGCAAGTGCATGTGTGTGAGTGCTGAGGCCAGAGGACAACTGGGGGTGTTATCCCTCAGGTGCCATCTCCCTCCTTTAAGGCACCGTCTCTCTCTGGCCTGAACTTGCAAGTAAGCTAGAGTGGCTGGCCAGCAAGCCCAGGGACCCTCCTGTCTCCACATTCCTAGCATTGGGATTACAGCTGTGTCACTGTATGGCACAATACAGGCCTGGTCCTAGCCAGACCGCATGGCAGAAGAAAACAGGAAGTGGCTTCTGTAAAAATGGCATTTTGCTCAGGCTTGATGTGACAACAGTTACAGCCCCATGCTCGTGAGAAGCCTACTACAAGATGTCCTGTCCAGAGACAGGCTGTCATTGGTCACCAAAAGGGGACCACCCCATACAAGGATTAGCAGCCCCTTAAACCCTATGTGCATTGTGCTAAATAAACGAGTTTGTGGATTCTCGCTCCGCTTTCACCCAACTCCCGGAGTCTGTGTCGTGACTCCTCGCTGCTCACCCCAATTCGGCAGAGACCCTATCGTCCCTCCTGAGCTGGCCTTGAGGGGGACCCCAACATGTCACCACGACCAGCTTTTATGTCATGTGGGTGCTAAGGATCCCAATTTAGACCATGTTTATGCAGCAAGCACTTTCCCCACCAAACATCCCCCAGCCCCGTAATTATTCACTCATCACCCAGCTCTTGATCAGTCTAAAAGACCACAGGGTAAGGATTGACTTACCCACCATGGTCACACATGGTCACTACTTCTATGAAATAGTATCAGTAAGATGTTTGAAAGTGTCAAGTAGCCAGGCATGGTGGCACACACCTTTAACCCCAGCTCTCTGGATACCGAGGTAGGAGGATCGCCGTGAGTTTGAGGCCACCCTGAGACTATACAGTGAGTTCCAGGCCAGCCTGGGCTACAGTGAGACTGAAACTCAAAAAATCAAAATAAATAAATAAATAAAAAATAAAATAAAATAAAAATAAAATGGGGTTAATAAGAATTGCTATGGTTGGCTGGGGGGCTGCAGAGATGGCTCAGTGGGTAAAAGAGCTTGCCCTGTACGCACGAGGACCTGAGTTCAATTCCCCGCTGGGCCTGGTCATCCACGTCTGCACTCCCAGTGCCGAGGGGAAAAGAGACAGGAGGATCGCTGGGGTGCCCTGGTCAGCCAGCCCAACTGAATAGTGGGGAGCTCTAGGTTCTGTGAGAGCCTTAGTCTCAGAGCTATAAGGCGGACACCTGATGTTTTCCTCTGGTCATATGCATGCACTCGCGTGTGCACGCGCACGCGCACACACACACACACACACACACACACACACACAATTGTCATGGTTTAGATATGAAATGTCCCCAGCATCCCATGTTTTGAAAGCTTGGTCCCCCTCTATGGGTACTTATTCAGAAGTCATCACATCACAGGGACATTAACAGCACCGATGGGCTATTATGGGGCCTGGAGGAAGGATGCTGAGGATGATGGGTACATCTTTAAAAAAAATATTTCATTTATTTATTATTATTTGAGGGTGAGAGAGGGAGAGAGAGCACTAAAGAATGGGCACACTGGGACCTCCAGCCATTGCAAACAAACTCTAGACACATGTGCCACCTTCTGCATCTGGCTTACGTGGTTACTGGGGAATCGAACCTGGGTCCTTAGGCTTCACAGGCAAGCGCCTTAACTGCTAAGTTATCTCTCCAGCCTCCCCCACCCCTTTTTTTTTAAGTTAAGTGGAAAACTTTGTAGGGACACATCCGGTGTTGGTGCCATCATTTCTCTCCTCCCTGCCCCCATTCCACTGAGGGCCCTCCTCAGAGGCATTGCTGGTATTCACATGGGATTGTGCGTTATGAGTTGTGAGAGCAGCAGTCAGTCATTGTGGGGTGTGGCAATGCCTCTGGATATTCCCTCCCACCCTGTGGCTCTTACAATCTTTCCACCCCATCTCTGCAAAGTTCCCTGAGCCTTTGTGGGTTTTTTTAAGTCTACTTTAGTGTTGTGCTCTGAGCAGCTTCTGGATTGTTCCTTTGGTGTGTTTTGAGTATTTTCAGTGTCTGTCTCCGTCACCCTGGCGCAGGTTGTCAGGCTCCCCGTAGAAGTAGCACTCTTGCTCATCTCTCCAGTTCCTCTGTGTTTTCACCTGGACCCTGGCTAATGTGTAAGGGCTGGTTCATCTCCTTGGTTTACACTGCTGTCTGTAACGAGCACTTCCCTGGCCTGAAGGGGTACATCTTAACCACCCTAACTAACAACTAACACCTTTCCCTGCTTTTTGGCTCCTATGCAATGAGCAGTTTTCTTTCTTTCTTTTTCTTTTTCTTTCTTCTTCCCCCTCCCTCCCCTCCTCTCCTCCCCTCCCCCTCCCTCCCTCCCTCCCTCCCTCCTCCCTCCCTCCCTCCCCCTCCCTCCCTTCCTTCCTTCCTTTCCTTCCTTCCTTCCTTCCTTCCTTCCTTCCTTTCTTTTTTGGTTTTTCGAGGTAGGGTCTCTCTTTAGCCCAGGCTGAGCTGACCTGGGATTCACTCTGCCATATATCGTTAGGTGATTCCTGTGTCAGTCAACTTTTGTCACTGTGACAAATCCCCTGAGGGAAGATCACTTTGGCTCATGGGTTCCAAGGCTTCAGTCACAGGTTGGCTGGCTCCATTGCTCTGGGGCCTGTGGTAAGGTAGAAACATCATGGAGAAGAAAGCTGCTCACAGGCTGGGCGTAGTGGCACACGCCTTTAACCCCAGCACTCGGGAGGCAGAGGTGGGAGGATCGCTGTGAGTTCGAGGCCAGCCTGAGACTACAGAGTGAATTCCAGGTCAGCCTGGGCTACAATGAGACCCTATCTTAAAAAAAAAAAAAAAAAAAAGCAAAAACAAAGCACTTGCTTGCAAAGCCTGCTGGCCCAAGGTTCAGTTCCCTAGCACCCACGTAAAAACAGATGCACAGAGTTCAGAGGACAGTGCCCAGTCCTTCGTGACCATTCTGTGTGTAGCTTCTTTCTCTTGTCCCACTAGAGTGCCCCCTGATGCCCACCATGTAATGTTAACTGAAGAGGGGGAAGATGTTGCAGAACAACGAAGGATGCTTTAGGGAGATGACATCCTCAGAGCACCCCATTTATTCATCTCTGCACTGCTTCAGCATGTACAGGGACACTGGTCTATGCCAACCAGGCCAGCCAGCTAAACATCCTCTGGACTTCAAGGGCCCTAAGGTCAGAGGGAGACAAGTGTGAATCAATCACCAATCTGGCTGAGTTCACAGAGTCGAGGGATGAAGGCAGATAAAGGGAGGAAGAATGGGGAGGGGGTGGAGAGATGGCTTAGCAGTTAAGGCATGTGCCTGCAAAGCCAAAGGATCCCGGTTCGATTCTCAAGGACCCATGTAAGCCAGATGCACAAGGGGGTGCATGCATCTGGAGTTTATTTGCAATGGCTAGAGGCCCTGGCATGCCCACTCTCTCTCTCTCTCTGCTTCTTCCTCTCTCAAATAAATAAATAATATATTTTTTTTTAAAGGGGAGGAAGAATGGCACAACTGCATGTGGGTGAAAAGAAAGAAGGTCAGGTCATGTTGAAGTGTGGGGAATGAGGCGCATGCGTGTGCTTGGGTGTTGAAGACCTGGAAGAAAAGTAGACACGGAAGTGAATGCCTTTCTGTCCACTTCCAAGTCCTCTCTGGAGTTCACATGGAAAGAAACAGCATTGTAGGGGCCCAAGGAACAGTAGTCGCAGTCCTCCCAAGACCCCCCACCCCCTCCCACCTCGATGAGCTGAGCCTGGCTAACATTCCTCTGCCTCCTTTGGGGTTATCAAAGGGAAGCCGAGGAGGGAGTCAGGGGCCCTCCCTCTCCCTCTTGTCCCTCCTTCGGGTACCAGGGAAGAAGGAAGCCCTTCTTCTCCTCACCTCACCTGCCTGGGGAACTGGCGCCAGAAGGGAACCTGCCGTGCCAGAAGAGGTTTTTCTAGGACAAAAGCACGGAAGACACCAAGGGGACGCACTTGTGACCATTAGGGGCCCTGGCAGGGAGCCCTGTCTGCAAGACATCAAGCCGTCTTTTGTTACCTGCCACCAGGGGATTATTGACCCAATTGGCTATTTTGAGAAGGTTATCAGTTTAAAATTCCTACCTGGCCAGGGGCTGTGCTTTTCCTGGCATCAGCTCTCCCTCCAGACGTGACATGTGCAGGGGCGGCTCCATTAGGGGACCTTGTGTCTCTATCTATTCCTTCGATTTATGCACAGGCCTTCACCTTGCAACGCCAGACCCAGGCTTCACATTGCACCAGCAGGAAACTATCATTGTCCTAACAACATGAAAAAGATCAACTTTAAATTGTTTAAAAATTTTAAAATATTTTTATTTATTTGAGGGAGAGAGAAAGAGTGAGAATGGGCATGCAAGAGCCTCTAGCCACCGCAAATGAACTCCAGATGCATGTGCCACCATGTGCATCTGGCTTACGTGGGTCCTGGGAATCAAACATGGGTCCTTAGGCTTCGCAGGCAAACACTTTAACCTCTAAGAGAAGCTGAAAAGCTCCTTTTTTTTTAATTTTTAAAAATATTTTATTTACTTGAGAGAGAGTGTGTGTGGGGGTATACCAGGGCCTCTTGCCATTGCAAACAAACTCTAGATGCATGTGCCACTTTGTACATCTGGCTTTATGTGGGCACTGGGGAAATAAACCCCTGATAATAAGGCTTTGCAAGCAAGTGCCTTTAACCACTAAGCCATCTCTCCAGCCCCCAAAAGGATGGATTTTGAGAGCAGGTGCTTGGCTTTCTGTTAGAGCACCACAGTTACCTCCCATGGACATTCACTGGGGAAAATTCACACACCTCACATCTGAGCACTGTGAGAACCACACAATCAGTCCTGTGACAATTTGATTCCTTTCCAGGTAACCGCTCTCCACCCCCACCTGAATCTGCCACCAAATAGACTAGAGCCCCTGCGACTGGCTGTAGGAGGACAGATACTCTTCCCAGGGAGGCTCTGGCCCTTGTAGCACTTGTGACATCAGAGTGCTCACACTCTCGGTTTTCCTGTCCTCACCACTCACCCAGCCTTGAATTATCCTTTCTGGGCTCCACCCTGCTTACACTAAGGGCCTTGCTCCTCACCCGCGGAGCACCATAGACAGTGTCTGGGCAGGGTTGTCCTATTGGGGGGCTGTTTTTAATGCAGGGAGTGTTCCAGAAGGGTCCTTCTGGAGCGGGATGGGTGGGTGGGTAGTGCTGGGAACAAGGTCTGTCGACGGGGGAAATCTGTTTATCTTCACACTCCTCAGAGGCCATCACTCTTGGGGTGACGAGCCAGTCGTGTAGAAGAAGAGCATTCCAGGAGAGAGCCGCGCTCCCCTTGGCCAAGTGGCCTCTCATCAGGAGGGTCTGAGGAGGGAAAACCGGGCAGAGCAGCAGGAAGCCCGCTCCATCTTCCCCTCGGCCTTCAGAAGCAACTGATCAAAGGAGAAGGGGTATTTGTGAAGAGCTGAGAAAACTTGAAAGAAAAGTGCAGTGGGCATGGGTAGCTGTAGGTATCTGCCTGGTTTCGGGGGGGGGGCAAGGTTGCCTTTTCTCCCACCCACACCTCCCAAGCAGGTAGCTAAATGCTAAGGTTTGTTATTTTTTAATTAATTAATTTATTTATTTGAGAGAATGAGGAGAGAGAGAAGCAGAGAGAGAGAATGGGCACATCAGGGCCTCCACCCACTGCAAACGAACTCCAGATGCATGCACCCTTTGTGCATCTGGCTTACGTGGGTCCTGGAGAGTCGAACCTGGAGCCTTTGGCTTTGTAGGCAAGGGCCTTAGCCGCTAAGCCATCTCCCCAGCCCCCCCCCTTTTAAAATCATTCTGTAATATTCCAAGGTCTTAGTCCATTCCCATTCACGACTGCATGAGTTGGGACGGCCCTCTTCGTTTTGACTATTTTTTAATACTTATAAAAGCAGAAGGTCTCCGTGACGTTTTTATCTTTGTCTCTGGGGCCTCAAAGAAGGAAGATTCCGGATGGAGAGACACAAAGCGTGTGCGCGTGCGTGTGTTGTTTTCAGGGAGGCATTTTTTTCTAGATCAAAGAGTTTCATTTGGTGTCTCTCTCTCCTCTTCCTCCCCAACCCCCACCCCAGATCTGTTTGCAGAAGGCTCAGATCTTTTTTTTTTCCCACACACAGACGGACCTGATAGTGGAGGAATGAGTGGGGGAGGGGTCTGCTCCGGTGCAGGGTAAAACTCATTCAGCACCCTTTTGCTCTCTGATCTCGAGAAAATTCTGGTAAAAGGAAACTTCACACTCACCGTAATAGAAAGGAAGCTTAAAAAAAAAAAAAAAAGCTGGTCTCCACTTTGATTTTAAAGACAAGACAGGGACCAGGATCACTTTCTTTCCCAGCTTCACCTAAGACTGTCACAGCTGATAGCTGTCACAGTGTTTCAAAAGCTCCTGGAATTGAGTTAAGTACTGTATGTGGCTGAACTCACTTTGCTCTGCGTGCTGTGACAGGAACACCCCTGCTTCCAGATGAGGAAACTGAAGTTAGGGAATGCTAGCTACCTAGTGAACTGCTGCCTGGAGCCTTCCAGCTTCAGAACTGGAGCACGGAGTCCCTGAGTAGTAAATGTAGCAGTGTACCCATCAATCTAGCCTAGGGATGTCCCTGACGAGTGTTCGGCCACGCAGTCTGCTACAATGCAAACAGAATTAATAACACATGCTGGTAAACATGGAAGGTCTGTGCAAGAAAAACTGGGCTCGGCTGACAGATGTATTCATCACTGAGTATTTCACATCTGGCTTGCCTTGAAATCAGATGTATTCCAGACACAATGATCCCCCGTCCGGCCCTGCCCCTGTCTTGGAAAAACCTTTGCCTGGTCCTGCTGTGCCCTCCAGCCACCATTCCGTTCTCTCTTCCTTTTCCTCCCAAACTTTCTGAATGACAAATGGATCCACTCATCATTCTATTTCCTCCAGTTCCCCTTCCACGCCCATCTCTTCCCCCGCCCTCCTGAAGCCTACAAGGGGTCACCTCTGTGTTCCAAATCCAGTGACATTTTCTCCATCTTCTTTCTCCTTGACCTTTCCCAGGTGTCTGCTGCTGCTCACTGCTGGCTCAGTCCCCGTTGTTCTGTCACTGATCCTGTCCTGGGTGGATCCAAGCGTTACCTGTCTGTCTTGTGACCCTCCGGAACCCTTGTCGCCTCTATGCTGACCTCTCTCGGTGATGCCATCTAGTCCTTGCGACCTCATCTGCAGGGTCAGGAGTTTTCAGAGGACAGAGAATGGGACTTAGGATCTTGACCATCCCTTCCCACCCTAGCTAGATGGCTCTGGCTCACTGATTTTTCTGAGCCTTGTTTCCTTGGTCACTAATTTAAGGGTGGCAATGGGGTCTAGAGAAATAGCTCAGTCAGAAAAGCGCTTGCCATCAAAGTATGAGGACAACCCCCAGAATACACATTAAAAATGCTGGGGAGGCTGGAGGGATGGCTTAGCAGTTAAGGTGTTTGCCTGCAAAGCCAAAGGACCCAGCTTGACTCCCCAGGACCCATGTAAGCTAGATGCACAAGGGGACGCACTTGTCTGGAGTTCGTTTGCAGTGGCTGGAGGCGCTGGCGTGCCCATTCTCTCTCTCTCTCTCCCCCTCCTTCTTTCTCTGTCAAACAAATAAATATATAAATAAAATATTTTAAAGAAAAGAGACAGATAGGACTGGAGAGATGGCTTAGTGGTTAAGGCATTTGCCTGCAAAGCTAAGGACTCAGGTTCAACTCCCTAGGACCTACATAAGCCAGATGCACAAGGTGGCACTTGCGTCTGGAGTTTGGTTGCATGACTGGAGGCCCTGGCATGCCCATTCCCTTTCTCTCTCTCTCTCTCTCTCTGCCTCTTTCTCTCTGTCAAAGAAATAAATAATAAAATATTTTTTAAAAAGAGCAGATAGAATTCCTGAGGATATCCATGGCTGTCCTCTGGCTTCACACACACAGACACACACACACGCATAAAGATGTAATTAACTAAAAGAAAATTTCAATTAAAAAAACAAGTATGGGGCTGGAGAGATGGCTTAGCGGTTAAGGCGCCTGCCTACTAAGCCTAAGAACGCTGGTTCCAATCTCAGGTCCCACGTTTAGCCAGATGCAGTGACACAAGGGTGCAATGCCGCACTTGACCACAAGGGGGCTCACGCATTTGGAGTTCGTTCACAGCAGCTAAGAGACTGCTGGTGCGCCCATCTCTGTCTCCCTCTCCCTCTCCCTCTCCCTCTCCCTCTCCCTCTCCCTCTCTCTCTCTCTCTCTCTCTTTCTCTCTCTCTCTCTGTCTCTCTCCAAAAATAAATAAAATAAGCTGGGCGTGGTGGCGCACGCCTTTAATCCCAGCACTTGGGAGGCAGAGGTAGGAGGATCGCTGAGAGTTCGAGGCCACCCTGAGACTACATAGTTAATTCCAGGTCAGCCTGGACCAGAGTGAGACCCTACCTTGCAAAACCAAAAATAAATAAATAAATAAATAAATAAATAAATAAATAAATAAATAAAATAAAAATAAAAATTTTTAAAAAACACAAGTATGGTCACTTTACTGACTGAGCCATCGCCCCAGCCCCAACTGCCATCTTTAAATTACTGACCAGGAAAGTAAGGCTCAGAAAAGTCTGTGAACTAGAACCTTTGAGCCAGAGTAGGGAGGCATGAGCAGAGTCCTCTGTCCACTGTCCTTCCTCTGAGTCCTTCTCACAAAGGGTCCAGTTGAGGCGGCAAGAGCTAGGTGACAGACTCTCAATGATGTCATGGCTGTGTGCACCCCACAGAAATGACAGAGTGCCATAGACACAGCAGCTAAGACCATTACTGACTATTTACTCATTTGCAAGGAGAAAGAGAGAGGAAGAATGTGCGTACCAGGGCCTCTTGTCACTGCAAAGGAACTCCAGATGCATGCACCACTTTGTCCATCTAGCTTTATATGGATACTGGGAACTTGAACTCAGGTCATTAGGCAGTGCAGGCAGGTGCCTTCACTGCTGAGACATCTCTCCAGCCCTATTTTTTTTTTTTTTTTGAGGTAGGGTCTCACTGTAGCTCTGGCTGACCTGGAATTCACTATGTAGTCTCAGGGTGGCCTCGAACTCATGGCGATCCTCCTACCTCTGCCTCCAGAGTGCTGGGATTAAAGGTGTGTGCCACCATGCCCAGCTCTAGTTCCTTTTAATTGTCTTACAACAACAAAAAAATCCCAATCATTGTTCTGCAAGTTAATTCTATGTTCCAAATAGCCAACATGAACAATTTCCACCACACATGACCTGCAGGGATTATTCACAGCATGGAATCTTCTAGCATTCTGCGAGACTTTTTCCTGTTACATCATGGTACTTGCTGACACAGGAACTTTAAATTCCTCCTCTACACACTCCAAGACCACCGTGAAGTGTGCTTACCAGAACATTGAGAATTTTGGGGGGGCTGCTGAAGGTCAAGCCTCAACACGATCCCCCTCCCTTTTTTTATTTTATTTTTTATTTTTATTTATTTATTTGATAGTGACAGACAGAGAAAGAGGCAGATAGATAATGGGCGAGCCAGGGCCTCCAGCCACTGCAAACGAAGTCCAGATGCATGTGTCCCTCCTGCATCTGGCTTACGTCGGTCCTGGGGAATCGAGCCTTGAACCGGGGTCCTTAGGCTTCACTGGCAAGCGTTTAACTGCTAAGCCATCTCTCCAGTCCCCCCCCCCTTTTTTTAGTGTATGTCTGTGTGTGCATGTTTTTGTGTGTGCATGTTTTTGTGTGTGTTGTGTGCATCAGACGACAACCTTTAGTGCTGTTCTCAGGAATGCCATCTGCTTTTATTTTCTTGTTGTTGTTGAGACAGGGTTTCTCAATGGCCCAGACCTCACAAATTAGGCTAAACTGGCTGGTTATCGAATCCCCAGAGATCCTCTTGTCTCCGCCTCCCCAGCCCTGGGATTGCAGATGTGCCTGGCATTTCTCTATGGATTCTGGGAGTCAATCTTGGGTTTTTATGCTGTCAAGGTGAGCACTTTACTGACCATGCTGTCTCCCCAGCCCCTGTCAGCAGATGGGTTTAATATATATATTTAAATATTTATTTATTTGGTTTTTCGAGGTAGGGTTTCACTCTAGCCCAAGCTGACCTAGAATTCACTCTGTAGTCTCAGGGTGGCCTTGAACTCATGGTGATCCTTCTACCTCTGCCTCCTGAGTGCTGGGATTAAAGGCATGTGCCACTTTAATATTTTTATTTATTTGAGAAAAAGGGGGGAGAGAGAGAGAATGGGTGCACCAGGGCCTTTTTGCATTTCAAATGAGCTCCAAACACATAAGCCACTTTATGCATCTGGCTCTACATGGGTACTGAGGAATTGAACCCAGGCTGGTAGGCTTTGCAAGCAAGCACCTTTAGCCACTAGGCCATTTTCCCTAGCCCCTAAAAATTATTTTTAGTTACTTGTTTATGTGTGTGTGCCACCGCAAACAAATTCCAGATGCATGCACTACTTTCTTGTAGCCTGGCTGTACATTTGTACTGGAGAATTAAGCCTAGGCAGACAGGCTTTGCAAGCAAGCCCCTTTAGCCATGGAGCCATCTCCTCAGCCCACTATCATCACAGTCTAAAAGGAGATCTTGGATGAAAGGATCTAACTGACATGTGCCTCATACATGCACCATGTTGCATCTGATTTTACATGGGTACTGGGGAATTAAACAGGGGCCAGTAGGCTTTGCAAGCAAGCACCTTTAACCACAACAATCTCCCCAGCCTCTGAAAGTTCATTAATTAAGTTTTCCCTTGCCTTGTTGTCTCTTCTGCTTACACGCAATTCCAGCAGGGACATCTAACAATGAGGCAGATTTTCCTTGTAGCTCTCTCTGAATACCTCAGAAAGACTTCCAAGTCAGGGATGGGCTCCACAGGCCACATCCCTGTTGTGTGACCTGTGACCTTGGCCATAGCTGAATGATCCAGGAGTGAATAATTTCCCCTTGACCCCATGCCTAGAAAGTGAGATGTGAGGGACAGATATGGGAAGCCTGGGCCTTGTTGGTAGTGAGTCACATCAAGGACTCCAGAGCAAATAGCACCTCCCGTGCACAGGTACCAAGAACCACCAAGTCTCTTTCCTTTCTGAGTCGAGGTCAGGTTCTTTCTTGCTTTAAAATAAACTGTATATGACCTGGGTGTGGTGGCGCACGCCTTTAATCCCAGCACTCGGGAGGCAGAGGTAGGAGGATCACTGTGAGTTTGAGCCAGCCTGAGACTACATAGTGAATTTCAGGTTAGCATGAGCTAGAGTGAAACCCTACTCGAAACAACAAGAAAAAAAGCCACATAGAGCTGGAGAGATAGCTTAGCGGTTAAGGTACTTGCCTGCAAAGCCTAAGGACCCATGTTCAATTTCTCTCCATATCCTATGTAAGCTAGATGCACAAAGGTGAGGCAAGTGCAAGGTTGCACATGCCCACTAGGTGGCACAAGCGTCTGGAGTTCAATTTCAGTGGCTGAGGCCCTGGAGCACCAATTCTCTCTCTCTCTAAAATAAAATTAAATTAAAATAAGCCATATACATAGAGACTTCTCTTGTCTGGGTTGGAAGTCACCATCCCCATCCATACAAGAAGAAAATGGCAAAACAAACTAAAAATTACGGCTCTTCTTCGAGCCATGTACCCTGCTTTCAGAATACACCCTTTTCCACCCTCCAAGCCCTGGGCTTGTTGCCACTGTTCCACCATTTCATATGTTGCATGTTATTTTATTTATTTATTTATACACAGAGAGAGACAGAGAAAACAAAGACATACACAGAGAGAGAATGGGCACACCAGGACCTTTAGCCACTGCAAACAAACTCCAGATGCATATACCACTTTGTACATCTGGCTTTATGTGGGTACGGGGGAATTGAACCCAGGTTGTTAGGCTTTGCAGGCAAGTACCTTAATGGTTGAACCATCTCTCTAGCCCTGCAAATAAGCAATAAAATATTTTTTTAAATAAATTAAGACCTGGAGAGATGGCTCAACTGTTAAAATACTAGCCTGCAAAGCCTAAAGATCAGAGTTTGATTCCCTGGTACCCATGTAAAGCCAGATGCACAAAGTGGCGAATGCGACTGGAGTTTGTTTGCAGTGGCTAGAGGCCCGGTGAGCCCATTCTCTCTCTGTGTCTGTCTCTCTTCTCTTAGTCTCTCTTTCTCTGCTTGCAAATAATTTTTTTATATTTATTTATTTATTTATTTGAGAGAGAGAAAGAGGCAGAGAGAGAGAGAGAGAATGGGTGCACCAGGGCCTCCAGTCACTGCAGACGAACTCCAGATGCATGCATCCCTTTGTGCATCTGGCTTACATGGATACTGGAGAATCGAACAGGGATCTCTCCAGCCCCCACAAATATTTTTTTTTTTTTTGTTTTTTCGAGGTAGGGTCTCACTCTAGCCCAGTCTGACCTGGAATTCACTATGTAGGAATTCACTATTCTCAGGGTGGCCTTGAACTCATGGCAATCCTCCTACCTCTTCCTCCTGAGTGCTGAGATTAAAGGCATGTGCTACCACACCCGGCCAAATAAAATATTTTTTTAATTTTATTTTTGGGCTGGAGGGATGACTTAGTGGTTAAGGCATTTGCCTGCAAAGCCAAAGAACCTAGGTTCGATTCCCCAGGGCCCTACCTTGAAAAACCTACAAAAATAAATAAAAATAAAAAGTCAAAGCTCTTCTCTCTCTGTCTCTCTCTCTCTCTTTGGTTTTACAAGGTACGATCTCACTCTAGCCCAGGCTGACCTGGAATTCATTATGTCGTCTCAGGGTGACCTCGAACTCACAGCCATCCTCCTACCTCTGCTTCCTGAGTGCTGGGGTTAAAGGCGCGGGCCACCACTCCCACTCTCTTCTCTTAAAAATGAGGAAACTAATGCTTAGAGGAACTAAGACGCCTTTCTAAGACTCAGCAGCTATTACTTAATTGTTACTAACAGGAAAATAACACTTCCCAGATAATTGACCTCTCCATCCTTGCTGTCTTTGCCTGTAAATGGAAATTAAAGTCATGCTTATTTCACAGGACTGTGGACAATGTTAAGAAAGCCTTAAGTTAAGTTAAATCCTTAAGACAGTATCTGAAGCATCGAGCAGATGTTTGCTGCTCTTGTGGACTGCTCAGCTCTCCCTGCCGGTCTGTCTGTGTCTCGGAATGCACACGTCATTGCTTCGCTTAGTTCACAGCTATTTACCAAACAGTACGCTGGGTGCATCCCGGGGACGGATTCAGTGGCCGCCCTCAGATTTTTCACAGGTCAGCAGTTGCTGTTGTTAGATGGGCCTGGAGAAAGACGTACACACTGCTACAGGCCTCGGGAAACTTTCAAGAGGAGACATTTGATCTTCTTTAAGGATGCATTTGCCAGCTGGAGCAGAGAAGCGGGAGCCTCGAAGGCATTTGTCTTGAGGGGAGAGCCTGGCAGAGGCTTGCAGCTCAGGAGAGTTTAGTCAAGGAAGGTGGAGGGAGGAACAGACGCTAAAGAGGGAGCTGGGGCCAGACTGCAAAAGGCTCTTATAACTAAATTGCAAGTTTCCTGTCTGGCCTCCAGGGATAATTAGCACAGTGCTTAATTTCCAAAAAAATGACTTGATTGATTTCTTTCTCCCCTTTGACATGCCTGGAGAAAAAAATGAATTCTCCTTTGGCTTTGGTTAGCCAAAGCTAGATGCTTTTTGATCCTCAAACTTATACTTCCGGTTCTCATTTCTCTACCATGAGCCCCATACCACCAAATGCCTACAGAATTGAAATAATAATGACACCCTTACCCCGGTATTTCCTCTTCCCTGTCGACTCTTCCCTTGATGGACAGGGGACATTCGGTGCTTTCAGGAAGGCTTCTAACACTTCAAAGCACAGGCTTTGGAGGGACTCTTGGGACACAGAAAAAGATGTGATACATGTCACAGCAAGCGTCCCACTCTTAAGCCAAGGTGTAGGTTTTCTGCTGTGGACAGAGCAGGAATGCCAGCATGAAAAGGGCACAGTGACAGGAGACATTAGCAGAAGGGTTGCTGGGAAGGAGGCCTGTGCTCTGTCCCCTCCTCTGACTTGGCCTGGCGTCAGCGTGGGAAATGATAAAAGGAACATAGAGGGGCTGAAGAGATGTCTCAACAGTTAAGGTGCTTGCCTGCAATGCCTCATGACCTGGGTTCGATTCTCCAGTACCCATGTAAAGCCAGATGCACAAAGTGGCACGTGCAACTGGAGTTCATTTGCAGCAGCCAGAGGCCCTGGCACACACATTATTTCTCTCTCCTCTGTCTCCTCTCTGCCTCTCTGCTTGCAAATAATTAATTGATTTTTTTTAAAAAAGCAACATAGGGCTGGAGAGATGGCTTAGCAGTTAAGGCACTTGCCTGCAAAGCCTAAGGGATCCATGTTCAACTCTCCAGATCCCACGTAAGCCAGATGCACAAGGTGAGGCAAGAGTGCAAGGTCACACGTGCGTACAAGGTGGCACACACATCTAGAGTTTAGTTACAGTGGCTGGAGGCCCTGGCACACCAATTCTCTCTCTCTCTCCCTCCCTCCCTCTTTCCTACAAAAAGAAGTTAAGGGCTGGAGAGATGGCTTAGAGGTTAAGGCGCTTGCCTGTGAAGCTTAAGGACCCATATGCAACTCTCCAGATCCCACATAAGCCAGATGCACAAAGGTGAGGTAAGTGCACTAGGTGGCGCAAGTGTCTGGGGTTCAATTGCAGTGGCTGAGGCCCTGGTGTGCCAATTCTCTCTCTCTTGCTCTCTCTAAAATTAAAAAAGAAGTTAAGAAGTAATACGAATAGCAACTACCATTTAGCGAGCCAGCATAGTATTACGCTTTCATCTTTATTATCTTGTTATCCTAGAGTAAGACAGAAGTTACTACACACATGACAGTTTTATTCCCTTTTAAAATAACATTTATTTTCGTGTGTGTGTGTGCACATGGGCACACCAGGGTCTCTTTCCTCTACAAAGAATACAAGCCATTGCACCACTTTTTTGTGTGTGTGCCCAGCTTATGTGGATGACTGGGAGTTGAACTCAGGCCAGCAGGCTTTGCAAGAAGTGCCTTTAACGGATGAGCCATCTCCCTGGCCCATTTAATTCTCTTTTTCAATGTTTATCCTAATCCCAACAGCACCTAATATTTCGTTTCTCTCTTGTGTTTCTCTTTCTGTCTCTGTCTCTCAGGCTTCATACATGCTAGGCGGGCACCCTGCCACTCTATCCCTGAGCTACGTCCCTGCCCTTAACAAATCATTCAAAACGAACTTTCCAAAGCCGTCTGTGCCTCTTTTCTTCTCCCCATCTGGGTTCCTTGATGTCATTTTCAGACCGAGCACTGCTGGAGAACTTACCCATTCTAACTCGTGTGCGCCTCGGCCACTTGCTGCCTCCTCTAGGATTTTGTTCTTGTCCCTCTTTCTAGATGATCCCCCCCCCCCGTGACCTCTGCCCCTGAGCAAGATCTGTTCATTAAACCCTACCCATTCTTGAAGACGAGCTGACACGCTGCCTCCCCCAGCCTGCTGAGAGGCGTTCCATCAGAAGGCCTCCTTCTATCCTCTCCGTTCCCACTGAACGTTGCTCTTGTATCTCTCACAAGGCTGAGTTTACTTCTGAACGCACGTTCCTTCCTGTGAAAGCGTCTGTTGGATGTCCCCGTGGGTCTCCTACATCTCCGTGGCGCCCAGGACCAAATCTTCCTGATAGAAAATCCTTGTGGAAGTGAGTCAGATGGGAGCAAACCTGAAATCCCAGTCAGGTGTTCAGGGTCTTCGCTTCCCACCTCCTGTACCAACAGCCTGTACACTTGAATTCTGCGGGGCAGCGATCATTAACACAATCGTTTCCTCTTCTTTCCTTGTGATTTTCTCCTGAAACAGAGGCGGAAGCAGCTAGATGCGCATCTGGCAGCCAGAAGGGCCCGTATGCCTGTCTGCCAGAGTCCTCAGCAGGCAGACCGCAGAGTGTGGTGACCCAACAAGGGGTGCTAGGAGGCTGTGCCCCTCCACCTTTGCAGCAGCAGGCTGGGGGGGTGGTGGTGGTGATGAGCACCAGGGCCACAGACAGCTACAGTTCTGGGGAGCTAAGCTCCCTAGGCTGGAAGCCTGGAAAACATTCCTCAAGATTCCAGCACTCTCCAAAGAGAGGAAAAAGACACATTTGCGGGGAGGTCTTGCTGGTTTCCTTTCTTCAAATTGATGGTTAATGGGGAGGAAGGACCTCTGAGTCAATTAAGGTACAAGTGAGCAGATCACTGACTCTCTCTGTGTAAAGATGTCAGTCCCAGGGTGCCTTAAATGTTGAGATGGGGGAAAGGCAGTCTTTAATAAGAAATCATTGTGCAAACACTGCAGTGGAGCAGTGAGGCTTACCTAAGTACAGTATTGTACATGCCAGAGAAAATAAATACAGCCATATGTGAAGCACATACCAGGTGCAAGGGCTCAGACACTCATACTAATTTCTTGAGTACTCTGGGGTTAAATGCAAAGGGTTAGTGTTGGGGTAAGTGCTCAAACGTCTTCCTTCCCCTTTGTACAATGCCTGTAATTACACACAACAAATTGTTGGCAAGAACAAGAGTAATCTGGTGTCCCCAAAGTGGCTGTTCCATTCATGACCTCACAGTGGCTGACACTACCTACTCAAGACCTGCAGAGTTTGAGGGGGAAAAATAATGATGTCCAACCGGAGAGGAACTAGCTGGAAAGAAAAAGGGGTTCACTGGAGGGGGGACAATGGAGGGTGTTAGGAAGGGATTATGATCATAATACATAGTGTATATGTATGGAGGTTGTCAATCAATTTTTGTTTGTTTTTTCGAGGTAGGGTCTCACTCTAGCCTAGGCTGACCTGGAATTCACTCTGTATTCTCAGGGTGGCCTTGAACTTACGGCGATTCTCCTACCTCTGCCTCCCGAGTGCTGGGATTAAAGGCGTGCGCCACTACATCCAGCTTGAAATGTTTTTTTTTTTTTTAAAAGAAAACACAGCTGGGTATAGTGGCACACGCCTTTAATCCCAGCACTCGGGAGGCAGAGGTAGGAGGATCGCCGTGAGTTCAAGGCCACCCTGATAATACATAGTTAATTCCAGGTCAGCCTGAGCTAGAGTGAGACCCTACCTCGAAAAAACAAAACAAAACAAAAAGAATAGGGGGCTGGAGCGATGGCTCAGCAGTTAGAGCACTTGCTACAAAGTCTGATGGCCTGGGGTTGGATTCTCCAGTACCCACGTAAAGGCAGATGCACAAAGTGGGGCTTGCATCTGGAGTTTGTTTGCAGTGGCAGGAGGTCCTGGAGTGCCCATTATCTCACTCCCTTTCTCTCTTAGATAAATAAATAAATAAAAATTTGAAAATCAAAAATATATCACACAGTCCAAATTTCTCATTTTGTTGTTGAGAAAAAAATTAGACCTGGGACTGGAGGGATGGCTTAGCAGTTAAAACGTTTGCTTGCAAAGCCAAAGGGTCCGGGTTCGACTGTCCAGGATCCACATCTGGATCCAGGATCTGCGACTTGAGTTCCTCTACAGTGGCTGAAGGCCCTAGCGTGCCCATTCTTTCTCTTTCTCTCTCTCTCTGCCTCTTTCTCTCTCTCAAATAAATAAAATAAAATAAAATAAAATAAAATAAAATAAAATAAAATAAAATGAGTCCTAAGATAGGTGAAGGATGTCTTGAACTAAGGCCATCAAAATTTCCAGTTCAAAGGATCCCACCCAAACCAAAGGGAGGGAACATCAAGACCGGGAGACAAAATTTTCATGGACCAGCTCTCAGTGGTTGCAAGGATCAGGAGGTGGCTGGTCTCCAGGCCTTCTGGCTCCAGCACCCTCCAGTGGGAAGGGGATGGACCCACAGCATCTGGCTGTCCCCCTTGGGCTGAGGAGGTCAGCCATGAGTCAGATCTCAAGTCATGGTGGTTTGTGAAAACAGCCAGGCAGGGTGAGACTAGACAGAAGAGAGGGAGGGACAGAAAGCTGAAACCTTTTAAACGCTCTCCACAGAAGGGAAAGAGTTCTCCTCCACCAATCCTGACCCCTCCCGACCTCATGACCCTGTCACCTAAGGTCAGCCTAACCCTTTAGAATGGCCCTGGCTGGCTCTGTAACCTCTGTCACTCACAACTAACAAATATGTCTTTAAAAGGGTCACCTTTGGGCCAGAATACTGGTGCTTTCTTTTCCTTTCAATTCACAGATTATCCAAAAGTCACTTTGGTTTTCATTAAGAAATTCACACTGTCTGATTGGAAACTGTCTCCACTAACACAAGATGCTGTGGTGATTTTTTTTTCATGCAGTCTTTTTTAGATCGTCTAAGGGAATACTGGGCTTGGGACAGTGAGTATGAGAGATAGGGTCAGTCACAGAGCAAACACGTTTGCCCCTGGGGTCTTTCATGATGCTACTCAAAAAGGAGAGGACCACTGAAAAGGTGGAAAGTGAAATTCCAGGCTTCCAAATCAATCCTGTTCTTGGTGAAGCTGTCAACAGTCGGGTACGGAGAAAGGTTTGGGGAGAAGCAAACAGTCGTTCTCACTGGCCACTTGTCGCCACATAGTGAAGTGTTGGGCGAACGACTTCCTGAGCTGGAGTTACAGCTCAGTGGGCAGAGTGCTTGCCTAGCATGCCTGAGACCCTGGGTTCGATTCCCAGAACCAAATAAAACTGGGCATGCTGATGCACACCCGGCCTGTCATTCCAGTAGTCAGGAGGCAGAGACGGGAGGACCAGACTACAAGGGTCACTTGCTCAAAGCAAAACAACATGGAATGACTTCTTTAAAGTAATAATCTTCATGGACAAATAGACAAAAAGTTTTCAGAGGGCTGGAGAAATGGTTTAGTGGTTAAGGCACTTGCCTGCAAAGCCAAAGGACCATGGTTCAATTCCCCAGGACCCACGTAAGCCAGACGCATAAGGTGGCACATGCATCTGGAGTTCGTTTGTAGTAGCTGGAGGCCCTGGTATGCCTATTCTCTCCTTCTCCCTCTCTTCTCCCTCTCTCTCTCTCTCTCTCTCTTAAAAAAATATTTTTTGGGCTGGAGAGATGGCTTAGTGGTTAAGGCATTTGCCTGTGAAGCCAAAGGATCCCAGTTCGATTCTCCAGGACCCATGTAAGCCAGATGCACAAAGGGCACAAGCATCTGGAGTTCGTTTGCAGTGGCTGGAGGCCCTGGCGTGCCCATTCTCTCTCTGTCTGCCTCTCTTCTATCTCCCTCTCTGCTTGCAAATAAATAAATAAATAAATAAATAAATAAATAAATTTTTTAAATTTTTAAAAATATTTTTTACTTATTTATGAGAGAAGAGGTAGAGAGAGGGAGAGAATGGGCATGCCAGGGCCTCCCACCACTGCAAACGAACTCAGATGCATGCACCATCTTGTGCATTTGGCTTACGTGGGTCCTGGGGAATTAAACCTGGGTCCTTGGGCTTTGCAGGCAAGTGCCTTAACTGCTAAGCCATTTCTCCAGCCCCTCACTGTGCAACTTCTAATCAGATCGGTATATGTGTGTATTTTGGGGGGTACATTTGGTGTGCAGATACGTGTGTGTGCACACACATGTGTATATACATATAGAGGCCAGAAGGCAACCTGCAGTTGTCACTGTCCCACCTTTTTTTTTTTGTTTGAAACAATGTCTCATTTAAAATATCTATAATTTATTTGTGAGAGAAAGAGGCAGACAGAGAAGTGTTGGACACAGGCAGGGCCCCAGGTGAAAGCAGGCCTAAGCTATCAGACACAACTAGGGCCCCCAGGCTATGGAGAGGTTGCAGCATCCTGGATCCCAGGCAAATCTCAGGTCCCAGGAATCCACAGGAGTAAGGCCCCTTCCCCCTCCAGGGGGTTGCAGTGAGCCTGGCACCCCTGGACAAATCTTGGGCCCCAAGACAGGCAGGAGGAGGTCCGCTCCCTTCCCCAGCCCAGGATGCCTGGTCATCCTGATAAGACTTAGGCTTTACTCATAGCCCTGTGACCTTTAGCCAGATACCTGGGAAACTCCTTATATGGTATCAGTCAACAGCCTTTACACAGCCCCATCACCCTATGACTCATACCCTGTATCTCTTCCTGCCACCATGTAGATCACCTGACCCTCTCCCTGTGTGTGGAGATGAACATCCCTATATGCCAACTAGGCATCAGCAACAACCTGTGAACTCACCCATCCCCTTGGGACCTTCTTCCCGCTCTCTTTGTCTCTCAACTGCTCATAAAAACCCAGTTCCTTGTTGAATAAACAAGAGCTTTTCACTGAAGCTGTTTTCTGGGCGTTTCTTCCCATGGCACTCATGGCTGCTGCAGACCCCATTCTGCCACTGCCTGGATGCCCCTGGGACACCAAAGCGCCACGGCCCCAGGACAACCAGGAACCACAGAGAAGGAGAAAGAAGTCAATGTGGTGGTGCACACCTTTAATCCCAGCACTCAGGAGGCAGAGGTAGGAGGATTGCCATGAGTTCAAGGCAACCCTGAGACTACATAGTTAATTCCAGGTCAGCCTGGGCTAGAGTGAGACCCTACCTCCCAAGACAAAACAAAACAAAAATTTTAATGTGAGCTGCTTTGGGTACCCTGGAATGGGTTAATATCCTTTGCTTGTGGAGGAACATGAAACACCAGAAAATGCAGATAGCCAACTTTGGAGATGATGGGTCTGTCTCCCAGTGGTCCTTGCTGCCTATGTGAACATCTCTGTAGCTGACCTTTCAGTATATCAGTGTCGGTTTCCATGATGGACAGCATATAGCAAAAGTCACTGGTGACTTCAGGCCCAGCTGATGTCTTAACAGATAATTAAGATTACTTTTGGGCTGGAGAGATGGCTTTGCCATTAAGGCATATGCCTGCAGAGCCTAAGGACCCCAGTTCGATTCTCCAGATCCCACATAAGCCAGATGCACATGGTAGCACATGCATATGGGAGTTTGTTTGCAGTGGCTAGAGGCCCTGGCACACTCATTCTCAGCCTCTCTCCCTCTCTTTCCCTCTGTCTGTCTCTAATACATAAATAAATAAAATAAAAATCTAAAAGAAAAAGATTACTTTTACCATCCTTAAAATTTTTTTTTTTATTTGCAAGCAGAGAGAAGAGAGAGAGAGAGAGAGGAAACAAAATGGTGCACCAGGCTCTCTAGCCACCGCAAAGAAACTCCAGACTCACGCACTCCCATGTGCATCTGGTTTATGTGGGTACTGGGGAATCGAACCTGGGTCCTTAGGCTTCACAGGCAAGTGCCTTTAACTTCTAAGCCATCTCTCTAGCCCCTAATAAAAAATATTTTTAAAATATTTTATTTATTTATTAGAGACAGAGGGGGAAGAGAGAGAGAGAGAATGGACACACTAGGGCCTCTAGCCATTGCAAACAAACTCCAGACGCATGTGCCACCATGTGCATCTGGCTTATGTGGGACCTGGAGAATTGAACTGGGGTCCTTAGGCTTCACAGGCAAACAACTTAACCACTAAGCCATCTCTCCAGCCCTAAAAATTTATTTTTTTAAATCTGTAAGGCTAGCCAGGTATGGTGGTGCATGTCTTTAATCCCAGCACTTGCGAGACAGAGGTAGGAGGATCGCTGTGAGTTTGAGGCCATCCTGAGACTACATAGTAAATTCTAGGTCAATCAGGGCTAGAGTGAGACCCTACTTCGAAAAACCAAAAATAAATAAATAAATAATTAATAATAAATATAGGGCTGGAGAGATGGCTTAGCAGTGAGTCATTTGCCTGCAAAGCCAAAAGATCCTGGTTCATTTCTCCAGCACACACATGAGCTAGATGCACAAGGGGGTATATGCATCTGGAGTTCATTTGCAGTGGCTGGATGCCCTGGCGTGGCCATTTTCTCTCTCTGCCTCTTTCTCTCTCATAAAAATAAATAAATAAATAAACAAACAAATAAATTTTAAAAAGAATATTTAAAATAATAATAATAAATATAAAAAACTATTAACAAATGAAATGATTATTTCTGTAAAATGCTTTATTTGTTCAACAGATATTGTCTCCTCTGTGCCAGAAACTCCTGTGTTGGCAAGGCACCAGACAGACTCTGCTAGTAGGAGAAGGAGAAATAAATAGATTGCAAATAAGTACACACAGGCTGGGGAGGTGGCTCAGCAGTTAAAGGCACTTGCTTGCAAAGCCTGCCAACCTGGGGTTCGATTCCTCAATACCCACGTAAAGCCAGATGCACAAAGTGAGGCACACACTTGGTGTTCTTTTGCAACAAGAGGCCCTGGTGTGCCCATGCTCCCAGGCTCTCTGCTCACAAATAAATAAAAATTTAAAAGAAGCAGGGGGGCAGGACTGGAGAGATGGCTTAGCGGTTAAGTGCTTTCCTGTGAAGCCTAAGGACCCTGGTTTGAGGCTCGCTTCCCCACTACCTACGTAAGCCAGATGCACAAGGGGGCACATGTATCTGGAGTTAATTTACAGTGGCTGGAGGCCCTGATGTGCCTATTCTCTCTCTTTCTCTCTGTATCCCTCTCTCTCTCTTAAATAAATGAATAAATAAAATAAAATAAAATTTAAAAAATTACATGTAATCATGCTGCTCTTGGAAGGGAACCGACAGGGTAAGGAGATAGGGTGAGGTCGGGAAGGAAGGGGTCCTGTTGATTTTTCTCTCTTTCCTTTGCCTCTGATATTTCTCTGCTTCCCTCCTCCCTAGTAGAAAAAAGCCCAGCCTTAGAAAACAAACAGGGCGTGGTGGCGCACGCCTTTAATCCTAGCATTCAGGAGGGAGAGGTAGGAGGATCGCTGTGAGTTCAAGGCCACCCTGAGACTACATAGTGAATGCTGAACTACAGTGAAACCCTACCTCAGAGAACAAAAAAGAAAGAGAAAGAAGGGGGGGGGAGAAAGAAAGAAAGAAAGAAAGAAAGAAAGAAAGAAAGAAAGAAAGAAAGAAAGAAAGAAAGAAACATACAGCCAGCTTTCAGCCAGAACATCTCTGAACTAACACTCTCAAGGAGAGGTGGAAAAGGGTGTGCTCAGCTCCTCCCTCCTCCCGTACATCCAGGAAGAGAACCAAAAATGGTTCCCCATGTTGGTGGCTGGGAGGCCCCTGTGAGGACTAAAGGCATTACCTTTTCTCTACTGACACATGAGCGCTTTGGACTGAAAGCAAGGATCCAGGGTCCCAGCTCAGGTCAGCTGCCCTTCAGTGACAAAGGGACTTTGATTGGTATAAAAAGAAATACGACCAGCTAGTGGACCTCAAAGTAAAATATAAATCTGGAACCCAGGAGTGGTGGCACATGCCTTTAATCCCAGCATTTGCGAGGCAGAAGTAGGAGGATCACTGAGAGTTTGAGACTACATAATGAATTCCAGGTCAGCCTGGGCTAGAGCGAGACCCTACCTCAAAAAAGGGAGGAGGGGAGCTGGGGAGGTTCTCAGTGGTTAGAGCCTGCGAGGTCTGAGACCATCAGAATTTGATTCACTAGCCCAGCCACACATGTCAAAAAGAAAGAAAGGAAGGAAAAGCAAAAAAGTAAAAATTACAACTACCTTTGGGTTGAGTGAAAGACTGGACACACACATCACACCATGCCCCACACCACACACGGTCTCTATACAGAGACCAAAAACACCCCAAATAAATAAATAAATAAATAAATAAATAAATAAATAAATAAATAAAATTGCATTTCCAGTGACACACTAAATGCTAATTTATAGAAGTCTTTGATGGGTTGATCAGGAAATGGTTGGTCTGTGAGACGGCCGTCAGTAATTTCTAGCTATAGGTTGTCACAGTCCTGCTCCACAGGTGTCAACATTTGCCATGGCGGGGAGTGGACAGGAAAGCTGAGGGAGACGCTGGCCAAGTGAGGTGGGGTACCACTTAGACGCTTCTACTTGTGAGCTAACATTCCTTTCTCTACATCATGTCCACCCCCACATGCACGTACACCCTCCACCCCTCCACATGCATATATATGTACCCACCCTCCTCCCCTACATGCATATACACAACCCACCCTTCCCCCCACATTCATACCCAGCCTCCTCCCCCACATGCATATACACAACCCACCCTTCCCCACATTCCCCTCCTCCCCATGCATATACACAACCCACCCTTCCCCCACATTCATACCCAGCCTCCTCCCCCACATGCATATACACAACCCACCCTTCCCCCCACATTCATACCCAGCCTCCTCCCCCACATGCATATACACAACCCACCCTTCCCCCCACATTCATACCCAGCCTCCTCCCCCACATGCATATACACAACCCACCCTTCCCCCACATTCATACCTCCTCCTCCCCACATGCATATATACACATACCCACCCTTCCCCCCATTCATACCCAGCCTCCTCCCCACATGCATATACACAACCCACCCTTCCCCCACATTCATACCCAGCCTCCTCCCCCACATGCATATACACAACCCACCCTTCCCCCCACATGCGTACACTCATACCAACCTTCAACTATTGGCCACCAACACCACTCTACCCAAGAGAGTGAAGGCCTGGGGAGATGGCGCAGTAGACTGGGCATTGCCCTGGAAGCACAAGTACCTGCGTCTGGCTCTTCAGAACCCACTTAAAGCCAGAGGTGGTAGTGTTTGTCTATAATCCCAGTGAGCCTACAGGGAGAAGGGAGGTGGAGACAAGAGCATGTGCTAGAAGCTTGTGGGCCAGCTTAGCCTGGCAAATGGAACACTGAATGAGAGACCACTACCTGGAAGTTGTCCTCTGATTTCTACACATGTGCTATGACATGCACCCCCCCGCACACGCTAAAACACATACACACAACAAGAAAGAACAATGGGAAAATCACATATTCCTCCTCTCAGAAGTCTGAGACCCTTATCCAGGCATGGTGGTGCACACTTTTCATCTCAGCACTCCAAGTGCTGAGGTAGGAGGATCGTGGAGAGTTCAAGGCTAGCCTGGGCTACAGAGTGTACAGAATGAATTCCAAGTCAGCCTGGGCTAGTGCAGGACCCTTACCTTGAAAAGCCAAAACCAGAAAAATTTGAGACACCCCTCCCCCAGCCCTTAACCAGCTGCGTGCAGAACATTCTGCTAAGGTGCTACGCAAAGGTGTCGAGGCATGGTGCGCTGTTTGAACACAGTCATAAAAGATTTATGAAAGTACTAAATAAGTTTAGCATGGGTGTGTCCCAAAACAGGGTGCTGAGGACTCTTTAGACCCCTGGAGTGTCTAATGAAGCATGAAGGTGTTGGGGCCAATGTCTCTGTACCAGCATTCCCTCCCCGGCAGCACCACGTTTTTTCTCTCCGTATCCACCAGCCAACACAGTAGAGACATACATCTCTCCTCGCTCAAGAGCTCTGCAGGAGAATGGACGGAAGAAGGAACCGTCTCTAACCCACAGTCTTTGCTGTCATACTTCTCTGGCGCTACGGTTACTTCTTGGCGTAAGCCTTTGTTCCATTCTTCCCAGACCGATCTTTGTGACACGTCTAGCAACATCCTCAAGTTTTACGCTTCATTTTTTCTTTTTTTCATTCCCTTTAAGTTATACAGCAGAGCTGGGTACAGAGCTCTTATAGGAAGAGAAAACCATTACTAAAGCAGGGCTAAAGCACACCTTTAATATCCCAGCCCTCAGGAGGCACAGGTAGGAGAATCGCTGTGAGTCTGAGGCCAGTCTGAGACTACAGCGTGAATTCCAGGTCAGCGTGGGCTAGAGCGAGACCCTACCTCAAAGAGAGAGAGAGAGAGAGAGAAAGACCAGATCTAGGAATTTTTAATTATTTCTAAGTTTTATTTATTTATTTGCTCGTGTGTATGTGTATGCATGCAGCAGGGCACCTTGCCATTCAAATAAGCACCAGTCACTTGCTCCACTTTGTGCATCTGGCTTATGTGGGTGGCTTGGGAATTGAACCTGGACTGGGACTGGCAGACTTTGCAAGCAAGTACTTAAACTATGGAGCCATCTTTCCAGCCCTGGAACCTAGGGTTTTGTGTATGCTAAGTACTCTACCCCCTGAGTCATGTCCCTTGTCTCTTGGGAAAGTTTCTTACGTGTTCCAAGCCCTGAGCTTTCTCTGCAGAATAGATTAGCTATTATTATTGCTGGTGTTAATATTATTTTGGTTTCCAAATATTTTACCCATAGTCTGGTTTGTCCTTGACTCTTTTTAGCTTTTAAAAATTTTTTATTTTTATGTATTTATTTATTAGAGACAGAGAGAGGAGAGAAAAAGTGAGAATGGGCATGCCAGGGCCTCTAGCCACTGCAAACGAACTCCAGACACATGCGCCACCATGTGCATCTGGCTTATGTGGGACCTGGAGAATCGAACCAGGGTCCTTAGATTTCACAGGCAAACACCTTAACCACTAAGCCATCTCTCCAGCCCTGTCCTTGACTCTTTTTTTTTTTATTTGACAACTTCTTTAATTGTAGACAATCACATGTTATTTTCCTCCCTCCCCCCACATCCCCTTATTGACTCTTTTTAGATTTTTTTTTTGAGGGGGGACGGTTCTCACTGTAGCCCAGGCTGACCTGGAATCACTATGTAGTCTCAGGCTAGTCTCAAACTCACAGCAATCATCCTACCTGCGCTTCCAGAATGCTGGGATTAAAGGCGTGAGCCACCACCACGTCCGGCTCTTTTTAGTTTCTTAAAATTATGAAATTATTTAATTCACTCGGTATGTATGTGAGAGTGTGTGGACGCAGGTGTGCTGTTCCGTGGTGCATGTCTGGAGGTCAGAGGACAACTTCAGGTGTCAGTCCTGACCTTTCACCTCATTGGAGGGAGGATCTGTCATTGTTCATGGCTCTTGGGCAAATTCTCTTATCTCTGCCTGCCTCCTCCCTGTAGGTGCACTGGGATTCCAGCCCAAGCTTTTGACTTTTTTTTTTTTAATATTTTATTATTTATTTATTTGAGATAGAGAGATACAGAAATAGGCAGGTAGAGAGAGAGAGAGAGAATGGGTGCACCAAGGCCTCCAAGCCCTGCAAACGAACTCCAGATGCATGCACTCCCTTGTGCATCTGGCTTACATGGGTCCTGGAGAATCGAGCCTCGAACCGGGGTCCTTAGGCTTCATAGGCAAGCGTTTAACCACTAAGCCATCTCTCCAGCCCTTGACTTTTTTATACAAGACCAAGGGTTCCAAACTCAGGCCCTCAGTTGTGCTTATCCACCAACTACGTCCACAGCCCATGTCCTTACCACTGAACTATCGAATTCAAGGGTAAGTGAGGCCTCTGCAGACCTTGCAGTGTGAGGGTTCTTAATTCTCTCTCCTATGATGTGTGTATAGCAGACAGCCTTGGAAGACAGAGATAGGGTCTCCCCTCAGACCAAATAGGCATGCTGACGGTGGGTTTCCTAAGCTCCAGGTTCCTCCTCCCTGCACAGGCAGGTGACACATGGCTCCTTTTGTGTTGCCCTGTGAAGTTGAGGCTCAGGAAACTTATGGGGGAAAAAAAAAAGCTGGGCTGGAGGGATGGCTTAACAGTTAAGACTGTTGCCTGCAAAGCCAAAGGACCCAGGTTCGATTCCCCAGGACCCACATTAGCCGATGCACAAGGGGGTGCATGCGTCTGGAGTTGGTTTGCAATGGCTGGAGGCCTTGGCGTGCCCATTCTCTCTCTCTCTCTCTCTCTCTCTCTCTCTGTGTGTCAAATAAATACATAAAAAATAAATTAGATTAAATTAAATTTTAAAAAAAGCTATGATGCCCATAGCTACCATCATGAGCAAGGATGCCTGCTTTCCCTCTGACATGGGAAGCTCTGCACCTTCCACAGCACTCGTGGACTGGAGCAGCCTAGCTTGTCAGCTTGCAAGCAAGTTGAAATCCACTTGGAATTACAGGCTTGCACCACCAGACCCAGCAGAAAAAAAAAAGTCTTTCCTATACCATGTTAGTTACGCGTTATGCCACATGCGAAGTCAGACAACTATGTCCTTAAGCCAAACATAATAGATATATACTGGAAAATGGGAGTCCCAGCTACGTAATTTTGTAGTCTTCTCCCAGAAACCTTTTTCCCAGTTGTTGTCTGTGTATCTTTTATCAGCATTATTCTTCTGTTGACAGTCACTGCTTCCTCATACCTCTAAGGCAGTGTCTTTCACACCGTGAGCAACGCAGAGATGTGAATCGGAAATGATTTGTGCTCTCAACCCCTAGTGACACAACGGGGACAGGCCGTGTGCCCTGAAAACGCTGCAGAAGTTCAGAAAGAATATCTGTGCCCGCCCCGGATGCACAGGGAAGCTTTGGGAAGGTCTAACTACAGGGTGGGTACGAAGGGGAGAGAATATTGGACTTTAGTGTGAAGTGTTGGAGAAGGCTCAGCCAGGATAACTCAGGTGCCCTTGGACGAGCACACACACGTTCACTCTGGCCTGACTGCGGAATCTATACGAGAACCCTTGGACCATAAAACTGCAATGGTTCAGCCGGAGCCATATCAGGGGCCATTAGGAATAAGGAGTTTTGTAACTGACGCTGTGGCATTTTATAGGCAATGAGACCATTTTACAGGCGATGAGGGGGTAGTGAAAGGTTTTTTGATCACAAGAAAAAACTTGATGGCAGAAAAAGTTCCCTGGTTGTAACTATAAACATGGGTTGGAATGGGGTCAGCTGTTGAGAGCCCATTCGAACACCAAGGCTCAGAGAAGAAGGGCCCAGAGCTGGGATGTGGGTAGGACAGGAGAGAGAGTGAAAATAAACTATTGTGTTGTTTTGGTATTTTGGAGGTGGGGTCTCAGTCTAGCCCAGGCTGACAGGGAATTTACTCTGTTGTCCCAGGCTGACTTCGAACCCACAGTGATCCTCCTACCTCTGCTTCCAGAGTGCTGGGGTTAAAGGCGTGCACTACCATGTCCTGCTGAAAACAGACTTTAAAGATTTCAGAGAGAAAGTTGTTAATCAAGGAGAACCCTTAAGTAGGAATGTATGAAAGCTTCAATCAAGAGTTAGACTGGAGCCGGGCGTGGTGGCGCACGCCTTTAATCCCAGCACTCGGGAGGCAGAGGTAGGAGAGGATCGCCATGAGTTCGAGGCTACCCTGAGACTACAGAGTGAATTCCAGGTCAGCCTGAGCTAGAGTGAGATCCTACCTCGAAAAACAAAAAACAAAAACAAAAAAGAGAGAGACTCTACAACTCCTTTATCACCAGCTCTTGTTCATAATCTACTCTGCTGGAAAGTGATAAGGTAGAGTTTCCTTTTCCTTTTTTTGTTGTTTTTTGTTTTTTGTTTTTTGTTTTTTGAGGTAGGGTCTCACTCTGGCCCAGGTTGACCTGGAATTCACTATTAGTCTCAGGGTGGCCTCGAACTCACGGCGAACTTCCTACCTCTGCCTCCCGAGTGCTGGGATTAAAGGCGTGCACCACCACGCCCGGCTTCACTTTCTTTTCTTTTTGGGTATGAGTGTGTAGTATGTGGTGTGTGTGTGTCTGCTCACATGCACATGCGCTCTGTGGACACGTGTGGAGGTCAGAGGAGGACATTAGTATTCTTCTTTATCACTCTTTCTTTCTTTTTTGTTTGGTTTTTCGAGGTAGGGTTTCACTGTAGTCCAGGCTGACCTGGAGTTCACTCTGTATTCTCAGGGTGGCCTCGAACTCACGGCAATGGTTTCCCAAGTGCTGGGATTAAAGGTGTGGCTGACCCCTGGACCCTATTTTCTAATTTTTATTTTATGTTATTTATTTGAGAGTGAAAGAGGCAAAGTGCCTCAGCCACTGTAAACAAACTCCACACGCATGCACCACTTTGTGCATCTGGCTTATGTGGGTCCTGGGGAATTGAACCTGGGTCCTTAGGCTTCACAGGCAAATGCCTTAACCGCTAAGCCATGCCTCCAGCTGCTTCCCACCCCCCGTTTTCTTGGATTTTAATGTTTTTCTTTATTTACTTGAGAGAGACACAAAAGAGACAGAGAGAGTTAGTGTGGGCATGCCAGAGCCTGCTACCCCTGCAAATGAACTCCAGATACATGTGCCACTTTGTGCATCTGACTTTATGTGAGTACTAGGGAATTGAACCTGGGCTATCAGGCTTTGCAAACAAGGACCTTTAACTGCTAAACTCTCTACCCACCCACACTGTTCCTGTTTTTTTGGGGACAGAATCTCTCACTGAGCCTGGAGTTGATTTTCAGTTAGACTGGCTGACCAGTGAGCCCCAGTGACCCTCCTGCGTCTGCCTCCCCCAGCACTGGGGCTATAGGCATGCATACCATGCCTTTTTTTTTTTTTTTTTTTTTTTTGTAGGGTCTTGCTCTAGCCTAGGCTGACTTGGAATTCACTATGTAGTCTCAGGCTGGCCTCAAACTCACATTGATTCTCCTACCTCTTCCTCCCAACTACTGGGACTAAAGGCATGCACCACCATACCTGGCCATATTATTCTTTAAGAATAAATAATATTGGGCTGGAGAGATGGCTTAGCAGTTAAGGCGTTTGCCTACAAAGCCAAAGGATCCCGGTTCAATTCTCCAGGACCCACGTAAGCCAGATGCCCTGGGGGTGCATGCATCTGGGACTAAAGTGGCTAGAAGCCCTGACCACCATTCTCACTCTCTTTCTCTCCCTCTTTCTCTCTCTCAAATAAATAAATAAATAAAATATATTTTAAAAAAAAGAATAAATAATATTTCTTAATTTTCATTGATCCCTTGATGGACATTTTCGTTACTTTCATAGCTTAGTGATTTTGTGAAGAATCTCAGATTGTACATGGGTGTGCAAATATTTCTTTGAGAGACCGTTTTCAGTCCCAATTGTATATATCCAAATGTGAGGTATCTGGATAATAGGATAGTTGTTTTTATGTGTGCGTGTATGTGTGAGTACAGGTACACACGAGTGTGCCAGGCTAGCTGGCCCATGAGCTTCTAGGGATTCTCCTGTGTCCACCTCCCATGTCACAGTAGGAGTCTGGGATTACAGACACTTGCCTGTGTCTGGCTAAATTTAATCTGGGTTCTGGGGATAGGAAGTTGGGTCACTGCGTTTGCAAAGCAAGCACTTTTACCCACTAAGCTGTCTCGCCAGCCCTGCTTCATTTTTCTTTTTCTTTTTCTTTTTTGAGACAAAGCCTTGCTACGTAGCCCAGGCAGGTTTCACATGCTCAATCCTCCTGCTTTAGCTTCCTAAGTACCAGGATCACAGGACAGCATATGGCGCTGGGCCTATTTGTAATTCTATGAGGAACCTCTGTGCCCTTCTCATAGCAGATGCCCCTTACAACCCACATTGAAGATAACTCATTTCAGAATGGTTCTGATGATAACTCTTGGGCTTGGCAGTGAGTGACTTATGAAATGTAAAACTTATGACCTGGAACTTTCACCGGGCCTGAGCATCTAACTGAAATAGGAAGCACTCAATAAATATTTTACAAGTCAGTCTTTTGCTGCTAAAAAGTCAGCGCCTGTGATTCATATTCTCTTACAAAAAGCTCCACAATTCCATAGGCCTAGGAAACGTTTAGAGGTCAATGACCTTAAGCATCATTCAGTACAGGGCCATGCTATGATGGCTGAGGTTAGATGCTATTCTTTTCCTGATTTGGGGTTTGACTACTTGAATTAATTAAACTTGACTTTTTTAACCCACATTCAGATTTAAGGTTTTGTCTGTTTTTTTTTTTTTTTTTTTTTAATCTAGTGTCTACGCCTTACAATCTGAAAATAACTGGCCACGTGTTGGAATATGAAAGCTTAGGTAGTTGTTGATCTCAAGGAGCTTCGTGAGCCGTGGAAGCTCACCTGGGCCCGTCTCACCTCCTTCAGCACCAGTGCAGGAACTCCTGAATCACCAGCAGCACCAAACAAATTTGACTTTTTTTTTTTTTTTTTTTTTTTTCAAGGTAGGGTCTCACTCTAGTTCAGGCTAACCTGGAATTCACTATGTAGGCTCAGGGTGGCCTCGAACTCATGGAGATCCTCCTACCTCTGCCTCCCAAGTGATGGGATTAAAGGCGTGCGCCACCACGCCTGGTTTAGATTTGACTTTTACAAAGCTGAAATTTTCAAGGGGCTAGAGAGATGGCTCAGTGGTTAAAGACACTGATTTGTAAAGTTTGTCAGCCCAGGTTCAATTCCCCAGGATCCATGTAGAGTCACATTCACAAAGTGGCACATGCATCTGGAGTTCATGCAAGAGTTCCTGGCACACCTATACTCTCTCATAAACAAACAAATATTTTTTTAAAAAAAAGAAAGAAAGGGGTTGGGGAAATGGCTTAGCGGTTAAGGCGTTTGCCTGCAAAGTCTAAGGACCAGGGTTTGATTCCCCAGCACCCACGTAAGCCAGATGCACAAGGGGGCTCATGTGTCTGGAGTTCGTTTGCAGTGGCTGGAGGCCCTGGCATGCCCATTCTTTCCTTCTCTTTGCCTCTTCCTCGCTCTCTCTCAAATAAATAATTAAATAATATATTAAAAAAAGAAAGAAAGAAAATTGGAAATTTCAATTTCCAGCCCACCCTGAAAGGACAAAGTTCTGTCACTGCTGGGAATGAATACTCGCTCACTAAACAGTAAACTATGCACCGGCTTTCCCCATCACCACACTCCATCCCACTCACAAAGTGGCACGTGGCATCACAGGTACTCCCTCCCACTAGCTAGATTAGGGGTGGGAACATGCATGACTTGTTTGTACAACACTGAAACTTGAACTCCGGTTAGAAACCAAACCCAGGCTTTTACCACCGTGTTGTCGCCTAGGCTGTGTCCTGGAGGGTGCTGGTGGACATCACGGTTGTTCACAAGAGCCCAAGGAGAGCTCTCAAGTACCTATGAAGTTGGTACATGATTTTGGCAAGTATAAGACCATACGAGAGGGCCAGACAGATGTCTCAGTGGTTAAAGGTGCTTGCTTGCAAAGCCTGAAGGCCTGGGTTCAATTGCCCAGGACCCCTGCATAAAGTCAGATACACAAAGTGGTGCATGCATCTGGAGTGGTGCATTCATTTGCAGTGGCTGGAGGCCCTGGTGTGCCCATTCTCACTCTCTCTCTGCCTCCCCCCACCCCCATATATATTTTTTAAAAAAGACTATAGGAGCTGGGTATGATGGTCATGTCTTTAATCCCAGCACTCGGGAGGCAGAGGTAGGAGGACTGCTGTGAGTTCATGGCCACCCTGAGACTACAAAGTGAATTCCAGGTCAGCCTGGGCTAGAGTGAGACCCTACCTCAAAAACACAAACACAACAAAAAACAAAACAAAAGACCATAGAAGAGAACTGTATCTGAGAAGACATGTACTGGGCTATGCAAAGAAATGGGATATACATTCTGAAACCAATAGATTTGAAAATTTTTTTTTTAATTTTTTTAAATTTATTTATTTGCAAGCAGAGAGAGAGAGAGAAGAGAGGCAGACAGAGAGAGAATGGGCATGCCAGGGCCTCTAGCCACTGCAAACGAACTCCAGATGCATGTGCCCCTTGTGCATCTGGCTTACGTGGGTACTGGAGAATCGAACTGGGATCCTTTGGCTTCGCAGGCAAACGCCTTAACCGCTAAGCCATTTCTCCAGCCCAGATTTGAAAATTTTTTAATTTCATTATTATTTTTTAAAAATATTTATGTGTGGGCTGGAGAGATGGCTTAGTGGTTAAGGCACTTGCCTGTGAAGCCTAAGAACTCATGTTCGAATCTCCGGGTCCCACATAAGCCAGGCACATGGTAATGCAAGCCAGCATTGTCACACAAGGGGGCACATGCGTCTGGAGTTCGTTTGCAGTGGCTGAAGGCCCTGGTGTGCACATTCTCTCTCTCTCCTCTCTCTCTCTCTGCCTGTTTCTCTCTTTCAAATAAATGTGTGTGTGTCTGGGCATGGACATGCTACGGCATGCATGTATGTGGAAGTCAGAGGGTTGTCTGTGTGTCACCCTCTTTGACATAAGGTCTGCTGCCACTGCAAACAAGTCTGGCTCCTGAGTGGCTTTAGATGAATGCTGGGGAATTGAACTTGGATCAGTAGGCTTTGCAAGCAACTGCTTTCAACTACTGAGCCATCTCCCCAGCCCCCATTTTATTATTTGTGTGTGTGTGTGCTCATTCATACATGGTTGCAGGCGTGCATGTGCCATGACCCACAGGTGGAGGCCAGAGGATGGCTTTCAGGCCTGTCCTCACCTGCTCACCTCACCTGAAGCAGGGTTTCTCACTCCACTGTTCTTTTCTGGGCTCATCATGAGCTTCCTTGCTCTGCCTCCCATTTCAGATTACAGAAGCCCACCACGGGCTGGAGAAGATGGCTTAGCGGTTATGGCATTTGTCTGCAAAGCCAACGGACCCAGGTTCGATTCCCCAGGACCCATGTTAGCCAGATGCACAAGGTGGTGCATGCGTCTGGAGTTCGTTTGCAGTGGCTGAAGGCCCTGGTGTGCACATTCTCTCTCTCTCCTCTCTCTCTCTCTGCCTGTTTCTCTCTTTCAAATAAATGTGTGTGTGTCTGGGCATGGACATGCTACGGCATGCATGTATGTGGAAGTCAGAGGGTTGTCTGTGTGTCACCCTCTTTGACATAAGGTCTGCTGCCACTGCAAACAAGTCTGGCTCCTGAGTGGCTTTAGATGAATGCTGGGGAATTGAACTTGGATCAGTAGGCTTTGCAAGCAACTGCTTTCAACTACTGAGCCATCTCCCCAGCCCCCATTTTATTATTTGTGTGTGTGTGTGCTCATTCATACATGGTTGCAGGCGTGCATGTGCCATGACCCACAGGTGGAGGCCAGAGGATGGCTTTCAGGCCTGTCCTCACCTGCTCACCTCACCTGAAGCAGGGTTTCTCACTCCACTGTTCTTTTCTGGGCTCATCATGAGCTTCCTTGCTCTGCCTCCCATTTCAGATTACAGAAGCCCACCACGGGCTGGAGAAGATGGCTTAGCGGTTATGGCATTTGTCTGCAAAGCCAACGGACCCAGGTTCGATTCCCAGGACCCATGTTAGCCAGATGCACAAGGTGGTGCATGCGTCTGGAGTTCGTTTGCAGTGGCTGAAGGCCCTGGTGTGCACATTCTCTCTCTCTCCTCTCTCTCTCTCTCTGCCTGTTTCTCTCTTTCAAATAAATGTGTGTGTGTCTGGGCATGGACATGCTACGGCATGCATGTATGTGGAAGTCAGAGGGTTGTCTGTGTGTCACCCTCTTTGACATAAGGTCTGCTGCCACTGCAAACAAGTCTGGCTCCTGAGTGGCTTTAGATGAATGCTGGGGAATTGAACTTGGATCAGTAGGCTTTGCAAGCAACTGCTTTCAACTACTGAGCCATCTCCCCAGCCCCCATTTTATTATTTGTGTGTGTGTGTGCTCATTCATACATGGTTGCAGGCGTGCATGTGCCATGACCCACAGGTGGAGGCCAGAGGATGGCTTTCAGGCCTGTCCTCACCTGCTCACCTCACCTGAAGCAGGGTTTCTCACTCCACTGTTCTTTTTCTGTGCTCATCATGAGCTTCCTTGCTCTGCCTCCCATTTCAGATTACAGAAGCCCACCATGGGCTGGAGAAGATGGCTTAGCGGTTATGGCATTTGTCTGCAAAGCCAACGGACCCAGGTTCGATTCCCCAGGACCCATGTTAGCCAGATGCACAAGGTGGTGCATGCGTCTGGAGTTCATTTGCAGTGGCTGGAGGCCCTGGCACACCCATTCTCTCTCTCCCTCTCTCTACCTCTTTTTCTCTCTCTCAAATAAATAAATAAATAAATAAAATATATTTTAAAAAAGAAGAAGAAGAAGCCCACCATGGCTTTAGGCTTTTTATGTGAGGTCTGAGGATTGAACTCAGGTTCTTGAGCTTGAGCTGGGAGCGCTTTATTTACTGAACCATCTCCCCAGCCCCAGCCTCACGAATACATACTGAAAAAGGGGGGAGTCTAGGCGATGACGCAGCGGTTAAAGGCATTTGCTTGTAAAGCCTCCCAGCCAAGGTTCAATTCCCTAACCAACGACATAAAACCAGACAGGCATTCAACTGCAGTGCAAGAGACGCTAGAACACACACACAAACGCACACACACACACACACACACACACACGTGCAAGTCAGTAAATAAATAATTTTTTAAAAAGATAAGGAGCCAGGCGTGGTGGCGCATGCCTTTAATTCCAGCACTCGGGAGGCAGAAATAGGAGGATCACCATGAGTTCAACGCCACCATAGTGAATTCCAGGTCAGCCTGAGTTAGAGTGAAACCCTACCTCAAAAAACCAAAAAATAAAATTAAATTAAATTTAAAAAAGACAAGGAGGGGCTGGAGAGCATTTAAGGCACTTGCTTGCCAAACCTTATGATCTGAGTTCAACTCCCCAGTACACACTTAAAGCCAGATCACAAAGTGGCACGTGCGTCTGGAGTTTCTTTGCTGCTATAGGCCCTGGAGCACCCATTCTCTCTTTTTCTCCTTGAAAATAAATAAATAAATGAAATGTATAAAAAGACAAGGAAGCCCGGTGTTACACACCTTTAATCCCAGCATTCAGGAGGCAGAGGTAGGAGGATCGCTGTGAGTTCAAGGCCACCCTGAAACTACATACTTAATTCCAGGTCAGCCTGGGCCAGAGTGAGACTCTACCTCAAAAAACCAAAACTATATAAAAAAAAAAAAAAAGGAAGCTGGGTGCAGTGGTGCACACCTTTAATCCCAGCATTTGGGAGGCAGAAGTAGGAGGATTGATGTGAGTTTGAGGCCATCCTGAGACTACAGAGTGAATTCCAGGTCAGCCTGGGCTAGAGTGAGACCCTACCTTGAAACCCTCCCCTCCCCTCCCCCCCAAAAAAGACAAGGAGGAAAAAAAAAAGGCTGGAGAGATGGCGGCTTCGTAGGTAAGGCACTTGCCTGTAAAGCCAAAGGATCCAGGTTCGATTCCCCAGGGTCCACATAAACAAGATGCACAAGGTGGCACATATATCTAGAGTTGGTTTGCAGTGGCCCTGATGCGTCCCTTCTCTCTCTTCCTCTCTCTACCTCTTTCTGTTTCTCAAATAAATAAATAGAAATATTAAAAAAAAAAAAAAAAACAATGAGCCAGGCGTGGTGGCACATGCCTTTAATCCCAGCACTCGGGAGGCAGAAGTAGGAGGACCACTGTGAGTTCGAGGCCAGCCTGGGACTACAGATTAATTCCAGGTCAATTTGGCTTAGAGCAACTCCCTACCTCAAAAAAAAAAAAAAAAAAAAAAAAAAAAAGAAGCAGGGCTGCTGGTGGTGCTCAGAGGTACAGAGCTCCTTAGCACACTTGAGGCCCTCGTTCAAATTCAAAACAAAAAGAGACGCTTCAAACAGACAGGATTGTATAGCAGCAGAGGTAACCCTTACAATGTGAAGATAGGAATTCTGGCTCCCATTTGCCTCTTCCTAATGAGTGACCTTGGGCAAATCTATTTCTTCAAAGCACAGTAGAGGGATTTATGATGCTGTCCCCACCCAGCTTACTGGGTTGTGATGACAGTCAAATGAGTATAAATATGAAAACTCTGGGTACAGTACAGATCACACAATATGGTGTCACATCACCAGAGGAAGCCTGCTGTCCAGCAATACATATCAGAATGAGGTTCTATGGGGTCATTTAATCTCATTGTTCCTCTCTTCATTTTCATTCCCAGGAAATATTCTTCCCCGTGGCAACTGAAGGTCGCAGGCCATTGGATAACAATTAAAGGTTCCTATGATTGCTTAATTAAAAGGCAAAGAGGCAGTTAAAAATTATTTTCTTACTTTTGGGGTATCTCTTCCCTTTCCCAGCTTCTAGTCAGTCTTCTCATTTCTCCAAGGAAGATCGTTCAAGGACATTTTATTAGCACTTCTTCTTCAGGAAGTGTGAGCTGTTAGGGTCAACTGAAACGAGAGGAGAAGCTAAGAGGAAACAGAATATGATACAGTTAAGACAAAACAGCCAGGAGTGGTGGTTCACCGCTGTCATCTTCTGAGGCTAGAAGAGTTCCAAGCCAGCCTGGGCTACAGTGAGACCCAACAAAGTAAAACCTTAGTACAGCAAACAGCCGAGAAGCGGAAATTATATATATAATGTATGTATGTGTGTGTATGTATATATACATATATACATACACATATATACATACATACATACATACATACATACATACATACATACATACATACATACATATAGTATTTTTTTTTCTAGCCCCAGGCTGACCTGGAATTCACTACGTAGTTTCAAACTGGCCTCAAACTCCTACCTGCTGGTATTAAAGGCGTGCGCCACCAGGCAAGCGCACATAAATATAAATTATCAGATACTTAAAAACATCTTCTGGTGTTACTTTTTATTGCCCCAAACATTTTCCCTTTCCATGAACCTCCTTTATTTTGAGGATTAGAAATAGTTCAGTCATGTAAATTACAGGACAATTTTAGAAGCACTATAGCCCTTACTGCTTTACAGGAATTTAAATTGAAATTGCTAAGTAGGTTGATCCTTTATAACTGCGGGGGGCGGGCGGGTGGTAGTGCTGGTGACAGCAGATTTCTAAAACTGCGCCCCCCCCCCGCCCCCATTCAACAGGAGGATTTCTAAAACATGCTAAGGGCAGTCGGGGACAAAAGCTAGATTTCTCTCAGCAGCTTTAATTAAAGTTAGCTTTTAGCCTGTGCCCTCATCAGGCGCCACGGATTTAGGTTTGGCTTAGCACATGCTAATCCACGTGTAAACGCTCCGTGCCATCCGCACGTTTAGCCATCTGATCACACTCTCGTTATCCTTAATTAATTTTAGGAGCTGTGAACAATTCCACACCACCCATGTCTTTCCTAGTCGGCCTAACTCCTAACCAGGTAACCTTTCTTAGCAAAGCCTGCTCCCGCCCAGCCATTTCATACACCTCGGATGTCCCCCGGGTCTGGCCTAGACTTTGAGCACAGGCTCTTCGTGAACATTTGTCCCAAATAACAGAACTTGGTTAACTTGAGGAAGAGATAACCAAACGTCTCCTCCCATCCTTGTCCCCACCCCCCGCTAAGTTAAATTGTTCATTTCAGGGCATTCTTTGGAGATGCTTTTTAATAAAGCCATAGCTGATGGGGTGAGTGAGGGACACTAAGATCAGTCCCTAAAAGTTGGGGGTGGGGGCTCCAGTGGAGTTGATCTAAGGGGGAACTGGATTTCCCTCCACTGGGCCCCGGCGGCGGCCAGTGAGGGACAGAGGGGGATGGGCAGGGGGCCATCAGGGGAGAAGTCTCTCCGGCTTTTCCACGTCTCTCAACACCCTCCCTCCCCCCAGCACGCCTCCTCCTTCCAGAATCCTAAAGTAGCCCGCGGAAGAGAGAGAGAGAGAGAGAGAGGGGGCCCCAGGGGGCTTGGCCTTTGTGGCTCGGTGGTGGTGGTCGGTGGCGCGCAGGCCGAGGGGGCGGAGACGCGGGCCGGAGCCTCCCCCTCTCCCCGGAGCCAGGGCTTGACCCCCAGGTGCATTGTCCAGCATGCCCACCCCCTTGTCCCCCTCCTCCGGGCCAACTTCAGCGCCCTGGCCGCGTCTCCCTCCGCCGACCTCGCGCTTCCCCCCTCCCCAACCCCCAACCGGGACCCAGGGGTTAGATGTAGAAAGTAGTCCCCGGGCTGGCCAGTGGCGGCCTGGCGGCGCTGTCCACTCCGCCGCCCCCGCCCTCTGCCGCGGCCTCCGCGTCACTCCGCCCCCAGGCCGGACTCTCGTGCACCCCGCCTGGCCCGGCGCGCGCGGGTGCCGGTGCGCCAGGCTCGCCATCACCATCCCCACCGCCGTCACCAGCACCACCACCACCGAGCCGCTCAGCATCCCGCCACGCGTGCGTGCGGGAACGGGGAGCCCCCAGGAGGGGTGCGCGGCGCCCCCGTGGCGCGGAGAAAGGCGAGGGCGTCCCCGGTGTCTGGGGGAGAGCATGTCCACGTTGAGACGCTGAATGGCGCCTTCCGTGCGCCCCTCGGCCCGGCCGCGGCCGCCGGGGATGCTGCTGCCGCCGCCGCCGCTGCTGCTGCTGCTGCTCGTGGGCTGCGTTCCAGGTGGGCGCCGCGCTGCGCTCCTCCCCGCGCGCGTGGGTGGGCTCGGGCACCGATGAGCTCCTCCCCGCCTGCGTGGGTGGTCTCGGGCACCGATGCGCTCCTCCCCGCGCTCGTGGGTGGGCTCGGGCACCGATGAGCTCCTTCCCGCGGGCGTGGATGGGCTCAGGCACGGATGCGCTTCTCCCCGCGCGTGGGTAGGCTCGGGTACCGATGCCCTCCTCCCCGAGCGCGGGTGGGCTCGGGCACCGATGCCCTCCTCCCCGCGCGCGTGGTAGGCTCGGGCACGGATGCCCTCCTCCCCGCGCGCGTGGTAGGCTCGGGCACGGATGCCCTCCTCCTCGCGCGCGTGGTGGGCTTGGGCACTGATGCGCGTGCGGGGAGGGGCTGGCGGCGCCGCCCTGGGGATAGGTGTGTGTGTCGGGGTGGGGGTCCCAGGCCTGTCCCGAGCTGCGACTACGGTGCGGTGTGGGAACCTGTCCCCTAGGACCTCCTCATGACTCGGGACTTCGGGCTGCAGCTCCGGCTTTCGGGCGTCTTTGTCCCGGGGCTCCCGGGTCGGCGTCCCCGCCTCCGCAGCCGGCCCCCAAGGGTTCCCCAGCCCTCCCGCGCCGCACGTGGCTTCTATTTATCCTGTTTCCTGAGTGGCAGGCCAGCCTCTCCGTGCACGGGCGCCGCGGTTACGCGAGGCTTTCCGGGCTTTGCAGAGAGGCCTCTTCCCCATCAGCACCTGTATTTCTGGGGGAGGGTAGGTTAATTAAATCAACGACCCCCCCCCAACATACACACACACACACCTCGGATGCACCTCTCAAAGTTTCCGGGGTCCGAGTCGAGCGAGGAGGGAGGAGGAGGAGGGTACTGGAAACTGTAGGGAGGGCTGCAGGTTGCGTGGCCCGTGTGTGCCCCAGGGGGACGAAGAAGCGTCCAAATGCAATAGACTTCTTCCTTGCAGTTAGGTGCTGGGTGGGGGTGTGTGGTTAGGGCCCGAGGTGTGTGCATCGGCTCTGAAGCCACGGATTAGTTCGGCATAAATTTAGATGAACTTTTTCCTCCCCTGGTTTCCTCCAAGAGATGACAGAAAAGAGTAAAGTGACCAAGGAGGAAGGACAGAGTTGGGAGAGAAGAGTGTTAAGGGCGCGGGAGGGGGACGGGCCGGGATGGGTTATTTTATTTATTTACAAGTTACAGACACTGAACTGTTTTTTTTTTTTTTTTTTTGAACCCCCTGGAGGAGTTAGTTTCAGTTAGCATGAGAAAAGGATCAAAGTCAGATGTGGATGGGGACACAATGGGCGTCTTCCGGAGTGGCTCGCGGCGCCCTGGGCGTGCATCAGGGGAAGTCAGGACCGCCCCCCCCAACCACCGGACCTCAGGTTTCCCAGGAGGAAAATGAAATTGGCCCCTCCACCCACCGTAACCCATAACTTCCCATTGGCCCCAATCAATATGCTACACGATCCTCGACTTTTGCTCCAAAAAGTCCAGGAGGCAACCCGATAATAGTCGGTCATCGGATGCTTTATTCTGGAGGGGACCAGGGGCGATGTATATGCTCGGGATAAGGCATTTCCTCTGCTCTGATAAAAATGTGTATTGGTTGATTAAGCAATCTCCTATCCCTATTAGACAGTAAGGACCAATTAGTCACGCATTTTTTTTCCAACAGTTGGTAGATCTGAAAAAAAGTGAAATAAAGGTTTCCTAATCCGATCACCCACTGAGTACAAGCAGCAAGAGTTATCCCAACTTTTCAGCGTCCATTGTCTGTCCTTTAAGTACCTAGCTGGCTCTGCAGAAATTAAGTAAATGGATTTCTTTCAAGGACTAGAGACAGAGTCCCTGCTGTAAAAAGGCAGATAGAAAAATGCAAACTTGTAATTTGTCACAAAAGATAAAACGCACTTCCCAGAGGATTGGGTGCCAGGGGTTCCAAAAACACTTCAAGAGACAAGGAAATAAACTTGCTTGTTCACAGAGTTGGGAGTTTTGCTAATGATTTCTTGTAAAATTAGACTTTTACGACTTACTCTGTTCAAGATCTTTTTGACAAGCTTGTAAAAAAAAAAAGTAGCCAACAGTTTGAGGTCGCCGATTTTCTGATGATTTTTGAATCTCTAAGCAAGGGACCTGGGAGCAAAATCCTTAGGCATAGAAGTGACTGAAATCTTTCTTGTGGATGGGACGTGATGGCACACATCTTTAATCCCAGCATTCGGGAGGCAAAGGTAGGATCGCTGTGAGTTCGAGGCCACCCTGAGATTACATAGTGAATTCCAGGTCAGCCTGGGCTAGAATGAGACCCTACCTTGAAAAACCGAAAAATGAAAAAACCAAAAAAAAAAAAAAATCTTTCTTGTGCTTTAGGGTAGCTGTTTTAAAAGTTGACTTCTAAGGCTGTTGAAAAGGTTCACTGAAACTTATACTGGCTCATTAAAGCCCATGTCAGTTCAGTTAATCTGGATGGCTAGAGAAACTGTCATGTCTTGAATGTGTTTTAAAGTTGTGCATTAAATGATCTTATACCTATAATTCTGGACATGCCCGTTTCCCTTTTTCCTTGCAGGAGTGTGGAGCTTTAGTGAGCTGTTTTTCGTAAAAGAACCCCAGGACGTCACCGTCACAAGAAAGGACCCGATTTTGTTAGATTGCCAGGCTCACGGAGAAGCTCCCATTAAGATCACTTGGTTAAAAAACGGAGCAAAAGTGTCTGAAAACAAGCGGATCCACGTCCTTTCTAACGGCTCCTTGTACATCAGCGAGGTGGAATCCCGCCGGGGAGAGTCCTCGGACGAAGGGTTTTACCAGTGTCTGGCGGTGAACAAGTATGGGGCCATCCTCAGTCAGAAAGCTCACCTCACCTTGTCAAGTAAGTGCTTGCCTTTCTTGGTGGGAAACATTTTTCACTGCTTCCTTTAGGTGATTTTTGGATGTATGAAGTCATTCGAATTTTACCAGAGATGAAGGTTGGCACTAATGAAGGCATGTAGAGAAATCTACAAAAAAAAAAAAAAAAAAAAAAAAAAGAACGAAAAAAAAAAAGCATCCATAAATTCAAATGAGTGATTGAGAACACAAGTCAAATTAGCTTTAGAATGCCAAGTAAAACAAGACCTGTACAGGTGGCTGTATGTAGATTCCAAGGGTTTCCCACTGTAAGGAGCATTGGTGTAAAAGTTTGGCCAATACATCCCAAGTTGTTCTAAAAATTTTATCCTTTAAAAATTAGTAATCCATCGGGCGTGGTGGCGCACGCCTTTAATCCCAGCACTTGGGAGGCAGAGGTAGGAGGATCGCCATGAGTTCGAGGCCACCATGAGACTCCCTGGTGAATTCCAGGTCAGCCTGGGCTAGAGCCAGACCCTACCTCAAAAAAACAAAACAAAACAAAAAAAAAGTAATCCAAGCCAGGGGGTGGGCGTTGTGGGGGGGGGGGAACCACGAGTAAATCTTTCTGCTATGTTGACTGCCCTTGAGTTGTTGACTTTTCTAGCCCAGCCTTCCCTTTCTGACTCCTTAGATCACCCATGTGGCTTTTTAATTGTAAGAAAGGGCCTTGGTCGGTAACACTCAGCCTTTGAAGTATTCCTGTGCTTTTCCTGCTGGGAGGGAAGGAGATTAAGGCCATTTCTATATTATGCCTAATGGACTTAAACAAGAGCTGCTCACCACCCCTCCCCAAGTTTCTGTCTAAGGATTTCTTTGTATTAACATCAGAGTGACCATTTGTCTAAGTGACCCACTGGTGGGGTGGATGACCTGGTAACTGTGTACTGTGGCGGAGGATCTAGTACAGGTTGGTTACTACCTACCTCTTCAGGTGACCAAAGACAGTCCAACAAAACTGTGTCTTACAGGCATCCTAGCTACATGCTTTTATAAACCCACAAAAAGTAGATTTAGCCTTGTTACCTACAAATGGGCCATTGACAAGGTAAAGAACAGAAAGAATACACAAGATGAAGGTAATGCTTGCAAAAAAAAGTTTGTGTGTGTGTGTGGTTTGATTTGTTCAATAATGCTTAACTTGGGCTGGAGAGATGGCTTAGTGGTTAAGGCGTTTGCCTACAAAGCCAAAGGATCCCAGTTTGATTCTCCAGAACCCATGTAGGCCAGATGCACAGGGGGCACATGCGTCTGGAGTTCCTTTGCAGTGGCTGGAGGCCCTGGCACACCTACTCTCTCTCTCTCTCTCTGCCTCTTTCTCTCTTAAATAAATAATATATATATAAATATATGTCAAAGAAATTGCAAGTGAAGGTAGTTTTGTGTTGAGCTGTCAGGAAATCAGAGAAGTTTCTAAATCTAGCCTCCCAGCCCTGAGGAAGAACAGAAGCCAGGAAGGGTAGCTGTAGTAGTTCCCTCCCCTTCTTTTCTTTGCTGGGGGTACTGGCTGATTGTCTTTCCTGAGTACTGGCTTTCCTGGGAGGTACTATTTTCACGGTAGTGTGACTTTGTTCTTATGTTTTCTGTTCGTGTCACTTTTGTCTGACCTCACATGGTTCTAGTTCTCTCACTTGCTCAGATTTGTGGACTCCTGATTTCATGCCAAGGCACTGTGACTTGGGGGAAGGGAGTATCCGGATAGGCCTTGAGAAGGTGAAGCATTTGTCACGGCCACACTTGTTTCCAGGGCCTCCGAAGAAGCCTGACTGAATCCCATGAATCCAGAAACACTTTTGAGAAAACTCACAGGGCTTTCTAGATTCATAAAGAAAGTCTGAGATGGACTAGGGGCTGCGTTTGTAACTTAGTGGTGGAACACGTGTTTGGTATGCACAAGGCCTTGGGTTCACTTGCAAGCACCACAAAAGACCAAAAGCCCAACCAAAAACAAACAAAACAAAAACTTGTAGCCTTTTGAATATTGTTAGATTTTTTAGAATGTCATTAATAAATTGAGCATGGTGGCTCAAGACTTTAATCCCAGCACTTGAGAGGCAGAGATAGGAGGATCACTATGAGTTCGAGGCGGCCTTGAGACTACATAGTGAATTCCAGGTCAGCCTGGGCTACAGCCGAACCCTGGCTTGAAAAACCAAAAAAAAAAAAAAAACAAACAAACAAACAAAAAAAAAAAAAAAATGGGGTCATTAATAGGGGCAGGGAACAATACCACTATATATATAGTTTAGTGCAATACTTACATATTGTAAGTATCAAAAACTTTGCATCTAAAAGCAGGTGTGGTGCACATCTGTAACAGCAGCTGAGGCAGGAGAATTATGAGTTCCAGGCCAGCATGACCCAGAAACAAACAAGTTTCCAGTGAGTCTACAGAGAACATTGCTGGTGAATATACACTGGAATCACTTAGGGAGCCTGTGACCCTGAAAATCTAGTCAGCATTTGAGATTTTAAGCAAGAAACGCGTAGTTTTTTCCTTAGAAATACGAACTTTCTTAAAGATCCTGAATTCCTACATTTCTGTTTATCTAAGAAGCAGTGTGGGAATATGGGGTCTGAAAGCACTTTTCCTGTGTCCAGGGTGAAGATGTGACCCAGAGTAAACAGGAAGAGGACAGGCATTAAGTGGACATTCTGCCATGCGGGTGGGTTAAGAGCTATTGATAAGAGCTGGGCGCAAGTCTGTTCTTTTTATTTTCCTACAGACTGTATAAGCAAACCTGTCTTTTGGCTCAGAAGCACAGCAGTACCCAAAACTTTAATCTGTGCAAGTTTTAGGTTTTTTTTCTTTTTTCTTGAACCACACAGTCTTTAATTTCTGAACTTAGGAGAGAGAAGCAGAAAGTTGCACTGTGGGGCCACAATTCCATTATTCATGTGTAAATTAGGAATTCACAGGGTTAAAAGGTTAGAAGCGGGCCAGGATGAGGTTCACCCTGTGATGGAGAGCAGATGACCCTCCCTCGCTGGCCTGGCTTTCAAGTCCCCTTCTGCAGAGTTGGTTATTGCCGTGAATTGCCCTTCAGGAATGCAGAAATTCAAATGTGAACAGGCCGGCCCTTCAGTGTAGCCAGGAGCCTTATCTCCCGAGCACATCAGAGCAGGGCTTGGGGACAAGGTTCCTCCCCAAAGGCCTGGAGGCTTGGCTTTCCTGTTGTTCGTCCTAACACAAAAGAATTCGGCTAACCTAGGAAAATGGAGGGTTAAAGTAGTATTTAGCTATTTAGAAAGAAGGTAGTCCCCCCCCCCTTTAAAAAACCGATAACCATTTTAAAAAGCTCTTTCACACTTTCATGTAACTAGATTAGAAAGGGGGGGCGGTTATAAGACCATACTTTCAGAAATCAATCCTGTAGGAAGGAGGCCCTTTCTCTAGGTCTCTGATGGCAAGAACAGAAAATTAAACTTTCTTGTACATGTAGATGTTTTAGCAGATCAAGATTTCCCCTTGTCTGGTGCTAAGTCTTCACAATATAAATAGCCGAAATGTCTTGGGACTAGGAAGGAATAATCAAAGCGCATGCTGGTGTTTCTTGCATTCTTAATGCTGAAAGGAGAGAGATAAATTTCCTAGGAAAGCATTAGTGTGGTAGAAAGGAGTGTCACATTTCAACAAGTTTAAGTTAAGATAAGAGTCTTGAGAGCGGGGAAGGAGGAGGCCTCGTGTTCTGTGATGTGTAAAGGCCTGGATGTGAGCTGGTGATGGAGCAGGAAGCTTCTTGTTTATTTCCTTCCCATAAAAGGTGGAAATTGAAGCCTTAAGATAGAAGGAAAGAGAGCACAGACTTAGGTTTCTTGGTTTTTTCTGACTGTTAACTTTGGCAAATAAGAAAAAGGAAAAGAAAATGATTTTATATGAGCTTTTGTAGCTGGGGGAGCATAGGAATTATTGTAACTTTATAATAATTTTTTTTCCTTTCAGAGATTTGAGATGAATTTTGACGTCGGTCAGATTGTTCAGAGATGCATTTATATAATTTCAGCAATTTATTTATTCAGTAGTGTATGTTGTTTTCCATGAGTAAAATGTGTATTCTTTTTAAGATGAGATTTAAGGTGATTTTGTGTGTGTGTGTAGTTTTCTGTCTTAGAGAGTGATTTATAAATTATCATCCAAATTTGAGTTTGAAATGTAAAGTTAAAAAATATTCAAAGCTGGGCGTGGTGGCCCATGCCTTTAATCCCAGCAGGCAGAGAGGTAGGAAGATCACCACGTGAGTTAGAGACCAGCCTGGGACTGGAGTGAATTCCAGGTCAGCCTGGGCTAAAGTGAGACCCTGACTCAACTCCTCTGTGTGTATGTGTGTGTAAACATTTTGAAATGATTGATAAAAGACAAGTGGAGAGGCATAATGAAAAGAAAATGAGATCTATGAAAATATAACCTAGATTTTTAGATTTTATTCACGATCCTGGACCCAAAACAGACAGAATTTTGCAATATCACTTTTTTTTTTTTTTTTTTTTTTTTTTTTTTTGTGGACTCTAAAGGACAGAGTCACTTACCTGTGCACAGGCTTCCTCCAAGTTAAGCTGTTAGCAGCGACCTGTCTTAACTCCACATAAATAGAAGCAGCTTGATTTTGGAACAAGAAGGCAGGCAAAACAGAGATATTTAGAGAGACTAGTTTGCAGATGCGTATAGTAACAGGTGGAGCTCAGTCACTACTTCCTGGGACGGGAGGAGGTGATGGGGTGTGTTATGTTAAAACTGACTGACAGGATGGGAGAAGTGAAGCCCCTGAATGTGGCCCTTACGTAGATCTGTAGGTTTATTTGTGATGACTCCTGGCTCCCGAAGTCTGTCTTGCCAAGAGTGTGTTCATCCGGTGCCTAAGAATCTGGGTAATGGAACAATTTCCCACGTGCTTTGGAGAGCATTTTCAATTTTCGGAAACCTGCGGTTAGAGTCAGAGGTTGGGTAGTGTTACGTTTTTCTCGAGCACGCTTACTCAGGCCCTTGCTTCATCTGCAGCTTTTCAGTGGAATTCTTTTTGCGGTAGGTTCTCCCTCTAGCCCAGGCTGGCCTCACACTCATGATGATTCTCCTACCTCAGCCTCTCAAACACTGGCACTGTCTTAGGCAATCTGGCCGAAAAGCACCATATTCTTAGCCACAGTTGAAAAACCTTCATCTCTTAAGCAGGGTCATTTGGTTAACAGCATTGCTTTCAGCTTGTCATTGTTTTTTTTTTTTTTTTCCCCTCTTTTATTGTTGTTTTTAAGGTAGGCCAGACTGGCCTCGAACTCACAGCAATCCGCCTACCTTTGCCTCACAAGTGCTGGGATTAAAGACGTGTGCTTCCATGCCCTGGCTGCTTTCAGTTATTTATTTTTTTAAAAATATTTTTATTTACTTAATTGCAAGCAGAGAGAGAGAGAGAGAGAAAGAGAGAATATGGGCGTGCTAGGGCCTCTAGCCCTGCAAACCAACTCCAGATACATGCACGTGGGTACTGGGGAATTGAACCCAGGTTTTAGGTATTGCAGGCAAGCACCTTAACCACTGAGCCATCTCTCCAGCCCTGCTATCAGCTTTTAAGATGGTAAATACACAAAAAATAATCAGTGCTTGTTGAGTTAGGCATTTCTGTGAGGGTCTCTGCTTGAGCTTTTAAAAACAACTTTCTTTCTCCCTTTATATTGATTTATTTTTGACGAGGGTCCCTTTAGCCCAGGCTAACCTGGAATTCTGTAATCTCAGTCTGGCCTCAAAATCACAGCAGTCTGGCCAGGCATAGTGGTGCACGCCTTTAATCCCAGCACTTGGGAGGCGGAGGTAGGAGTATCGCTGTGAGTTCAAGGCCACCCTGAGACTACATAGTAAACTCCAGGTCAGCCTGGGCTAGAGTGAGAACCTGCCTCAAAAAAATAAAAAATAAGAAATCACAGCAGTCCTACCTTTACCTCCATTAAAGCTGTGCTCCAGTGGCTTAAAAACAAACTTTATGGGCACTCCAGGGCCTCTAGCCACTGTAAGTGAACTCCAGACGCATGTGCCACCATGTGCATCTAGCTTACGTGGGACCTGGAGAATCAAACTGGGGTCCTTAGGCTTCACAGGCATGCGCCTTAACTGCTAAGCCATCTCTCCAGTCCCTGTTTCTTGTTTTTTGAGGTAGGGTCTCACTCTAGCTCAGACTGACCTGGAATTCACTGTGTAGTCTCAGGGTGGCCTCGAACTCTCTGCAATCCTCCTACCTCTGCCTCCCAAGTGCTGGGATTAAAGGCGTGTGCCACCACGCCCAGCTTTTTTTTTTTTAAATTTTTTTTTTTTTTAGGAAAGGGATCTCTTCCATACCATCCTATTTTTAATTTTTATTTATTTGAGAAAGAGAGAAACAGGCAGCTAGAGATAGAGATAGAGAGAGAGAGAGCTAGGTCCTCTAGCTGCTGCAAATGAATTCCAGATGCGTGCACCCCCTTGTGCATATGGCTTACATGGGTCCTGGGGAATAGAATCTGGGTGCTTTGACTTTGCAGGCAAGCGCCTTAACCACTAAGCCATCTCTCCAGCCCAAACTTTTTTTTTTTAAATAAGAGATCATGGTTATTCTTTTAAAATACTTTATTTCTTTGAGAGAGAGAAAGAAAGAGACAGTGAGAGAGAGAATGGACACACCACGTCTTCTAAACTGCAAACAAGCCTTCTAAACTGCAAACAAACTCCCAGCATATGCCACCTTGTGCATCTGGCTTACATGGGTCCTGGGGAATTGAACCTAGGTCCTTAGGCTTTGCAGGCAAGCACCTTAACTGCTGAGTCATCTCTCCAGCCCCAAAACAACTTTTTATTTTTTTATTTTTATTTTTTTGGTTTTGAGAAGTAGGGTCTCACTCTAGCTCAGGCTGACCTGGAAATCACTATGTAGTCTCAGGGTGGCCTCAAACTCATGGTGATCCTCCTACCTCTGCCTCCCGAGTGCTGGGATTGAAGGCATGCGCAACCACACGGCAACTTTTTATTTTTATTTTTAATTTTTATTTTTTAATTTTTCCAGGTCAAGTTTTGCTCTAGCCCAGACTGACCTGGAATTCACTCTGTAGTCTCAGGCTGGCTTGAACTCACAGCGATCCTCCTACCTCTATTTCCTGAGGGCTGGGATTAAAGGCGTGTGCCACCATGCCCGGCTCCAAAACAACTTTTTTTTTGTATTTTTTAAAAAGATTTTATTTTATTTATTATTTATTTATTTATTAGAGACAGAGAGAGGGAGTGAGAGAGGATAGAGAGAAAGAGTGAGAATGGGTGCACCAGGGCTTCTAGCCACTGCAAACAAACTCCAGACACATGCATCACCATGTGCATCTGGCTTACGTGGGATCTGGAGAATCAAACCAGGGTCCTTAGGCTTTGCAAGCCAGCACCTTTAACTGCTGAGCTCTCTCTCCATTGCTGTTCACACATCCTTAAACTTGTCGCTGAAGTCTTGGTAAATAAGAAAGGAAGAAGATGTAGTTGGGATCATCAAAGTGGTGTTTGCAGTGACCTAACAAGGTACTGTCCAACTTGAGCCCGAATGACATTGTTGATGTCCTGAAAGTGGGTGGGGGGGGGTAGGTACCAGTTTGTCCTTGGTGCCTGTCATTCTGAAACCAAGTGAGCTGCTGGGATGCGCATGCAGGGCGTGGAGATCTCAGACACTGACCTGCCAGATCCTCTTCTGACCCGCACATTCCTTGTTTGTTTTTAACCTCTGGCTCTTAGAATTTGCTTTTGATGAGCCTTAAGAGCCCATTCTTACAGATCCAGCAGAAGGCACGAAGTGAAAATGTTTGTTTTTTTCAGGCTCTGGAGGGCTCGGCCTTCCCTTCTGTTTATAGGTGTGTGTTTGATGTGTTCACATGTGTAGTGGCCAGATGAATCACGTGACTGTTGGGAGTGTTTCAGGACTGGCACCCTCACTGGGTTTAGTCCTTGGCACTATGGAAAGGAAATTTTCTTATTAAAGCTCATTTTATGAAACTCTGGAAAGTTCCTGCCTGTTGAGGGTTGGCATCATGGTTTGTTTATTTATTTGTTTATCTTGGTTTTCCGAGGTAGGGGGTTTCATTCTAGCTCAGGCTGACCTGGAATTCACTCTATAGTCTTAGGGTGGCCTTGAACTCTGCCTCCTGAGTGCTGGGATTAAAGGCGTGCGCCACCACGCCCGGCGCACACAGTTTTATTTATCTGGAAATGTGTGTGTATGGGAGGGGAGCACACTTGCTGCTGCAAAAACACCAGATGTGCCGGGCGTGGTGACACACGCCTTTAATCCAAGCACTCGGGAGGCAGAGGTAGGAGGATTGCTGAGAGTTCGAGGCCACCCTGAGACTACATAGTGAATTCCAGGTCAGCCTGAGCTAGAGTGAGATCCTACCTTGTAAAACCAAAAAAAAAAAAAAAAAAAAAAAAAAACACCAGATGCGTGCTCTGCTTTTTAAATTTATTTTTATTTGTATTTTTTGGCTTTTCGAGGTAGGGTCTCATTCTGGTCCAGGCTGACCTGGAATTCACTATGTAGTCTCAGGCTGGCCTCGAACTCTCAGTGATTCTCCTGCCTCTGCCTTCCAAGTACCTTAACTGCTGAACCATATCTCCAGCCCTAAAAATATTTTTTTAAAAGATATTTATTTGAGCAGGGTGTGGTAGTACACACCTTTAATCCCAGCACTTGGGAGGCAGAGGTAGGAGGATCACTGTGAGTTTGATGCCAGCCTGAGACTACATAGTGAATTCCAGGTCAGCTTGGACTAGAGTGAAACCCTGCCTTGAAAACCCCCCCCCCAAAAAAAAAAGATATTTTATTTGAGAAAGAGAGAATGGGCATGCCAGGACCTCTAACCATTGCAAACAATTTCTAGACATATGTGCCACCGTGTGCCTCTGGCTTTATGTGGGTACTGGGGCATCAACTCTGGGTCCTTTGGCTTTGCCAGCAAGTGCCTTAACCACTAGGCCATCTCTCCAGCCCAGGGTAGAATTTTAAAAAAATATTTTATGTATTTATTTTATTTTTATTTATTTTTGGAGAGAGACACAGAGAGACACAGACAGAGAGGGAGAGGGAGACAGATAGAGAATGGGCGCGCCAGCAGTCTCTCAGCTGCTGTGAACGAAATCCAGATGCATGCGCCCCCTTGTGGTCAAGTGCGGCATTGAGCCCTTGCATCACTTTGCATCTGGCTAAACGTGGGACTTGGAGATTGGAACCGGGTTCTTAGGCTTAGCAGGCAGGCACCTTAACTGCTAAGCCATCTCTCCAGCCCTAAAAAATTATTTTTATATGTTTTTTTTTATTTGCAAGAAGAGAGAATATGAGCCTGCCAGGGCCTCTTGCCACTGCAAAGGGAGTCCAGATGCATGCACCACTTTGTGTATCTGGGTTTATGTGGGTACTGGGGATTTGACCCTAGGCTGAAATTAGGCCAGCAGGCTTTTGCAAGCAAGCACTTTTTACTGCTGACCCAGCTCCCCAGTTCACTTTTTCCCTCCAGTTCGCTTTTTTTTTTTTTTTTTTTTTTTTTTTGGTTTTACTGAGGTAGGTAGGGTCTTACTCTAGCTTCTAGCCCAGGCTGACCTGGCACTCACTCTGTAATCCCAGGATGGCCTTGATCACCTGCCTCTGCCTCCAGGGTGCTGAGATTGAAGGTGTGCACCACCACACATGGCTACACTTCACTTAAAAATTTTTTTACTTATTTTTAAATTTATTTATTTTAAAGCAGAGAGAAATATTGGTGGGTGATTGGGCCTGCCAGGGCATCTGGCTCTTACCTGTGTGCTAGAGAATCAAACACTGTCCATCAGGCTTTTAGAGCAAGTGCCTTTAACTGCCGAGCCATCTCTCCAGTTCACTTTATTTTATTTTATTTTATTTTATTTTTCGAGGTAGGGTCTCACTCTAGCCCAGGCTGACCTGGAATTCACTAGGTAGTCTCAGGGTGACCTTGAACTCATGACCTGCCTCTGCCTCCCAAGTGCTGGGATTAAAGGTGTGCGCCGCCATGCCCCGCTGGATCTTTTTTTTTTAAGAGTTCTTACACTTCCACATGGAGTCTGCAAGTTGTAGTGTCTGGTTCATACTCTCGGCTGGAAGCTGTGGTGGGAAGTAGAAACGACAGGCCAAGAGAGCCAAGCCTGGCACCCTCTGCATTGCTGAGGACCTTCCTGACTGGAAGCAGCCTTCTCCTTAGACACCCCCCCCCCACATTGGTAAAAACGCGTGGCTTGGAGGAAGTGGGGGTAGATGTTGAACCACACTTTGCTCTTATTTTTAAATTATTTTATTATAGTTTGGTAACTATTTAATTTTTTTTTTCAGACAGGATCTCAAGTAGCCCAGGTGGCTTCAAACTCACTATGTAGCTAAGGGTGACCTTGAACTCCCGACTCTCCCGCTTCCACCTCCTGAGTGCTAGCGTTACGGATGTACACCACCACACCTGGTTTATGTGGTGCTGGAGATGAAGGCCAGGGCTGTGCACCCTGTGCAGGCAGTCTACGAACTGAGCTTCATCCACAGCCAATTATACAACTCAGTTATACAACTGAGTTCAGTCCTATTACAGGAGTCATTTATGTTAGAGAAAAAGATTCAAACGCTCTGGTTAGTACATTGGGAGACTTAAACCCAGTACCGATAACTTGGACTGCCGGTACTTATTTTTATTTTATTAACTTTTTTGGAAGTGTGTGTATGGGTTTGTATGTGTGTGCAGGCACATGTGGATGTTTTGTGTGTGTGGATGTGTGTGTGTGTGTTGTCAGGTCTCACCCTTAGTCACTCTGAACTGTTTATTTGAGAGAGAGAATATGAATGCATGCATCAGGGTTTCCTGCCGCTGCAAACTCATGTACCACTTTGTGCTTCTGGCTTTACACATCTACTGGGTAATCGAACCCTGGCCAGCAGACCTTGAAAACAAAGCGCCTGTATCCACCTAGCCCTCTCCCAGCCGCTCAACACAGGGCTTGTCACTGCACCTAGAACTCACCAGTTTGGTTACTAGCTAGCCCAAGTCCTGGGAATCCTTCTGTCTGGACCTCCCCAGGGCTGGGCGGTTGTAGACACACATGCTGTCACAGTCAGATCTTATGTAGGTGGAGGGAGTCTGAGCTCAGCCAGTTGATTCTGTAATTTTATTTATTTTTTATTTTTGTTTGAGAGCGACAGACAGAGAGAGAAAGAGGCAGATAGATAGATAGAGCGAGAATGGGCGCTGCAGGGCCTCCAGCCACTGCAAACGAACTCCAGATGCATGCACCTTGTGCATCCGGCTTACGTGTGTCCTGGGGAATTGAACCTGGGTCCTTAGGCTCCACAGGCAAGTGCTGAACCGCTAAGCCGTCTCTCTAGGCCTGTTTCTGTAATTTTAAAAACAAAGCGATCTTGAGAGTTTTGCTAATGCATTTGTGGGTTTTCTTTGTTTTGAGGCAAGGTTCTTAGTCCAGTCTGAACTAGAGCTCTCAGTCTGTTGCCCAGGCTGGCCTCAAACTCACAGTAATCCTCCTGCCTTAGTGTCCTAAGTGCTGGGATTAAAAGTGGAAGCTACTGGTCCTAGCTCTGTATTTATGTTTTAATAGGAACACATTATGCTGCCCCCCACTTCTATTAAGAATGATAAGGGTTAATTTTTCCCAGTTTTCAGTCTAAAGTAACTTGAGTACCTCTGATTGGATTTAAAGTAACACAAATTAAGACATTGACCTCAAAGTGGTCAAAAAATGCTTTGATTTTGCTTTAGCCCAGGCTGACCTGGCATTCACTATATAGTCTCAGGCTGGCCTTGAACTCACAGCAATCCTCCTACCTCAGCCTCTTACATGCTGGGATTAAAGGCGTGTGCCACCACACCCAGCTAATATTATAATTTTTTAAACAAGGGATCACAGCTTTTCTTAAGTAATTTAACCAGTGAAATGTTTACAATTTTCCCAATGAAGGGTGACTTCGTGTTCTAACTTAGTTATGTCTTCAACATAATGCCAGCTGAAATACTAACTTGACTAAAGCCTTAAGATTACTAAAAGTATTATTGTAAGTTATTCCAGTGACTTAGTATGATTTTTTTTCTTCCAAGCCTGCAAATATCTTTACTCTGACAATATAACATATTTTTAGAAATGTATACATAAAAAGAAGTATATAGACATAGAGGCAGCTTTGTAGAATTTAGGCTTAATTTCCATTGATTAAAAAAGTTCAGCAGGTTGTGGACTTTGAAGCTGTGATATTTAAGGAGAAAATTTTACTGCTTAGCCAAGCGTACAATGAGAGGACCCACAGCTGGTCAACAGAGGTAGGAATGGCTTCTTATCTTGTTAGCGCTGACGCCACTATGTTCAATGAAGACAAAAGGTAGCTGACAGGGCTGGAGAGATGGCTTCGTGGTCAAGGTGCATGCCTGCAAAGCCTAATGACCCAGGTTTGATTCCCCAGAACCCACATAAGCCAGATGAGCGTGGTGGCGCATGTGTCTGGAGTTCGTCTGCAGTGGCTGGAGGCCCTTCCGTGCCCATTCTCTCTCTGTCTCTCTCTCCTTCTGTCTCTAATAAATAAATAAATCTTTTTTTAAAAAATAAAAGGAAGCTGCTGGGCATGGTGGTGCCTTTAATCCCAGCACTCAGGAGGCAGAGGTAGGAGGATCACCATGAGTTCGAGGCCACCCTGAGACTATATAGTTAATTCCAGGTCAGCCTGGACCAGAGTGAGACCCTACCTCAACTAAATAAATAAATAAATAAATAAATAAATAAATAAATAAATAAATAATAAAAGGAAGCTGACAGTCTGAAGATTTTATTTAACTTTAATTAACTAAATAACTTTTATTTACTTATTCCCCTGCCAACTTTTCAGAAAGGAAGGATAATATCAAGAGGGGAAGGAAGAGGGGAAGGAAGAAAGAAAGGGATTGAAAAAAAAACCGAGGGTTGGAGAGATATCTTAGCAGTTAAGGTGCTTGCCTGCAAAGCCTAAGGACCAAGGTTTGATTCCCCAGGACCCACATAAGCCCTTCCCTTTCATCCCTTCCTCTCTTCTCCCCTCCCCTTTTCTTCCCCTCCCTGAGCTCCTTTGAGTCTCTAGTTCTCTGCTCCCCATGGGACTTGGGTTTCCGGTGCTCCTGACCACACCCCTCTGTATAATATGGGTCTGGAGATCTGAACTCTGAACTCCAGTGGTCTAAGGCCCCTCCTGCTCTCATGCATGCTCAGGAAGCACACTAACCACTGAGCCATCTCTGCAGCCCAGCATTGATACGCCTGGGACCCCAGCTCTCAGCAAGCTGAGGCAGGAGGATTGCCACAGGGAGAGAACTTGCCTGGACAAAAACGAAGAAGGAAAGGAAGGGGAGGGGCAGCAGGAGAGGATGGCTTTGGCTTTCTCAGGATCAGTGGCACCAGTCAGACCTTCTGATCCCAGTCATGAGTTTACAGCACTTAAATAGTTTTTCTCCTATTTGCTGTGCAGAAACACGTCTTTTCATATTCAAATGTGTGTTGTTATCATATCCACAATACGGAAAAGAAATGGTAACAGAACTGAAATTGAAATTAAAGATATTTAAAATTTTTATTTATTTATTGTCTTGCACACGCATGAGGAACACTGGACGCTTGCACCACTTTCTGCGTCTGATTTACGTGGATGGCCCGGGGAATTGAACCCTGGCCAGCAGACTTTGCAAGCAAGCACCTTTGACCACTGGGCCATCTTCCCAGTCCTTAAAAAGTGTTTAGTTTATTTGCAATTTTTATTTTATGACTGAACTAATTTACATATTCCCTATTAGGGAACTAAGATATTTTCTTTCTTTTTTTTTTTTAATGGATCACTCTATCCATTCTTTTAATTTTATTTATTTTTATTTATTTTTATTTATTTTTATTTATTTAGTAGCAACAGACAGAGAGAGAAAGAGGGAGAGAGAGAGAGAATGGGCACACCAAGGCCTCCAGCCACTGCAAACGAATTCCAGGTGCATGTGCCCCCTTGTGCATCTGGCTTACGTGGGTCCTGGGGAATCGAACCTAGAACCGGGGTCCTTAGGCTTCATAGGCAAGCGCTTAACCACTAAGCCATGTCTCCAGCCCCTCTTTTTTTTTTTTTTTTTGGTAGTACTGGGGTTTCATTAAACCTAGGACCTTGAGTATGCAAAGCAAGCACTCTACCTCTTAGCCATGCCCCAAGCCCTGATATTTTTCTTTTTTTTGGGGGGGGGGCGTAGGATCTCACTGTAGCCCAAACTGGCCTTGAATTCATCTTGTAGTCTCAGGGTGGCCTCAAGCTCACAGCGATCCTCCTACCTCTGCCTCCTGAATGCTGGGATTAAAGGCGTGCACCACCACACCCGGCTTTCTGCCCATTTTTAAATTGGGTTGTTGGTCTTGTTGAGTTATAGGAATTTTTTATATATTCTGGATTAAAAACAAAACAAATCCAGGGCCAGAGAGATAGCTTAGTGATTAAGGCGCTTGCCTGCGAAGCCTAGGACCCAGCTTCGATTCCCCAGGACCCACTAAGCCAGATGCACAGGGTGGCGCATGCGTCTGGAGTTCATTTGCAGGGGCTAGAGGCCCTGTTGCACCCATTCTCTCTCTTTCTATCTGCCTCTTTCTCTCTCTCTCAAATAAATAACGAAATAAAAAAATTTAAAAAAGAAAACATGTTTGAGGTTATCATAGGAATTATGCTTATCCTAAATTTATAGCAGTCTATTTGAATTAGCACTAATGTAACGTTGAACGTAGGTAGAACTGTGCTGTGTTGCTGCAAAGTAAGCTTCAAAGAAATGGCAGCCAGATGTGGAGCTGGACACGTGGGTAGTGTCCACTTGGGGACATGGGCTTTAGCCTGGAATGGAAGCTGTGAGTGATGCCAAGTGCTCAAGAGTGTCTGGTCAGGTTTGGGTTTTATATCGAGTCTGGTCTGGGCAGAGCAGAAGTCTGGTGAATGATGTGGGGGCCATGTCAGCAGCGCAGTGAGACCTCTCGGGGCCTGGACTGGAATACTGCTAGGGAGTGAAGGCCAGGCAGATGTTAGGTTGTAATTATAGGATGTAAGGGGGCACTACTTGTGACACGTGGGCAATAGGAAAGGAGTTCAGGAGGGTGCTAGTAATTCTTTTGTGGGTGACTTGGTGAAAGGTTGAAATAGAGTGCAGGGAAGAAGGTAATGAATTTGGTTTAGAAAGTGTCAGTTTCAGGGGCTGGACAGATGGCTTAATGGTTAAGGTGTTTGCCTGCAAAGCCAAAAGACCCCAGTTTAATTTTCCAGGACCCACGTAAGGCAGATGCACAAGGTGGTGCATACATCTGGAGTTCGTTTGCAGTGGCTGGAGGCCCTGGCGTGCCCATTCTTTCTCTCCCTCTCTCTGCCTCTCTCTCTCTCTCTCAAATAAATAAATAAATAAACAAACAAATAAATAAAATATATTTTAAAAAAGAAAGTGTTAGTTTCAGGTGCCTGGTATGTGCACATGGAGCCACTTATCAGATTGCTCAAAAAAGCAATTGAGGGGCTAGAAAGATGGTCCAGGCTTGCTTGCAATGCCTGACAGCCTGGGTTTGATACCCCAGTACCCATGTAGAACCAGATGCCCAAAATGGTGCATGAGTTTGCAGTAGCAGGAACCCCTGGTATACCCATTTATATTCTTTTTTTTTCATATTCTTTCTTAGTTTATAGATAAATAAACTAGGGATATATGGTTATTTATATGAAATAAATAAATAGTTTATATAGATGCACAAAGTGGCACATGGGTCTGGAGTTGTTTGCAGTGGCAGGAGGCCCTGGCATACCTACCCTGCCCACTACCCCCATTCTCTCCTCACAAGTAAAACAAAAAAGAAAGCAATTGGGAGTCCTGTGAGGCCTGAGCTGAGCTTCCCTGTGGTGGGGCTGAAGTTGGTGACTTGAGGAGGAGGGAAGGCTGGGTCCACTGCCAGGGCAGCCAACTCTGACAGAAACTGTCAGGAAGGTGAAGGACAGACAAAGCGGATACAAAAATGATGGAAGCCAGAGAAGAGTAAATGAAACATCAGATGTGACCAAGAGCCCAGAGAGATAAGATCTGAAAAATTCTCTTTGAATTAGGTCACGAGTCTCATGGCAGTTTTCTTAGAGGAAAACAGGCACAGGTTTTTGTTGGTTTGCTTTTAAGTTTGGCTTTGGGATTTTCTTTTCTTTTTTAAATTTTTGGCAATTTCGTACATGCTTACAATGCCTTTTTTTAAAATATTTTATTTTATTTATTTGAGAGAGAGAGAGAGATACAGAAATAGGCAGGTAGAGAGAGAGAGAATGGGTGCGCCAGGGCCTCCAGCCACTGCAAACGAACTCCAGATGCATGCACCCCCTTGTGCATCTGGCTTATGTGGGTCCTGGAGAATCGAGCCTCGAACCGGAGTCCTTAGACTTCATAGGCAAGCATTTAACCGCTAAGCCATCTCTCCAGCCCCCTACAATGCCTTTTTTAGGGGAGGAGTTTCGAGGTAGGACCTCACTCTAGCTCAGGCTGACCTGGAATTCACTATGTAGTCTCAGGGTGGCCTCAAACGCACGGGCAATCCCTGCAGAGGCTACGGTCCTAAGGGATGGGGCTGTCCCTCTCCTGGCAGTCATCTGGTTCCGCTATTTGCTCTGGGAGGTGAGGGCTCTCACGGACCCCTCTTTCAACTATGACAAGAGATTGGCGGGCTCAGTCGTGGAGTGGCAATCCATGGGAACAAGCATGGATACTTAGAAGGTAACCTGACACGCTAATGAGTGTGACTGGCTTAGGTCTCTAGCCACGGTCATTTTGGCCAGATTCACAGTACCTTGGCATGGTGTCCCCCTTCCAGAGTAAGCCTCAGAGTCACGCAGGAAGCGGTTGTTTACTCCTGTAACTCTCCCGCCACTATTGCACCAGTGGACAGATCTTACCTTGCAGGTTGGTTACGAAGTACACAGAGTCCACAGCTGGGTGGGATAGGCACAGGTGTGTGCATGCATCCTTGTGAGGGCAGGTGTGCGTGGAGGGCCAGAGGACAACCTTGTGTTCCTCAGCTGCTCTCCATCTTTTTCGTGTTTTTTTTTTTTTTTTTTTTTTTTTAGACACATTCTATCACTGACCTGAAATGAGGCTTAGACTGGCTGGCAGTGAGTTCCAGGTATGTGTGTGTCTGTGCTCCCAGCACTGGGATTACACACACACAATCATACCCATATTTCTTATGTGGGTTCAGTAGACCAAACTCAGGTCCTCATGCTTGTAAGGCAAACACTTTACCCACTGAGCTATCTCCCCAGCCCCAAGCATAGCTTTTAAATATATCAAATTTGTAGTCAGGCGTGGTGGCGCATGTCTTTAATCCCAGCTCTTGGGAGGCAGAGATAGGAGGGTCGCTGTGAATTCAAGGCCACCCTGAGACTACATAGTGAATTCCAGGTCAGCTTGGGCTAGAGTAAGACCCTACCTCGGAAAAAACAAAAAACAAAACAGCAAACAAACAAAAAACCTGTAATGGGGTGAATAAAATCAAAATATACACATGTATGAAAACTTTAAAAACTGAAAAAAAATTAGAAAATAACTTTCATAATTTTGTTTGTTTGTTTGTTTTGAGGTAGAGTCTCACTCTAGCTCAGGCTTACCTGGAATTAACTATGTAGTCCCAGGCTGGCCTCGAACTCACAGCGATTCTCCTACCTCTGCCTCCTGAGTGCTGAGATTAAAGGCGTGCACCACCATTTTTTTTTTTTTTTTTTGAGGTAGGGTCTCAATTTAACTCAGGTTTACGTGGAACTCACTCCAGCTCCAGGCTGGCCTTGGACTCACAGTGATCCTTCTACCTCTACTTTTGCCCCCCCCCCACCCTGAGAGCTGGGATTAAAGGAATATGTTACAACACCAGGCCCAAGGTGGTTTTTTTTTTGTTTGTTTGCTTTTGTTTTTTGAGGTAGGGTCTCACTCTAGCCCAGGCTGACCTAGAATTCACCATGTAATATCAGGGTAGCCTTGAACTCATGGCGATCCCCCTACCTCTGCCTCCCAAGTGCTGGGATTAAAGGTGTGCACCACCACGCCTGGCTTCTCAAGGTGTTTTCATTTTAAGAGAGAAAAATGGGGATTCATATTAAATTGCTGAACACATCACATGATAAGGAAATTATTATTACTTAAAAAATCTAAAACAAGCCGAGCATAGTGGTGCATGCTTTTAATCCCAGCACTCAGGAGGTAGGAGGATTGCTGTGAGTTCAAGGGCACCCTGAGACTACATAGTGAATTCCAGGTTAGCCTGGACTAGAGCATATATATATATGCTGGAGAGATGGCTCATTGGCTTAGGCGCTTACCTGCAAAGCCTGAAGACTTGAGTTTGGTTCCCCAGTACCCATGTAAGCCAGCTGCACAGATGGTATATGCATCTGTTCATTGCAGTGTCTATAGGCCCTGGCATACCTTTCTCTCTCTCTCTCTCTCTCTCTCTCTTTCTCTCTGTCTCTTCTCTCTCCATCTCTCTCTGATTGCAAATAAATAAATAAAAATATTAGAGCCGGGCATGGTGGCGCACGCCTTTAATCCCAGCACTTGGGAGGCAGAGGTAGGAGGATCGCCGAGAGTTCAAGACCACCCTGAGACTACATAGGTAATTCCAGGTCAGCCTGGGCCAGAGTGAGACCCTACCTTGCAAAACCAAAAAAAAAAAAAAAATTAAAAAATATAAAACAGGCAAAACAAAACTTAACAAAACATAGCAGCATGGAATCTTGAAGTAACAGAAGGGCGTCTGGCTTTAAGTGTATGTGTCTCAATGCGTAACAGTTCATAAAAGTAAATGAAATGATTGATTTCTGCTTCGTTACTGACGTACACTTATGAGCAGTTTCTTGGGCGCTGTAGCACAGTGTCAAAGCTCATAACTTTCTTTGGAAGAATACAAACTTTCAGATGGAAAATCCCAGAAACCTGCCTTTTGCTTTTTCTCTCTTGCATAGAATGACCACAGAGCCATGGTTCAAAGAAACATCTCGTAAATCAGCAGAGAAAGCCCTTTTCTCCCAAGGCTTCTTAAAATTGTTGACCACTAGCAGAATCCACTACAGATAATGCTGAAAACTTCAGACAGGAAATGGTCCATTATCCCAAGCCTCCCTATGTCAAATGTCCCTTTTTGTATGTTTTAGTTTTAGTAAAGGAGTCTGTTTGAAATATGTTAGAATGTGTCATTAATGTCACATAAGTACATTTTTCCTGTATGTGACATAAGGATGAAATGGGTCTGGAGAGATGGCTCAGTGGCTAAAGTCACTTGAGTTCAAAGCCTGATGGCCACGGTTCGATTCTCTAGTACCCACGTAGAAACAGATGCACAAAGTGATACATGTGTCTGGAGTTTGTTTGCAGCAGCTAGATGCCCTTAGAGCCCTCCTTCTCTCTCTCTCAAATAAATAAATAAAGTAAAATAAGGGTGGTCTGTAGAAGGCTTAGGAATTCGGGTTTCTGTCACTTAGTTTTGACACAGCTGTTCCTGTAATTGCAATAATACCATTCTGGTTAGACGTGAATTTCACTGGAGTACAAGCAAGTCTTAATTTTGTGACAGCCTCTCGGGTTTTAGCATCAAGAGTTGTAAAGGGAGATGTATACCTAGGGCCTCATTTTTACTTTTTTTGTTTTTTTGTTTGTTTTGTTTTTCGAGGGAGGGTCTCACTCTGGCTCAGGCTGACCTGGAATTCACTCTGTATTCTCAGGTTGGCCTCGAACTCACAGCGATCCTCCTACCTCTGCCTCCCGAGTGCTGGGATTAAAGGCGTGCGCCACCGCAGGGCGCTCATTTTTACTGTTGCATATGTGTGTTTGTGTGTGTGTGTGTGTGTGTGTGTGTGTGAGAGAGAGAGAGAGAGAGAGAGAGAGAGAAACCATCTCTTGTACACTGTGATGAACTTCACAGTTATAATCTAAACAATTTTTCATATGCTATATTATTAAAAAGAAAAAGGCAAAGACGTTCCCTTCCTCCTTCCTCTTCCTCCTCCTCTTCCTTCTTCCCTCCCTCTCTTCCCTTTTCCTCGTCCTCCTCGCTCCCAGTCGGCTGTTCGAGATCCTCTTGCTTCCACGCAGAGAGAAGCCCGCGAGCAGGCTGCAGTAGCTGCAGAAGCAGCCCGCCGGGCATCTTCCCTTGCCAGGGTGTGAGCGCAGCGGCGCCAGGCTCTGCAGCTTCAGCGCTGGGCAGTCGGTGCTGTTGCTATGACTGCCCTCCAGGCTGGGGCTACAGCTGCTCTTGCTATTGGCCAGCAGTCTTGTGGTCCCGCCCCTTTTGCCACTGTCTGCCCTGCTTCTGCTGCTTGTCCAGGCTGCGGTGGTTGCAGAGGGGTGGGGGGGTGGGGGGCGTGCTCCCCGGCAGCCCGCCTGCTCACTGTCTGTCTCTGCCACCCCACCTCCGCTGCTGCGTCCAGCTAGGCTCTCTCTCTGTCCCCAAGAAGGCAAGAAAAGACTTTGTGACCTAATGTAATACCCAGTGTTGGGGTTACCTTCTCTTTGCTGGGACAAGCATTAGACCAGAAGCAGCTCACGGGACGAAAGCGTTTATCTTAAGGCTTACAGAATCTAGGGGAAGCCCCATGAATGGCGGAGGAAGCTGGTTCACTTCAACGTCCGCAGCAGAAAGAAAACAGCACCAAGTACCCACAGCCAGAGTTCCACGTGGCTCTTCACACAGCTTAGGGCTGGATTAAGAGATCCACCCCCAGCGACAGCTCCTCCAGCAGGCTGCTGGAGACTTATGTTGCAAGCGTCATCAAAAACATCTGAGGGGGTGGCTGGACAGATGGCTTAGCAGTTAAGGCACTTGCCTGCAAAGCCAAAGGACCTCGGTTCGATTCCCTAGTACCCAGGTGGAGCATGCACCTGGAGTTGGTTTGCAGTGGCTGGAAGCCCTGGTGCGCCCATTCTGTCTCTCACTCTGTCTTTTTCCCTCTGTCAATAATAAATAAACAAATAACATTTAAAAAAATATCGGAGGGGGGCTGGAAAGGTGGCTTATGAGTTAAGGTGCTTGCCTGCAAAGCCAAAGGACCCAGGTGCAATTCTCCAGTACCCATGTAAGCCAGATGCACAAGGTGGTGCATGCATCTGGAGTTTGTTTGCAGTGGCTGGAGGCCACTCTTCTTTATCTGCCTCTTCCTCTTGCTCTCTTCTTCTCTCTTTCTAGTAAATAAAATCTTTTTAAAAATTTCCTCAGCGTATGGGGGAACATACATTCACATTCAAACCACCACACCAAAGGAGGGTGTCCTGCAGACAGCTTACTAAACCAGGCTGACCTTGAACTCAAGGCAATCCTCCTGCTCCTACCTCTTATGCCTACCCTGTGCTGGTATTAAATGTGTGTGCTGCCATGCCCGGCTTAAATTTTTCTTTCAATGATAATGCAAAAAAAAAAAAAGATAATGCGGTACTCTAAATTGGTGGGATGAGGTGTTGAGCATTTTAGCGGATACGGGATAAGTGACAGTTCTTCTCCAGCTGGTGTAAACTCAGAAGACGGTGAATTGTTCACAGTGGTGTATCACAAAGGCTCCGAAGCAGTGCTTATCACCGGCTAGGGAAGAGAAGTTGTGTTCCTTTCTGAGTCTCTTTCCTTGCACTTTCTTTTGGCTTAAAGGTTAGCCACTTCATGTTAAAACTGATGCTATTTTCCCTACTGGCCTTTAGTTCAGACCTTCTACACTCAGATTCTTTCAGGGTACCACCATTCCAGTGGACCCCAGTGTTGGGTTCCCAACTCAAAGTCATTCATCTCTTTTTGTAAGGAAGGAAGGGTTAGGAACTTCCCGCCACTTTTGCAAACACTCAAGTATCTGTTGGGCCCGGTGTTGCCCTGGGGTCGCTTTGACAAATGCTTCAAATGCTGTCAAGGTCCCGTGTCAACTCGGGACTCCCCGCTCTTGCTTGTAGGGTAAGGGTTAGTGGTTTTCCATTAACGGAATTCCTAAGAGTCTAATACCCCTGTTCATAGCATCAGCAGGTCAATCAGAGTATAGCAGGGATTATCTCACCAAAGAAAGCATTCTTAGCTTTGAAGGCAAGTGGAAAATATCCCCATTAACCTGAAAGTCCACAGAGGCTTCCGTAGGGGTTGGCTGCGCTCATGGTAGACACAAATTCACAAGCAGGAAACTTTGTGAATGCTTCAGGGTGGAGCCTTGGGATGGAATTCTGTTTCAGTGTGGAGCCCATCATGGTGATCTTAAATAAACAGGTCCTGTTGAAGTATTAAGAATATTTCAGGGCTGGAGGGGTTGCTCAACAGTTAAGGAGCTTGCCTGTAAGATCTAACAACCTATGTTCCATTCCCCAGTACCCACATAGAACCAGATGTACAAGGTGGCACATGCACCTGGTGTTCGTTTGCAGTGGCTAGAGGCCTTGGTGTGCCCATTCTCTCCCTCTCTTCCTTCCCCTTCTCTTTTACGTAAATAAATAAATGAACATTTAAAACATTTATTTATGAGAGAGAGATAGGGAACTTGTGCACCAGGGCCTCTAGCCACTGCATTCGAACTGCAGACACATGTGCCACCTTGTACATCTGGCTTAAGTGGGTTCTGGGGAATCAAACCTGGGTCCTTAGGCTTCGCGGGCAAGTGCCTTAACCACTAAGCCATCTCTCCAGCCCCCATTTTTTTTTTTTTTTTTTTGAGGTAGAGTCTCACTCTAGCCCAAGCTGACCTGGAAATTCACTATGTAGTCTCAGGGTGACCTCGAACTCATGGTGATCCTCCTATTTCTGCCTCCCGAGTGCTGGGGTTGAAGGTGTGCGCCACCACGCCCGGCATCAGCCCCCAATATTTTTAAATGATTAAAAAAAAATACTGGTTCTCTACTAAACCATGTGGAACATTTGCATGACTATGAAAAGTTCTATGCACAGGGCTGAGGAATCCAGCTTTCTCTTTGACTATGACTCGCATGAAAATCACTCTTCTAGACATAGCGGTCTTCAGCCCGTTGGCTGGGAGGACTGAACTTGGGTAGCAGCATCAGCATTCCGTCTGGATCTGCTGGACACATGACACACCCAGACCCAGCGCAGCTACCTTCTGCTGTCATGAAGAAAGTCACTTGCCTTTTTTTTCTGCCATCCTTCTTTTGATAAGCACTAAAGCTTTCCTGTGACATTTGTCACAAGCCATCAAAGAAGTCAGGTTGTTTGCCTCTCTGCTGCTCTTTTAAACTTTTTACTTTATCTTATTTTTTTGGAGAGACACACACACACACACACACACACAGAGAGAGAGAGAGAGAGAGAGAGAGGGAGAGGAGAGGGAGGGAAGGAGGGAAGGAGGGAAGGAGACAGAGATGGGTGGGGGCGAGAAGTGTCTCAGCTGCAAACGAAGCCACCACGCCCGGCATCAGCCCCAATATTTTTAAATGATTAAAAAAATACTGGTTCTCTACTAAACCATGTGGAACATTTGCATGACTATGAAAAGTTCTATGCACAGGGCTGAGGAATCCAGCTTTCTCTTTGACTATGACTCGCATGAAAATCACTCTTCTAGACATAGCGGTCTTCGCCCGTTGGCTGGGAGGACTGAACTTGGGTAGCAGCATCAGCATTCCGTCTGGATCACTCTGCTGGACACATGACACACCCAGACCCAGCGCAGCTACCTTCTGCTGTCATGAAGAAAGTCACTTGCCTTTTTTTTCTGCCATCCTTCTTTTGATAAGCACTAAAGCTTTCCTGTGACATTTGTCACAAGCCATCAAAGAAGTCAGGTTGTTTGCCTCTCTGCTGCTCTTTTAAACTTTTTATTTTATCTTATTTTTTTGGAGAGACACAGAGAGAGAGAGAGAGAGAGGGACGGAGGGAGGGACGGAGGGAGGGAGGGAGGGAGGAAGACAGAGATGGGCCGGCGAGAAGTGTCTCAGCTGCTGCAAACGAAATCCAGATGTGCGCGCCCCCTTGTGGGCAAGTGCAGCATTGCGCCCTTGCGTCACTTTGCATCTGGCTAAACGTGGGACCTGGAGATTGCAACAGCTGGAGATTGGAACCAGTGTTCTGAGGGTTAGGAGGCAGGCGCCTTAACCCCTAAGCCATCTCTCCAGCCCCTCTCTGCTGCTCTTAACATGCGTAGAAAGAAAAACCTCCCAGTTCGCTTTCCTCTGCTTGAATGAATGTGACACTCAGCTGCGACGAAACATGAGCCCCGAGCCCCTCCAACCCCTCTGCTGCCAACTGCACCATGTTTGCCTTGGGCTTACTGAACGCATTACTGCGATTTCTGGATGGCTGTGGTCCAGATTTCTCTGCTTGTATTTTTCTGGGCAAAAGGTTGCATATAATTAAGGAAAAAAAAATCCCGAAAGGAGGATGTGTGCTTTCCTGATTTAATAAGTGGTTTCGAGAAGCAAATATGACCTATTTCTCCCTTACCCCAGTAAATCAAAGGACTTCACCAGACTTGGACACCATGAGAGTTTGACATTCATACAACAGCTTTGAGTTACTGAAACTCCTTAGGGAACATGAATCCAGAGCATTTATTTAAGTCACTAGTTGTATATGGTCGTGTTGTTAAGTTGGCCAATTCTTTTCTTTTTTAAAGTTTATTTATTTATTTGGCAGATAGAGAGAGAGAGAAAGAGAGATAATGGGCATGCCAGGGCCTCTAGTCACTGCAAATGAACGCTAGACATATGCACCACTTTGTACATCTGGCTTTAGATGGGTGTTGGGGAATCGAACCCGGGTCCTTAGGCTTTGCAGGCAAGCACCTTAACCGCTGATCCATCTCTCCAGCCCATAAAAATATTTTTTTAATGACCAATTTGGGCTGGAGTGATTGCTCAGTGGTTAAGGTGCTTGCCTGCAAAGCCTAAGGACCCAGGTTCGATTCCCCAACACCCATCTAAAGCCAGATGTACAAAGTGGTGCATATCTCTAGCATTCATTTGCAGTGACTAGCCCTGGTATGCCCATTATCTCTCTTTCTCTCTCCCTCTCTCTGTCTCATAAATAAAAAATAAAATAAAATAAAAATATTTTTCTTTGTTTATGTGCAAGTATACTGAGAGAAAAAGAGAATGGGTGCACCAGGGCCTCTTGCCACTGCAAATAAACTCCAGATGCCTGTGACACTTTGTACATCTGGCTTTATGTGGGTACTGGGGAACTGAACCCAAGCCATTAGGCTTTACAAGCAAGTACCCTTAAACACCGAGCCATCCATCTCTAGCCTCCAAGTATTTTGTTTTGTAAAAGGTTTTATTTATTTTTGTTGGTTTTTATTTTTATTTATTTATTTAGTTAGTTATTAGAGACAGACAGAGGGAAAGAGAGAATGGGCGCGCCAGGGCCTCTAGCCACTGCAAACGAACTCCAGATGTGTGCACCCCCTTGTGCATCTGGCTTACATGGGACCTGGAGAATCAAACCAGGGTCCTTAGGCTTTGCAGGCAAATGCCTTATCCGCTAAGCCATCTCTCCAGCCCCTTATTTTTTTATTGACAACTTCCTTAATTGTAGACAATATCCCATGATATTTCCCTCCCTCCCCCCACTTTCCCCTTTGAAACTCCACTCTCCATCATATCCCCGCCCCGTCTCAATCAGTCTCTTTTTCATTTTGATGTCATGATCTTTTCCTCCTGTTATGATGGTCTTGTGTAGGTAGTGTTGGGCACCGTGAGGTCCTGGATGCTCAGGCCATTTGTGTGTCTGGATATCCTTTTTTATTTTTTTGAGGTAGGGTCTCACTCTAGCCCAGGCTGACCTAGAACTCACTCTGTAGTCCCAGTTTGGCCTTGAACTCACAGCGATCCTCCTACCTCTTGCCTCCCCAGTGCTGGGATTAAAGGCGTGCGCCATCATGCCTGGCTCAGTTAAGGTTTCTGAGGACATTAAATGAATTTAATGTATCCATGTACTAGGTTAATTCCCTCCTTACTCCTTTAGGGCTTTGTGGTCAAGCTTAATTAAAAATAGAGTCTACAAATATTATTTAAAGACTTTTATGTTGTCAATATGGGGTTCACAAGTCAATGTCTAACATTTTAACAGGTCATCATATATATGGTGCTATATGTAATTGACCATATAATTATATATGACTGTGTGTAAAATAATTTTTCTGTTTCCAGTTAAATTTGCTTTTTTTGTTTGTTTGTTTGTTTTTGTTTTTTTGCTTTTTTTGAGGTAGGGTCTCACTCTAGTCTAGGCTGACCTGGAATTCACTATATGACTCATGGTGATCCTCCTACCTCTGCCTCCCGAGTGCTGGGATTAATGGTGTGCGTCACCACGCCCGGCTTAAATTTGCTTTTCTATAATCACTAATACTCAGGAGGCTGAAGGAGGATCACATGAACATATCTTCCACCTGCCCCCAGAAAAATGGGTCTGGGGAGATGTCTGAGTGGTTAAAGATGCTTACACAGCCTGCTGGCTCAGGTTCAATTCCATGGCCACTCATGTAAAGCCAGATACACAAAGTGCATGCATCTGGTGTTCTGTTTGCAGTGGCATAAGACCCCAGTGTGTGTGTGTGTATATATATATTTTAGAGAGAGAGGGAGAGAGAGAGAAAGAGAATGGGCATGTCAGGGCCTCCAGCCACTGCAAATGAACTTCAGATGCATGTGCCACCTTGTGCATTTGGCTTACATGGATCCTGGGGAATTGAACCCGAGTCCTTTGGCTTTGTAGGCAAATGCCTTAACCACTAAGCCATCTCCAGCCCAAATAAATTATTTAAAAATTTTTTTTTAAATTATTTTATTTATTTTTGGAGAGAGACACAGAGAGAGACAGACAGAGAGGGAGACAGATAAAGATGGGCACACCAGCAGTCTCTCAGCTGCTGTGAACAAAATCCAGATGCGTGCACCCCATTGTGGACAAGTGCGGCATTGCGCCCTTGCGTCACTTTGCATCTGGCTAAACGTGGGACCTGGAGATTGGAACCGGGTTCTTAGGCTTAGCAGGCAGGCGCCTTAACCACTAAGCCATCTCTCCAGCCCCCACATAAATTATTTTTAAATGTTGGGGATATAGGTCAGTGGTCTTGGGGTCAGACTCTAGTAATACACACATGCACACACATTGGCTTCGTGTTCAACAGCTGTGAGATGGTGGACAAAATGAGGGCTCAGGAGATGTCTCAGTTGAGCCAGCATGAGGACCCTAATTTGGATCCTCAGCACCCACACAAAAACCTGGTCTCAGCCCTGGGGAGGTGGAGGCAGGAAGATCCCCAGGACAAACTGAGCAGCTAGTCTAGCCAATTTGGAACCCAGATCCAGTGAGAGATCCTGTTTCAAAAATAAGGTAGAGCCGGGCGTGGTGGCACACGCCTTTAATCCCAGCACCCGGGAGGCAGAGGTAGGAGGATCGCTGAGAGTTCGAGGCCACCCTGAGACTACATACTTAATTCCAGGTCAGCCTGGACCAGAGTGAGACCCTACCTCGCAAAACCAAAAAAAATAAATAAATAAAAAGGTGGAAGCTGGGCATAGTGGTGTACCAGGGAGGAGGATCGTTGTGAGTTCGAGGCCAGCCTGAGACTGCATAGCAAATTCCAGATCACCCTGGGCTAGAGTGAGACCTTACCTCACAAAGCTAAATAGAGAGATGACAGACAGATAGATAAATAGATAGATAGATAGACAGACAGACAGATAGAATAAAAAGGTTGAGAGTAATTGATGAAGATACCTAACGTAGACCTCTGTCCCCCACAGTTTGTACACACACACACACACACACACAGATTAGATGATAAAATTAGACATTTTATGATGATTGATTACATTTGTAAATTGCATGCCATATGTAGATTTTGTATCAGTTTTACAAAGTAGGGTCTTATTGTAGGCCAAGCTGACCTGGAATTCACCGTGTAGTCCCAGGCTGGCCTGGAAGTCATGGCAGTCCTTCTGTCTCAGCCTCCCAGGTGCTGGGACTGAAAGTGTGCACCATCATGTCCAGCTCTTATGTAGATTTTAAAAAAAGAAAACTCATGTAATAAATTATAAAATAAATTTATTGCATAATAGACATTTACTTAGTATCCAGTATCTAGTTATTATGTGGAAGAGAAAGGAAAGCCAGGCCTTTAATCTGAGAAAAAACCATTCATTCATCTGCCATCTATCTAAATAGAGAATAATGCTACGTACCGTTTATCATTAAATAATTTAATATCCTGCAGCTCCTGAACTGATGTTTAAAATCCTTGAGCTATAACTACGTGCAAAAGCAAAAACTGGTCCTTGTGGAAGTATTCCTGTTGTGATTTTTCTCATTATGAATTTCTACACGGGGAAGTTGCTAAGTGACGCGAGTTTTGTTAGAAACCTCCTCGCCTTGCTCGCCCAGCCTCTGCTGGTCCTTCTGTCTCCGCGGCTGAGGCGGAGTGTAAAACCGCCCGGAATGCCTCCTTGCACAGTTGAGCTATTAAGCAGAACTAATTCTTTATGGAATGACAAGACCTAAGAAAGGCGTCTCTGGGACCAGGCGATCCAAGGCAATCACTTGGCAGGCTGCTGGAGGGAAGTGGGCTTGGTCCAGACAAAGCAAGGCAGCTTTTTCTTTCCCTTGAATTCGCAGGAGCCACACAAGTCGAACAGCTTTGAAGCCGGTTAATGTGGCTTACTCTGCGTGTTTTTTTTTTCCCCCCGAACCGTTTCCTGCTTGTTTTTGCCAGCAGAGGGGCCGGGAATAATCACTTGATAAATGCATTAGCATGTGGCCTACGCGTCCGTGACCACACACTGTTGCTGGGAAAACAGATAATTTGAGAAGAGGAAACCCCAGGTGGAGGGAGGGATGCCCCTTCAAAGTGAGATTAGATTATCCTCTGAAATTAGCAGGATTCTGTCCCAATTATGAGGACCATATGGAGACTATATATATATATATATATATTTCTTACTCAAGATTTTATATATATATATATTTCTTATTCAAGATTACCAAGTGGTTGGGAAGGGTGTAAGGCAAAGTGACTAGGGGTAGTTTTCACTCTAGCAGTTCTAGAAAAGGAATGTTGGTGGTAGTTTTATGACAGACTCGTGATTATAGAACACTTAGCTCTTTGTGTGCTTTCTGGTGAAAGCCCTCTCCTCTATTTTGACTCGGTGTGTGATGTGTTTTCTTGTCCTTAAAGCTTTTCCTTAAGTTCCTATGACGACACACTCTTCCTCCCACGGCCGCCCATTTCCACATCACGCCCCCCCCCCATCGCTTTGGGTCCTGAGAAGTTGAGGTACCTGGTGTGGTTACCAGTGTTTGCTGGTCACTGTGGGGTGTGCACCTCAGTGCAGCAGACTGAGATGAGCAGAGATGAGCAGAGATGAGCAGAGACCAGTGGTACACGAGTGCCACAGCCCGGATACTGGGAGTGACTGGGGCTCGCTGCATCTCTCCTCCTCTGCTGTAGGAGCGTGAGATTGGTGTGATACTGATGCGTGCACAAAACAGTGTGGCTTTGCTTTCCACTCAGCAGTTCTCTCGTATCCTGAAGGAGTGATGGAGTGTTCAGCAGTCTTAGTCAAACATGAATCTGAAAGGCTGTAGCAGTGGTTTAAAAAGCCCATTTCTTAGGTTGGAGAGATGGCTCAATGGGTCAAGCATTTGCTATGCAAACATGAGGGCCTGAATTTAGATTCCTTTTCGTTTTATTTTCTTTTTAAAATTATTTAGCGGGGCATGGTAGCGCACACCTTTAATCCCAGCATTTGAGAGGCAGAGGTAGGAGATTCACCATGAGTTTGAGGCTACCCTGAGGCAACATAGTGAATTCTAGGTCAGCCTGGGCTAGAGTAAGACTCTAACTGGGAAATATGTATGAAAGAGGCAGATAGAGTGAGAGAAAGAATGGACATGCCAGGGCTTCAACTGGTGCAAATGAACTCCAGATGCATGTACCACCCACCTTGTGCATCTGGCTTACATGGGTCCTGGGGAATTGAACCTGGGTCCTTTGGCTTTGCAGGCAAGCACCTTAACTGCTAAGTCATCTCTATAGCCTGATGATATATATATATATATATATAATCTGCATGTTTACCACACTTATAGAATGTCTCTTTTGATTTGTTTTATTTTTTTTGTTTTTCAAGGTAGGGCTTCACTCTAGCCCAGGCTGACCTGATACTCACTCTGTAGTCCAAGGCTAGCCTCATGGTGATCCTCCTACCTCTGCCTGGGATTAAAGGCGCATGCCACCATGCCCAGCTTTGTTTTATTTTTATTTATTTTTATTTTGTTTTGTTTTTCGAGGTAGTGTCTCACTCTAGCTCAGGCTAACCTGGAATTCACTATGTAATCTCAGGGTGGCCTTGAACTCATGGTGATCCTCCTACCTCTGCCTCCCACGTGCTGGGATTAAAGGCGTGTGCCACCATGCCCAGCTAATTTTTAAAAAGTATTTTATTTATTTATTTTTATTTATTTGAGAAAGAGATAAAGAGGCAGAGAGAGAGAGAGAGAGAGGGCAAGTGAGCACGCACCAGGGCTTCCAGCCACTGCAAATAAACTCCAGACACATGTGCCACCTTGTACATCTGGTTTATGTGGGTACTGGAGGATTGAACCTGAGTGCTTAGGCTTCATAGGCAAGTACCTTAACCGCTAAGCCATCTCTCCAGCCCGTCCTAGTTTTTTCAGGCAGAGTCTCAGTGTAGCTCAGGTTGATCTGGAACTCACTCTGTAGCCCAGGCTGGCCTGTAATTTATGGTAATCCTTCTACCTCAGTTTCTCCTGTGTTGGGATTATAGGCACGAGCCACACAGTGCCTGGCTCTTGAATGCATTTTTTTAAAAAATGACTTTTGTATCTGCCTTGTGCCAGAAATACAAAGATGAAGTGATCCAGATGTTGTCCCCTGGGTGGGAGCAAAAGTAGAGCTGATGAAACCAGACAGCAAACAGGATCTTGGGAGCAGGAGAGATATCTCAGGTTCTCCTTGGGAAATGAGGGCCCAGTTCACAGAAGAGGACAAGGTGGTGTTCAGACATCAGCTTTTAAAATCCGTGTGTGCTGTAAGCTTGCAAATGCATGATAATTCTTTGTCCTTTAGAAGTGGCCAGAGGGGCCCGGCATGTAGTTCAGTTGGTCGAGTGCTTGTCTGCCTTATGCAGGGTTCCATCCTCAGCATCAAATAAACTGGCTGTGGTGGCTCACACTCGTAATCCCAGCACTTGGGAGGTGGAAGCGGGAGGATCAGAAGCTCAAGTTCACCCATGACTACATAGTGAGCTTGCCAGCCTGGGATACACAAGACCTTGCCTAAAGAAAGAGAGAGAGGGGCTGGAGAGATGGCTTAGTGGTTAAGGCGTTTGTCTGCAAAGCCAAAGGACCTTGGTTTGATTCCCCAGGACCCATGTAAGCCAGATGCACAAGGTGTTGCGTGCGTCTGGAGTTTGTTTGCAGTGGCTGGAGGATCTGGCATGCCCATTCCCTCTCTCTCTCTCTCTCTCTCTGTGTGTGTGTGTCTTTCTCTCTCTCAAATAAATAAGTAATACAGTATTTTTAAAAAAAGAGACAGAGAGAGGCATGTGGCAAGCCTCCAGCGTGCCCAGGTCTGCAGTGACCTTGTGTGTTCCCTCAGTCCTTGCCAAAAGAGCTTTGAAACCATTTGAGGCCTTGCTCTGCTCTCCCTAGAACAAGGTTATAGAAATTTCAGACCATTGTAAAGCAAAAAGCAGGGGAGGGGGGAGATGTAGAAATTAAACAAAAACCTTTCTGTTTTATATTAAAAAAAAACATAGACTTTTGAAATTTATTTTTGATTTACACAGAGTAAAGCTCCCTTTTTTGAGCCACAGTTCAGAGCTCTGATTTCTGTATAGCATTGTGTGACCCTCACCAGCCGCCATCCAGAAAGACTTCCTCACCCCAAACACTCTCTCCTGCCCTCTGTAGGCAAATGCTCCCCAGCCAGCAAGGCTTAGCAGCCCCTCTGTTTTGCATTTTCTTGAATGTAATGTAAATGGAATTGCGTATGATACAGTGTTTGGATCCTTGTTTCTTTCTCTCTAAATTCTGCGTTTGAATTTACCTGTGCTGTGGATGGTATCAATAGCTTGTTCCTTTTTACTTCTGAATAGCACCCCTCACCACCTGGAGGGGTTTTAGGTTGGTTTATGTTGGAGTGGTTATAAACCAAGGTTCGCTAAACTCTTACATGGATTTTTGTGTAAATTCAAGCTTTCAATATTTAGAGATAAGAATGCAGGATCATAGGGACATAGATAAGAACTCTATACGAAATTGGCAGCCTGTTTTCCAAAATGACTACAGGGTTGTTTTTGTTTTGTTTTGTTTTGTTTTGTTTTGGTAATTTCAGTTCCTTCAAACTGATAATTGGATGTCATTCTGCCTTTGAAGTCAGGGCTGACCTGGGCAAACTCACCTGTTTTTAATCTTTTACCACCACCACCACCACCCCCTTGTATTTTTTGTTTTGTTTTTCGAGGTAGGGTCTCACTCTGGTCCAGGCTGACCTGGAATTAACTATGTAGTCTCTGAGTGGCCTCGAACTCATGGCAATCCTCCTACCTCTGCCTCCCGAATGCTGGGATTAAAGGCGTGCGCCACCACGCCTGTTCCCCCTCATATTTTTTTGTCCAACTTCCTTTCTTTTAAAGGGTTTTATTTTTAAAATTTTAAATCTTAAGCCGGGCGTGGTGGCGCACGCCTTTAATCCCAGCACTCGGGAGGCAGAGGTAGGAGGATTGCCGAGAGTTCGAGGCCACCCTGAGACTACATAGTTAATTCCAGATCAGCCTGGACTAGAGTGAGACCCTACCTCGAAAAACCAAAAACCAAAAAAAAAAAAAAAAAAAATTTTAAATCTTTTGCCGGGCATGGTGACGCACGCCTTTAATCCAAGGTAGGAGGATCGCCAAGAGTTTGAGGCCATCCCGAGACTACATAATTAATTCCAGGTCAGCCTGGACCAGAGTGAGACCCTACCTCGAAAAACCAAAAATAAATAAATAAATAAATAAATAAATAAAATTATTATTATTATTTAAAATTATTTATTTATTTATTTATTTATTTATTTATTTATTTATTTATTTATGACAGAGTGAAGGAGAGAAAGTGTGAGAATGGGCACGGCAGGGCCTCTAACCACTGCAAACGAACTCCAGATTCATGTGCCACCATGTACATCTGGCTTACATGGGACCTGGAGAATTGAACAGAGCTCCTTAGGCTTCACAGGCATATGCCTTAACCGCTAAGGCATCTCTCCAGCCCCAAAATATTTTTTTTTTAAAGGAAGTTGGAGCTGGAGAGATGCCTTAGCGGTTAAGCGCTTACCTGTGAAGCCTAAGGACCCATGTAAACTGGATGCACAAGGTGGCATATGCATCTGGACTTCGTTTGCAGTGGCTGGAGGTCCTGGTGTGCCCATTCTCTCTCTCTCTCTCTGTTGCTTTCAAATAAATAAAAAGAAACAAAAAATTTAAAAATATATATATTTATTTATTTATGAGAGTGAGAAGAGGTAGAGAGACAGAGACAGAGACACACACAGAGAGAGAGAGAGAGAGAGTGGGTGTGCCAGGGCCTCCAGCCACTCCCAAGTAACCCTAGATGCATGTGCCACCTTGTGCATCTAGCTTACGTGGGTTCTGGGGAATCAAACCTGGGTCCTTTGGCAGGCAAACACCTTAACCACTAAGCCATCTCTCCAGCCCCGCAAGTTTCTTTATATCTCCTGAATGCTTTATTCATGCTAGTTCCTTGAAGAGGAAGTCCCTGCTCTGTATTGGTCCTTTAGGCCCATGAGAGTATAATCTCCACATCCTTTTTCTTAGGCACCGTGTCTGTTGCCTAACCTGGATAAAAACACTCCATTGCCTCTTTCCACTACAACTCAAGCATACAAAATAATGATGCTGAAAGTATTCAATACAAGAGCATTTGGACCAACGGGGGCATTTGCACTCATTTCCACTATCATTACAACTAGTTGTGAATTGATTTCATTTCAGCAGATCTTAGATGGGAATGGTTGTGTTTAAAGTGCCGTGACGCATAGGCCTGTTAACATTATTGCTGGTTTCTTGGAATATTTTAGGAGACAGATGGCGAGACAATGGTCCTTAGTCTTTTGTTGCATCTGCATTGGAAGGGGTACAAGGAGGTGGGAAGCTAGGAAATACCAGCAGAGCCCTCTTCTTCAATTAAGCCTGAGACTTGAGAACCTTGACCTCTTTCATCACTTTCTGTGGAGTTTGGAAGATGTCATTGAAGATTAAAGGTCTTTAAAGAAATTATTTGGTAAACTGAGTGTGGTGGTGCATGCCTTTAATCCCAGCACTGGGGAGGCAGAGGTAGGAGGATCGCCGTGAGTTGGAGGCCACCCTGAGACTACATAGTGAATTCCGGTTCAGCCTGGGCTAGAGCGAGATCTTTCCTTGAAAAAAAAAATATTTGGGTTGGAGTGATAGATTGCTTAGCTGTTAAGGTGCTTGCCTGCAAAGCCTGAAGATCCAGGTTCTACTCCCCAGAACCCGCGTAAGCCAGATGCACAAGGTGGCACATGCATCTGGAGTTCATTTGCAGTGGATAAGGCCCTGGTATGCCAGTTTTCTCTCTCTCTCTCTCTCTCATAAATTAAAAATAATAGTATTTCTGTGCCTGTGTGTGTAAGTGTGCATGTATAGCAGTTGTACAGGCTTGTTTTGAAGGACCAGTGACAACAATAAGCTTTAAGTGATAAGTATAAAACTGAATAGGAAGCCAGGCGTGGTGGTGCACACCTTTGATCCCAGCACTCTGGAGGCAGAGGTAAGAGGTTCGCCATGAGTTCAAGGTCACCCCGAGACCCTGAGAATACAAAGTGAATTCCAGATCAGCCTGGGTTAGAGTGAGAACCTACCTCGGAAAAAAAAAAAAAAAAAAAAAAACCTGAATAGCAAACTCTGAAACTGTGGACATTTGACAGTCAGAGGGGTCTGAGGAGATGGCTCAGTTGGTAAAGCACTCACCAGGCAAGCACGAGGACCCAAGTTTGAATCCCCACCACTCACGTACGTGTGGCGTGGCAGCCTGCATGAAATCCCAGTAATCTGTGGAGACATGGGGGGTGGGGGGCTATCCCTGGGGCAAGCTAACTAGCTGCAGTGGCAGAATTGGTGGGCTCTGGGTTCGAGGAAGAGCTTATCTCAGTAAATAAGGCAGAGCCATTGAGGAAGATGCTTGACACCGACCACTAACTCCACATACATGAGCACATACGTGTACCCACACGCGTGTGAACAAACACACAATCACCCTGTGAGCTGCTAACACATTTCCCCAGAGTTACTGAATGGGTGACTTGTAGCTGGTGGAAACTAGACATATTGGAACGGGACTGCTGGCCATGTTCCAGCCGCTGAGAAAGATTCCCCAGGGAGGGCTGAGGGCTGTGCTGGTGGCAACTGGTGCCCTCTGTCCTTCGGGAGCCCAGAGAGGCCTAGACATCCCCAGACTGACTGCAGTGCCGGGACCAACTATTGAAACCCTGCCCAAGATGCTGACTGACCTACTTTATGTGCAGTGCTGTTTTTTTTTGTTTTTGTTTGTTTGTTTGTGTTTTGTTTTTTGAGGTAGGGTCTCACTCTAGCCTAGACTGACCTGGAATTCACTATGTAGTCTCAGGGTGGCCTCAAACTCACAGTGATCCTCCTACCTCTGCCTCCCAAGTGCTGTGATTAAAGGTGTGCGCCACCACGTCTGGCTTTTTTTATATGTAGTTTAAAAAAAGTTTAGGGCTGGAGAGATGGCGTAGTGGTTAAGGTGCTTTCCTGCAAAGACAAAAGATGCTGGTTTGATTCTTCAGGACCCAAGTAAGCCAGGTGCACAAGGTGGCGCATGCATCTGGAGTTCGTTTGCAGCGGCTGTAGACCCTCGTCTCTCTGTCTCTTTCTCTCAAATAAATAAATAAATAAATAAAAATAAAATATTTTAAAAAAGGATTGCACCTTTTAAAAAAAAGTTTAACTCGGGAGGCAGAGGTAGGAGGATCACTGTGAGTTCGAGGCCACCCTGAGACTACATAGTGAATTCCAGGTCAGCCTGGACCAGAGTGAAACCCTACCTCGAAAAACCAAAAAAAAAAAAAAAAAAAAAAGTTTAATTTTACTTATTAATGAGAGAGAGAGAATGGGCACACCAGGGCCTTCAGCCACTGCAAACAAACTCCAGATGCATGTACTACCTTGTCATCTGGCTTTATGTGGGTATTGGGGAATCAAACCTGCGTCTTTAGGTTCTGCAGGCGAGCACCTTGACCACTGAGCCATCTCTCCAGTCCCTTATAGGTAGTTATTACAATTAAGTAGCATTCTGCTTCAATTGGAGAACAGTCTGTGGACTGGCTTTAAGTTACTCTGTGTCTGTGCCATTTCCTAAAGTACACCCTCTACAAGTGTGACAACTACTGCATTTTCTCCTTGCCCGTCTGTGACCTTTTGCTTCACGCTTTGGCTCAAAGACTTTGTGGTCTTAGCCCTACCCTGCACCTGCTTAAAAAGAAAATTCAAGGGCTGGAGAGATGGCTTATCAGTTAAGGCGCCTGCCTGCAAAGCTTAAGAACACCCGCTAGATCTCCAGGTCCCATGTTTAGCCAGAAGCAAGTGATGCAAGGGCGCAATGCCGCACTTGACCTCAAGGGGGCGCATGTGTCTGGAATTCATTCACAGTGGCTGAGAGACTGCTGGCGCTCCCGTTCTCTCTGTGTCTCTCAAATTAAAAAAGAAAAGAGCCGGGCGTGGTGGCGCACGCCTTTAATCCCAGCACTGTGTTGGAGGATCTCCACCCTGAATTAAAAGTGAGACCCTACCTCGAAAAAACAAACAAACAAAAAAAAAAAAAAAAAAAGAAAAGAAAAGTAAAAAGAAAAGAAAATTCAAGTCCCACCATTTCCATGAAATGACATGGAAATAGTTTCCTTCCTGTTGTATTTTACTGGTATCTTTATTTATTTTGCTTTCAAAGATTTTATTTTTATTTATTTATTTGTTAGAGACAGAGAGAGGGAAAGGGGGGAGAGTGAGAATGGGCACGCCAGGGCCTCCAGCCACTGCAAATGAACTCCAGATGCTTGCACACCCTTGTGCATCTGGCTTACGTGGGCCCTGGAGAGTTGAACCGGGATCTTTAGGCTTCACAGACAAATGCCTTAACTGCTAAACCATCTCTCCAGCCCTTCTTTTGCTTTTAATTAAACTAATTTGGGTGTTTTCTTTACAAAGTAGAAAAAAAAAAAAAACATTGGGTAGGATGAACGTTGCTGATTGGTCATTTGTTTTTGAAATCAACATGTATTAAGTATTTTATTTCCTGTGGCCTTTTTTGCAAGCAAGGGCCTTTATTTAACCCAGGAGACATCTCTGCAGTCCCATGGCAGCTTTTTACATGCATGAATATTAGAGCAATATTTATCGAATTAGTTTCGTATGCAAACTAATGTTGGCATTATTGGTTTAATTAGTCATACCTTGCAATGTGTCATATGTGTCTGCTTTCAAAGTTGGGGACACAATTCCATCTGAGCAGCTTTGGCAGGTTGGATCCCTCCCCCAACTAGACGGCACAGAAGCAAATGATGCAGTAGACAGTTGAAGGAGAGGAAGTCGCAAATGAAACAGGCACTTACATTTACTGTGTTTGCGCGGCTGTTTTTGAGGGCAGCACACGTTTCTTGGCTGTTTTATGGAGCTCTGGCCTCTTAAGGGCGCTGCCTTAACAACTTCTCTTGGTTTATGTTGGCACCGACTGTGGAAGGAAGAAAGAGGTCGGGTTTCACGAGGAGGAGGCTGGACTTGTAAACTCATACCTCACTTGCAGAGACAAAGTCCACACCGGCGTAAGCTGGAATTTACATAAGGCTAGGAGGGGACTTGTCATTTAAATAAGTCAAAATAAGTCCATCTGTAACGAAGGTAGTTTATAAATTTTAGAAGGCCCTAGCACTGGCTGTGAAGGACACATTTGTTGATGCACCCCCTTTAAAGAAAATACACCAAAAAAATAAAAATAAAAAATAAAAGTCAGAAGAGGAGCTCTTCCTTCCTGGTAGCTTAAGCTTGTGATCCCAGCACTCAGGAGGCTGAGGTGGGAGGAAGAATCATGAGTTCAAGGCCAGCCTAGATTACATGAGTTCTAGGCCAGCCTTAGCAATATAATGAAACCCTGTCTCAAAAAAAAAAAAAAAAAAAAAAAAAACCCACAACAAAACCGCAATAAGACTGGGAGCGAGTACAGCTGTTAAAGATACTTGCTTGCAAAGCCTACTGGCCCAGGTTCAAATCCCAAGAACCCATGTATGCCAGATGTTCAATGTGTCTGGTGTTACTTTGCAGCAGGAAAAGGCAGGGCTTGTGTGTGTGAGCATGTACACACACACACACACACACACACACACACAAATTAAAAAAAAATAGGTTTGCGGGGGGAGAGATGGCTTAGCGGTTAAGGCGCCTGCCTGCTAAGCCTCAGAACGTGGGTTCCAATCTCCAGGTCCCACGTTTAGCCAGACGCAGTGACGTGAGGGCGCAATGCCGCACTTGCCCACAAGGGGCAAATGTCTGGAGTTCATTCACAGCGGCTGGGAGGCCACTGGTGTGCTCATTCTCTCTCTCTCTCTCAATAATAATAAAAGGTTTGGGGATGGTGGTTCAGTGTAAGAGTACTTACCTTGTATGTGCAAGGCCATGGGTTTAATTCCACCACTGGGAGAAAACTCAAAACAGAAAGACAGATACTTGCTGGGAAACAAAGTATAAAGAATTGTGGTATAAGGAATTATTTAAGCTAGAGTGAAACCCTACCTCAAAAAAAAAAAAAAAAAAGAATTATTTCAGGGGCTGGAGAGATGGTTTAGCGGTTAAGTCGTTGGCCTGCAAAGCCAAAGGATCCCGGTTCGATTCTCCAGAACCCATGTAAGCTAGATGCACAAGGGGACACATGCATCTGGAGTTGGTTTGCAATGGCTAGAGGCTCTGGTGCGCCCATTTCCTCTCTCTCTGTCTCTCTGCCTCTTTCTCAAATAAATAAATAAAATAAGATAAAAGAATTATTTCAGATCAGAATGGGAGAATTCAGGGAGGGTGGCTGTTGACTAGGGCAACTGTTCTGTAATTGTGTTTCTTTTTTTTTTTTTTTACACTTCTAAAGGATTAAATAAACAAGAATGTAACATGTGTACCTACTAGCTGGCAGTCAACTATATGCTAAGCTGTTCTTTCTTTCATAAAATTGCTTAAAATCTGTGTTGTAACCCCCACTTTCCTTCCCAGGGTTTGTCACAGTTTGAGTTATTATGCACGTAGTAATTTAGTTAAATAACCTTGCCCACCCTTAGACAAAGATCCCTGAGCCAGGCGTCTTACCACTTGGAATGTACTAGGCACCAAATAAGTATTTGCCAAACATATCAATGAGTTTAGAAGAGACTATGTTAATCTAAAAGTTTTCTAAGATTGATGTGATTGAAATCTTTTTGTAAGCTGGGTGTGGTGGCGCACGCCTTTAGTCCCAGCACTTGGGAAGCAGAGGTAGGAGGATCACTGTGAGTTCAAGACCACCCTGAGACTACATAGTGAATGCCAGGTCAGCCTGGGCTAAAGTGAGATGCTACCTTGGGGGGGGGGAGTTATTAATAATCTAGCCCATTATTTCATGATGAATTGTGTGATTTAAAGCCCATCAATGTGATGTGAGTATCATGCAGATGACAGGTGTGACTGTCACATGGTAGAGCTGATATTGATACGTGGTTCTTGGAGATCAGCTCCTTGGGCTGCGGTTTAGATGCCTTCCCTCGCAGACATCTTGTTTTACAAAACTGAAGATTGACTAAGTGCTTTGACCTGTTTTCCGTGTGAACCCAGTGACGTCACAGTGCTTCTCCCACCCACCACAGCCATTCTACAAACGGACACCTTTGTGAGTCTGGCAGCGTGGGGGACGAGTGCGCTGCTCTTCGGCCTGAGGTGGTGTCGTCGTCACTGTCCCCTTTCATCTGTGTCCCACAGAGATTTCAGAATCTGATTCAAAGCCAGTCCCCACAGTGTTTTTACCTGGCTAGTTTTTTTTTTTTTTTTTAACTTTTATTTATTAGAGAGAGAGCGGCAGATTGAGAGAGACAGAGAGAAATAGAATGGGCCCATAGGGCCTCTAGCCACTGCAAGTGAACTCCAGATGCATGCGCTAACTTGTGCATCTGGTTTCCGAGGGTCCTGAGGAATCGAACCTGGGTCCTTTGGCTTTGCAGGCAAGTACCTTAACTGCTAAGCCATCTCTCCAGCCTCTACCTGGCTAGTTTGTCTCTATATCCCTTTCCTTTGATACACAGCAGTATATGAAGTCTGTATCATACCACTGGGCGTGTAACTACATACTATTCTGAATTGTTTAGTTTTTGTTTCATTTACATTAATTTTGTCTCTTCAATGTATTATTATGTCTCGAGCCTATGTAGAGTTTAATTCTGGGAAGGGCCAGACTTGCGTGATTTTCCCAGAAAGCATCAAATTCAGTACATTGTTCATTTAATTAGACATTAAGTCATCTTTGCAATTCTTAGGTTGGATTGATCTCATGTCGGAGCAGGAGTTCAGGTGTGACAACATACCCATCATGATGTAATTTCTCTTTAAAATTAAGAGAAAATTTATTTCGGTTGTGTGTCTGTGTGTATGGTCTCCAAGGCCTCTTGCTGCTGCAGAAGGACACCAAATGCTGGAACCAGTTTTTGCATCTGGCTCTTGTGGGTGGTTTGGGAATTGAACCTGGACTGGCAGGCTTTGCAAGCAAGTGCCTCCTTCTGCTGAGCCATCTCCCAGCCTGTGATGTCGTTTTAAGTGTGGGTCTCATGAGCTTGTTCTAAACTTGTCAAATTTCCACCTATAGCCATTTCTGCATTTGAAGTTCAGCCCGTCTCCACTGAAGTCCACGAAGGTGGAGTTGCCCGGTTTGTATGCAAGATTTCATCCAACCCTCCCGCGGTCATAACCTGGGAGTTCAACCGGACAGCTCTGCCGGTCACCATGGACAGGTAAAAGTAGAGCTTTCTTCTTTGGGGGTGATGAAGACATCAGATAAAGTGATAGGGAAAACAGTTCATGTCACCTCAGTGGGTTTGTGTCGCTGAGGGGGGCAGTAATTGATTTCATAAAGCATTTAAGATAGACAAAGAATGCCATCGTCTCAATCTCTGGGACACGGGCATGGTGACTAGTTCCCTGAGAAGTCAAATACTTTATTCAACTGCTTTATTCTTTCCCCCAAGTATTTGTTCCAGCCATATACAGCTGTGAGTATTTGGATTTCAGCTCAAGATTTTTAGGAATCAAATGATCAAATTACATGTTCCGAGCCGGGCATGGTGGTGCATGCCTTTAATCCCAGCATTTGGGAGGCAGAGGTAGGAGGATTGCTGTGAGTTCGAGGCCACCTTGAGAATATAGAGTGAGTTCCAGGTCAGCCTGGGCTAGAGTGAGACTCTACCTCGGAAAAAAAAAAAAAAAAAGAAAGAAAAAGAAAAAAGAAAAAAAATTACATGTTCCACGCTAGGCATGGCTGTACCAGTGTGAGGTACCTCCATGAATGCCCTGGTAGCTTCCTGCTTCCATGTCTATCTTCCATTTCCTATTCCTTCTTCACTATGTGCGTGCGTGCGCGCACACACACACGTGCGCACACACACACACACATGCACATATACAAACATATATGAGAGAGAGAATATGGGCATGCCAGGGCCTCTAGACACTGCAAACAAATTCCAGAAGCATGTGCCACCTTGTGCATCTGGTTTATATGGGTTCTGGGTAGTTGAACCTGGTTTCTTAGGCTTTGTAGGCAAGTGCCTTAACCACTGAGTTGAGCCCTCTTTCCAGTCCAGTATACTTTTATTTTATTATTTTATTTTTTTGGTTTTTCAAGGTAGGGTCTCATGGGCTGATCTGGAATTCACTCTGTATTCTCAGGGTGGCCTCGAACTCTTGGCAATCCTCCCACCTCTGCCTCCAGAGCACTGGGGTTAAAGGCGTGCGCCACCACGCCCAGGATGATGAAGTTTCAATTGTCGTTGTTGTTGTTTTATTTTGTTTTGTTTGGCAGTGCTGGGGATTGAACTCAGAGCCTTCCTCTGTCAGACTAGTGCCCTACCACCACCCCACACTCCCAGCCCAAGCTAGTATGTTGTTAGAAAGCCTTTAAAAGTATTGCTTCTAACACTGCAAAAAGGTTGGATATGTTAATAGTTCCTGTCATCTGCTAGGTTAAATACAATGCAAAGTCTACTGCAGAAGACTTAACTGTGTCTCTTCTCATAACAGGGTAACTACCCTACCGACAGGAGTGTTGCAGATTTATGATGTTGGCCAGGTGGATGCTGGGAATTACCGCTGTGTGGCCACTACATCAGCTCACAAGAGGAAGAGCCTGGAGGCTGCTCTCATAGTGAGTCCAGGTACTGTGTTGCAGGGTTCCCCTCCCCCCGCCCCCATTTGGCTATGTAGTGAGTTTGAGGCCAGCCCAGGATACACAAGACTCAAAGAAAGAGAAAGGGAGGGAGGAAAGGAGAAAGAAGGAATGAGAAAAGAAAAGGATGAAGAGGAGAGGAAAGAGAGGGGAAAATGGATGTTTTGACACGTTTCACTTATCTTCCTACGATTTCTTTTTGTGTCCTGTCTTTGCCTCCCCAAAGCTAAGGAGTCTAAACCCTTGTACACACCAGCCATCGTGGCGGGCCCACAGAACGTAACGGCATCGCTTCATCAGACTGTCGTTTTAGAATGCATGGCCACGGGAAATCCCAAGCCGATCATTTCTTGGAGTCGCCTTGGTAAGTGTCCACTGTGTGTGGATCCGAGAGTGAGAAGTCCATTTCCTCAACTTTGTTCATTCCAATGAAACTGATTAAAAAGTTTCTTTCAAGCTGGGCATGGTGGCACACGCCTTTAATCCCATCATTTGGGAGGCAGAGGTAGGAGGATTGCCAAGAGTTCAAGGCCACCCTGAGACTACAGAGTGAATTCCAGGTCAGCCTGGACCAGAGTGAGACCCTACCTCAAAAACAAAAAAACAACAACAAAAAAAGTTTCTTTCACAGTCCAAACACATATTTGGTGACAGGCATCTTTTTAGTCCTCCAATGTGAGAAAGGGTTTATGCTGGGGAAGTTTATCCTTTTACGACTGATGGCTTTGCTAGTGGTCTGTCTTTTTACCTAATTTCAAAAGGGTGCGTTGTGTCGTTTTAACTTGTGATCTATTTGAAATAGATCACAGGTCCATTGATGTCTTTAACACTCGGGTGCTCGGAAATGGCAATCTCATGATATCTGACGTCAAGTTGCAACACGCTGGAGTGTATGTTTGTCGGGCCACCACCCCAGGCACGCGAAACTTTACAGTCGCCATGGCAACCCTGACTGTCCTAGGTAAGCTTTCTCTCTCTGTAATCCTCGTGTTTGCCATCTTCTCTCATTCATAACTTACTCTTATCTGAGTTTTGTAGCATTGCTGTATATAGAAAAATACTTTTGTTTCTTTGAAAATAGCTCCTCCCTCCTTTGTGGAATGGCCGGAAAGTTTAACAAGACCCCGGGCTGGCACTGCGCGGTTTGTGTGTCAAGCTGAAGGAATCCCCTCACCTAAGATGTCATGGCTGAAAAACGGGAGAAGGATCCATTCAAACGGCAGGATCAAAATGTACAATAGGTAGGCTGAGACATTTTGCTTCGGTTTTATGTAAAATAATGGCTTTATTCATTTTTTATGTGAGATGATTCTGATAATGTCCACTATCTAAAGATCCTTGACAGCTGAAGCTAAATGTCAGGGGCTAGAGAGATGACTCAGCAGTTAAAAGCCCTTGCTTGCAAAGCCTGATGGCTCAGGTCTGATTCTCCCTCCAGTGCCCATGTGAAGCAATAGCAAGAGGCCCTGACATACCCACTCTCTCTCCCTTTCCCTTCTTCTTCTCTCTCTCTCATAAATAAATAAAAATATAAAAACAAACAAACAAAAAAATTAGCCGGGTGTGGTGGCGCACACCTTTAATCCCAGCACTTGGGAGGCAGAGGTTGGAGGATCGCTGAGTTCGAGACCACCCTGAGACTACATAGTGAATTCCAGGTCAGCCTGGGCTAGAGTGAGACTCTACCTTGCAAAAAACAAAAATAAAAATAAAGAATTAAGAGCATGAATGTGCCATAGATGCTTTTGCATTTTACAGGTGGAAGCAGTCCATTATGAAGAAAAAAAATTCTGGGAGGTGGGGAGAGGCTCAGCCATTAAAAATACTTACTTGCAGACTTGCCCACCTGAGTCCCACCCCTCAGCACTCACTTGAAAGCCAGGTGCGATGTGGCACATGCATATATAATCCCAGTGCACCTATGGCACGAGGATACAGAGCCGGGAGAATGTAAAATGAGTGTACACTTGACAATACATGAAACTTGATGTTCATGTCATTCTTAGGATTCTTTCATGGGGTATAAATATTTTTTTTCTTTCCTCAGTAAATTGGTAATTAATCAAATTATTCCTGAAGATGATGCTATTTATCAGTGCATGGCTGAGAACAGTCAAGGATCCGTCCTGTCACGAGCCAGGCTCACCGTCGTGCTGTCAGAAGACAGGCCCAGTGCCCCCTGCAACGTGCACGCCGAGACCATGTCCAGCTCTGCCATCCTCTTGGCTTGGGAGCGGCCGCTGTACAACTCGGACAAGGTCATCGCTTACTCCGTGCACTACACGAAGGCAGAAGGTGAGCGGCGTCACCCGCGTTTACGAAGCGCCTCTTGCTCTCAGGATTTCGTCTCCAGGGGCTTGAGGATGTGACATTTGGTGTGCTTGCTTAGCATCCACGAGATCTTAGGTTCAATCCTCTGCAAGCTCACAACCCGGGTGAGGTCGTGCGTACCTTTAATCCCAACACTAGGGAGGTGGAGGCAGGAGGATTAGAAGTTCAAGATCATCTTCAGCCTACATAGTGGGTTTGCGTTTGAGACCAGTCTCGGCTATATAAGATGCTTTTTTGTCTAAGCATGTGTGTAGTATGTATGGTGTGGGGATGGTATATGTGTGTTTGTATGTAGATGTGTGTGTGGCCTACGTGTAAGAGGAGACCTTGGGTGTCCTCTACTCATATGTGTCTCTCACTGATCCCAGAGCTACCCTATTTGTGAGCCCCAGTGGTTTTCTCTGCCGCCCCTCCCCACAGGACTGGGGTTACAGACATGAGTAGTCATACCCAGATCTTTATGTTGATCCTAGGGAGTTGAACTCAGATGGGTGGAGCCCCCCCCAGGCCCTCATGTTTGAGTGTGCAGTACTTCTACCTGCTGGGCCATCTCTCCAGCTCTAGACCCTATCTTAAAAAGAAAATGGAGGGCTGGAGAGATGGCTTAGCAGTTAAGGCACATGCCTGGGAAGCTTAAGGACCCCAGTTCAATTCTCCAGGTCCTACATAAGCCAGATGCACAAGGGGGCGCATGTGTCTGGAGTTCATTTGCAGTGGCTAGAGGCCCATTCTTCCTCTCCCTCTCTCTCTTTCCCTCTCTCTGTCTATGAGTTAAAGGCCACCCTGAGACTACATAGTGAATTCCAGGTCAGTCTGGGCTAGAGCAAGATCCTGTCTTGAAAAACCAGAAAAAAAAAAAAAAAAAAGTCTAAAAAAAAGTTGGATGAGATAATTTACTAATCTCATTTACTACATAAAATTAAATATCACATCTCTTAAAATTTTATTTACTATTATTGGTTTCACTTTCTTTTTTTGGGGGAGATAGGGTTTCGAGGTAGGGTCTCACTCTGGCTCAGGCTGCCCTAGAATTCACTATGTAGTCTCAGCGTGGCCTTAAACTCACAGTGATCCTCCTACCTCTGCCTCCTGAGTGCTGGGATTAAAAGCGTGCGCCACCACACCCGGCCTCCACTTTCTTTTTTGCTTTTTATCCTTATGTCTTACTTTTAGCCAAAATATTGGAGGGAAAAGAGCTACGTAGACATCCTCTCTCACTGACTTCCCATGGAAGCCAAGGTGTAGAGGTTTGGACAAGAACAGCCTCCCTTGTATACGCAGCGGCGTGAGAAGCCTTCATACCACCAGAGACCCTCTGTAGAGAGAGACGGGGGGGTTTGCTGTTGCTGCTGGGGTTTGTGTTTTGAGAGGGAATATTCTGAATGTAAATGGGGGTCGTGGAAGCAGGAAGAGTGGAGGTGTGCTAACTGAGCGTGGTGGAGAATGCGAATTCCTATCTTAGTGACTTCGGAGGTGGCAGGATGGCTGGTGGTGGTGGGGACTCTCTTGTCCCCTATTATGGCTGTTTCATTAGCGCCTCTGCATGCGGCTCAGTGGCCTATTCAGGGCCAGAACAAGGCCTTTTAATTTGAACTCAAGGACCTCTTTTGCTAGGTCAGAAATCGGACTATGCAGCTCCTAATTAACAAGCCATTAGCCAAGTCTGTTGTGAAATGCCTGTAATCTTGTCTAATTAAAATGCTATCAAGTTAATTCAGAAATGGGGAAGAACTTAGTCCTGGAATGTGCTTCCCAGAGCAGGAGGAGGGGCCGAGCCTGAGAGCTTGGGGGTGACAGGCCCCGGCGGGGACTGTCACTGCCGGAATGCAGCTCCACAGAGACAAATCCCTTCTCCCTTGCCCCGCATACGTCTTTAAGAAGTGTGGAGACTTTTCTTCTTGATGGGGCACAGCAGTTAAAGCACATTTCCTGCTGCCCGCCCACCCGGTTGTTCTGCTTGGTGTAAATAAAAGAATGACTTGTGGCAAGCCCATGTGGCAGAATTCTAGGGGACAAAGCGAGATCTTTTGCAGGACAACTTTTGGTTTGGTGTGTTTTTATGAAGACTAGAGTCTGTACATTCCCTACTGTCTCTCTGTTTAGGTTTGGAAGAAAAAAGGCGCCACAAGCTTAAGCCACGAACATTTATTTCCATGCTCGTGCTGAGCTGTGTTTCTGTGGCTCGCTGTACGTTTGACTACGGCGTGCGTGACATTTAGAGAAGATTAATTCTTTCACATTGGACAGGAAATATCCACAGCAGTCATTTGTCAAAAGACAAATAACTTGGTTTCTTTTTTTTTTTTTTTTTTTTTTTGAGGTAGGGTCTCACTCTGGCCCAGGCTGACCTGGAATTAACTATGTAGTCTCAGGGTGGCCTTGAACTCACGGCAGTCCTCCTACCTCTGCCTCCCGAGTGCTGGGATTAAAGGCGTGCGCCACCACGCCCGGCATAACTTGGTTTTTTAAAAAAAAATTTAAAAATTTGGGCTGGAGAGATGGCTTAGCGGTTAAACGTTTGCCTATGAAGTCTAAGGACCCCGGTTCCAGGCTCGATTCTCCAGGACCCACGTAAGCCAGATGCACAAGGGGGTGCATGCATCTGGAGTTCGTTTGCAGTGGCTAGAGGCCCTGGCGCACCCATTCTCTCTCTCTCTCTCTCTCTCTCTCTCTCTCTCTCTACCTGCCTATTTCTGTATCTCTCTCTCTCAAATAAATAAATAAATAAAATATTAAAAAAATTAAAAATAAAATGTGATGTTTAAAAAAAAAATCTTAAAATTTATTTGCATACATGTGTGTGCACATGCCAGGATCTCTTTCTGCTTTAAACAAGAGCCTGTCTGACTTTATGTGGTAGTAGGGAATTGAACCCAGGTCAGCAGGCTTTGCAACCAAGTGCTTTTAACCGCTGAGTCATCTGCCTAGCCTCAACTTGGTTACTTGTACAAAATAAAGACTTTCTGTTCACGAAAGGGTTTTGTGTCACGAGGTGACAGTGATGACGGTGCAACAACCAGAGTTTATAGTGAGGGAAAGATGGTCTTGCTAATTTTATTTTGAATGTTCATAACTTTCAAATGTGGGTTCTTTGATCTAGGTTTAAATAACGAGGAGTATCAGGTAGTCCTTGGGAATGACACGACGCATTACATCGTTGATGACCTGGAGCCTGCCAGCAACTACACCTTCTACATCGTGGCCTACATGCCGATGGGAGCCAGCCAGATGTCTGACCACGTCACACAGAACACCCTAGAGGATGGTAAGAAGACTCAGCTCCAGATATCCTACGCATGAGATATTTAGCTTTTCTCAGTGAATGCGTTTTGGTTACATGACAGTTATGTTAAACACGCTCTCTCTCGTTTACTCTTTCCACCTGGCTCTTTCTTTTTGCAATTTACTTATAATTCATAATACGAATTTTAATAATACAGTCTTACCTTATCTTTGTAGTTCTTAAGTCACAAATACACTGAACAGAGTGTCGGTTTTCCTAGGTGAGAGTATTAAATGTAACGAATGTTGCATGTTGAGTGACGGTCATGGTGCTGACTTCTGAAGCTGAGGGATTGTGGAATTGAGCACCAGTCAATTTAAAAAAGCTTTGATAGAATGAGGAAAAATTGAGGATGATACATTACATATATGACTGAAAATGGCATAGCAGCGCCCATTAGTTTGCATAATGAATATACACTAAGAAATTAGGGCTGGAGAGATGGCTTAGCGGTTAAGGCGTTTCCCTGCAAAGCCAAACGATCCCAGTTTGATTCTCCAGGACCCACGTAAGCTAGATGCACATGGGGCACATGCATCTGGAGTTTGTTTGCAGTGGCTAGAGGCCCTGGTGTGTCCATTCTCTCTCTGTCTGCCTCTATTCTATCTCTCTCTGTTTGCAAATAAATAAATAAGTAAAAATTTAAAAAAGAAGAAAAAAAATTCAATTAAAAATGATTAAAGAGCTAGGTGTTGTGGTGCCCACATTTAATCCCAGCACTCTGAAGGCAGAGGTAGGAGGATTGCCGTGAGTTTGAGGCCAGCCTGAGACTGACACCCTGAATTCCAAAAAAAAAAAAAAAATGTCAAAGAGCCTGATCTAGAGCAAAACCCCACCTTGAAAAAAGAAACAAAACAAACAAAACTACAGTATAAGCAAAACAAACAAAAAGAGTATAAGCAGTAAAATACCTGACATTCCAATGAAATTATATTCTCCTTGGACCTTTTACTTTCCTGGAACTTTATTTAATAGCATTCAATTTACACATATGGTTGGATAGCATAACAGTCTTCTGACAATGCTTTTCAAATTTCTGTTCCAGCCTCTTTCCATTTTGTTCTCTCTCTCTTTTGTTTCTATTTTAAATAATTCTTTTAAAGAATTACTGACAGTCTTCATCCATGTACGTAATGTTCTTCCCGTGTCCTAAGACTGCCCTTCCTGAGCTAGCGGTGTGGGTCTTGGGGTCATGTTCCACAGCCGCAGTGGACCCCAGAGGAGCCCCCACCCATCCGTTCTAGACACTTTCCTCTGCTCTCCCATTTTGTCCCCTTCTAAGCCTAGGGCAGGGAGCTAGGGACACACTGGAGATGGCAGAGAAGGAGGATGGACCTGTGGGCCTGTCTGGTCTGTGGGGGTCGCTCCTGCCTTTACTAGTAGTGTGACTGGAGCAAGAGATTGAAATGGACATGCCGTCAAGTGGAGATGCTAACGGGGTTCCCATCCTGGACATGCCGTCAAGTGGAGATGCTAACGGGGTTTCCATCCTGGACATGCCGTCAAGGGGAGATGCTAACGGGTTTCCGTCCTGGACATGCCGTCAAGTGGAGACGCTAACGGTTTCCATTGTGGGTTTTCTCTGAGAATTAGTAGTTCATACACAGGAAGGGTTTCAAACTGCTCACATTGGCTTTTCATCTTCTGCCTGCTTTTACATTCATTCTCTATCTGTATATGTGTGTGTATGTGTGTATTACTTAATATTTAATTCTTTTTACTTTATTTTTATTTATTTGAGAGAGAGAGAGAAAAAAAAAAGCAGCAGATACAGACAGAATGGGCACACCAGGGCCTTCAGCCACTGCAAATGAACTCCAGGTGCGTGCACCACCTTGTGCATCTGGCTTACGTGGGTCCTGGGGAATCAAACCTGGGTCCTTTGGCTTCTTAGGCAAGTGCCTTAACCACTGAGCTATCTCTCCAGCCCCTACTTAATATCTAATACAAGTAAAATACACACAGAGAGAATAACGTTGTCCCTGGCCTGCCTGAGCTAGTTTTCTAGGGGCGAGGGAGCAGAGGCAGTAAATAAGCAAAATAACCTATGAGTTATATGCTAAGTTCGAGAGTGACTAGATATGGGGAATAAAGAGGAAAATGAGGGGAAAAGAAACCAAAATGTTGAAGTAGATTTGAGATTTTTTTTTTTTTTTTTTTTTTGGTTTTGCGAGGTAGGGTCTCACTCTGGTCCAGGCTGACCTGGAATTAACTATGTAGTCTCAGGGTGGCCTCGAACTCTCTGCGATCCTCCTACCTCTGCCTCCCGAGTGCTGGGATTAAAGGCGTGTGCCACCATGCCCGGCAATTTGAGATTTTTATAGTCACCAACAGAGAAGGGCTCACGTTAGGTGACCTTTGGGTAAAGACCTGAAAGAGATAAGATTAGGGCACCGGGGAGGCGTGTGCTCGGTACACTGGGGTCCCGGACAGTTCTGTAGGGCCTGTGGTCAGCTGTGTGACTGGAGTGCAGGGGACACGGGGGAGCAGCAGGAGGTGGGGCCACAGAACTGCCGCTGGGCAGCCAGTTGTGTTGTTAGGTGGGCTTTACGTGAAGCCATCTGAGGACTTTGGTCCTCACTGAGTGAGACAGAATGGCTTTAGTCAGAAGAGTGGCCTGACTTACCTGTTCTGTACAGGCAGAGATGGTGAAAGTGGACGGGAGGGACAAGGGCAGAAGTTGCGCCACCTGGTAGGCTGTCACCAGTGTTGACTAAAGGTGATGGTGGCTGTGGAAGTCGCAGACACAGGACTGAAAGTGGAGTGTGTGTGCGTGGAGGAGGCAATGACAGCAAGGAGGGGTTGGGTTGAACGGGTAATTGCTATCCCCTGAGCTGAGAAAGGCCACAGATGGGGCTCCTTTGTGTGAGGAAAAACCTAGACATGCAGAAGTTGCTTGGCTGACATCACAGACCCTGGAAGGAATTCACAGTCTAACTTGGGCTGGAAAGTTGGGCTGGCAGTTAAGGAACTTGCCTGAGAAGCCAAAGGACCCATGTTCATTTTCCCAGGGCCCACTTAAACCAGATGCACAAGGTGGCAAATGCATCTGGAGTTTGTTTGCAGTGGCTAGAGGCCCTCTCTCAAATAATAAATAAATAAATAAATAAATAAATAAATAAATAAATAAATAAAATAATAAATAGTCTAACTTGAGAACGGGTTTTAACTTTTTGCGTGGACTATCATATCATTTAATGTGAAGTGTCTGTCACCACTGGACTCGTTTTCGAGGTAAGGTCTCACTCTAGCCCAGGCTGACCTGGAATTCACTCTGTATTCTCAGGCTGGCCTCAAACTCATGGTGATCCTCCTACCTCTACCCCCGAGTGCTGGGATTAAAGGCGTGTGCCACCAAGCCCAGCTCATTTTTTATCTTTATTTGTTTGAGAGAGAGAGAGAATGGGCACACTAGGGCCTCTAACCACTGCTAATGAACTCCAGATGCATGTGCCACCATGTGCATCTGGTTTACATGGGTACTGGGTACTGTGCATGTGTAACCTTGTGCATGTGTCACCTTGTACATCTGGCTTACATGGGATCTGGAGAGTCAAACATGGGTCCTTAGGCTTCATAGGCAAGTGCCTTAACCACTAAGTCATCTCTCCAGTACATAAAACCCATTTTAATATTAAACATCATGCACTATGATTGGGCATAAAAAGTTAATATTAGGGTTTTGTTTGTTCATTTTTTTTCTTTTTCTTTCTTTCTTTTTTTTTGGTTTTGCGAGGTAGGGTCTCACTCTGGTCCAGGCTGACCTGGAATTAACTATGTAGTCTCAGGGTGGCCTCGAACTCATGGCAATTCTACTACCTCTGCCTCCCGAGTGCTGGGATTAAAAGCATGCGCCACCACGCCTGGCTGTTTGGTTTTTCAAGGTAGGGTCTCCTGTAGCCTAGGTTGACCTGGAATTCACTATGTAGTCTCAGAATGGTATTGAACTCACAGCAATCCTCTTACTTCTGCCTCCTAGGGCTGGGATTAAAGGCATGCGCCGCTGGGCCCAGCTAATATTTAAGAGTCAGCTCTTATAATTCAAAAAATGACTTTTGGGGGCTGAGAGATAGCTCAGTGGCTGGAGGCGCTTGCTCCTCAAGCCTATGGACCCCATCCCCACCACCAAGTATCTGCATGAAGCCGAAATGGAATGCAAAGTGGGGCATGCGTGTGTGCTCTCAGTGCCGCTGCAGTGGTGAGAGGCCGAGGCAGGAGAATCCTGAAGCTCCTGGGCTAGCCAGAGAGGCCCTGTCTCAAGCAAGGTAGAACACCCCAGATTGTCCTGATCACGTGTCTGCCCACACACACTACTACCATTATTTTTAATACTACTAAGTTATTATTCTGGAGTCCCAGGCATCCTCACTCACTTGCTTCAAGGGCATTTTGATGCTTACTTGGGAAGTTGTCTCTTATTTTTAAAACTTTTTTTTAATATTGAAAGAGAAGAGAGAGAATTAGCACACCAGGGCCTCAGCTACTGCACTCAAATTCTAGACGCCTGCGCCACCTAGTGGGCATGTGAGACCTTGCCTTTGCCTCACCTTGTGCATCTGGTTTATGGGATCTGGAGAGCCGCACATGGGTCCTTGGGCTTCTCAGGCAAGCACCTTAACCGCTAAGCCCTCTCTCCAGCCCTTATTTTAGGTGATTATTAAGTATTCCTATATTTGTCCCAAACAACCACTAGCCATGAGAAGCAATGAGAATCTTATTGTCTTTGATTCCATGGGCTTCCTCCGTCCTCATTACTGACCCTTTTCTGGTGAGTTCTCTGCTTCTTTTTTCTCTTTTTCTTTTTTCAAGATAGGATCTTATTCTAGCCCAAGATGACTTGGCACTCTGTAGGCCCAGGCTGTACAGCAAACCTCCTACCTCAGGCTCCTAAATGCTGGGATTAAAGGCATGTGTTACCATGCCTGGCTATTTCTCTGCTTCTTTGAGGGTGTCTTCCAGAGAAGACAGTATTTCTTCTGTTACCATATTATGCATTGTTGGTAAGAAAATTCAGGGCTGGAGAGATGGCAAGGTGGTTAAGGTGCTTGCTTGTGTAGCCTAAGGACCCAGGTTCGATTCCCTGGTACCCACGTAGGCCAGGTGCACAGAGTGGCACATGCATCTGGAGTTCATTTGTAGTGGCTAGAGGCCCTGGCACATCCATTCTCTCTTTTTCAAATAAATTAATTAAATAAAAATGATTTTTAAATAAAGAAAATTCAGTAAATACTGTTCCGCTCAGCAGCATCTTGACTTTAAATACTTATAAACATTGTGTCTGTTTGTACAAACAGTTCCTCTGAGGCCTCCTGAAATTAGCTTGACCAGTCGAAGTCCCACCGACATCCTCATCTCCTGGCTGCCAATCCCAGCCAAATATCGGCGAGGCCAGGTGGTGTTGTATCGCCTGTCCTTCCGCCTGAGTTCAGAGAATTCCATCCAAGTGCTGGAGCTTCCGGGGACCACGCACGAGTACCTCCTGGAAGGCCTGAAACCCGATAGTGTCTATCTGGTCCGGATTACGGCTGCCACGCGAGTGGGGCTGGGAGAGTCGTCAGTGTGGACTTCCCACAGGACACCGAAAGCTACGAGTGTGAAAGGTAACCGCTCCCCAAGGACCCTCTGGGAAGAATAATTCTGTGTTTTTGAATCTTGACTTGAAGTCTTCCTCTCTTAGTTATAGCTAAGCCAGCTCTCCAGCCCATTGTCTGCCTGTTTTAATTCCCTAGTACCCACGTAAAGCCAGCTGCACAAATGGCGCATGTGTCTGGAATTCATTTGTAGCAGCAAGAGGCTCTAGCATGCCTGCCCACCCTCCCCCATCTCTCTCATCAATAAATAAATAAATAAATAGAAAGGAAGGAAGGAAGGAAGGAAGGAAGGAAGGAAGGAAGGAAGGAAGGAAGAAAGGGGTTCTGAGTCTTTCTCTTTAATGCATGTGAAATGTCACATGATTGATTTGTGATTTTGTCTGATAATGTCGGTTCTATCACAGAATAATATCAAAATAGAATTAGAAAGCAAGGTGTTAATGCATTAAAAAATTAAATATATAATTACAGATATTATTTTGTTATTTACATTTTAGTCTTTAGGTAGCATATTTTAGATCCTTTCTAAGTTGATAGCTGTGGATTTATGAAGGTTAGGCTGAAGTGTAATTGTTGAACGTTTTGTAACTATTAGCTTCACACTGAGGTCCACCTGTGGTTTGTGAGTTGTTCACACCACCGTCTCTGGTGAATTTCCTAGCCCCCAAGTCTCCAGAGCTGCATCTGGAGCCCCTGAACTGCACCGCCATCTCTGTGCGGTGGGAGCAAGAAGCCGAGGACCTGGCAGCCATCCAGGGCTACAAGCTTTTCTACAAAGAGGAGGGGCAGCAGGAGAATGGACCGATTTTCCTAGACACTGGTGACCTTCTGTATACGCTCAGTGGCTTGGGTGAGTGTGTCCGTGATTGTCTTTGTATCCTAATGTGACCATTGGGACAAGAGTTATAGAATGGGAGACAGAATTGACTTAATATACCAGGGAGAAGGATTGGTCTCACCGTGTCATGTTCCAGTGTCAGCTGGAGACATCAGGTGGCCACGCTGTTGCTGTCTCTCCTCCAGCCTGGGGAATCTGCATTCCTTTCTACAAAATTCATTTCTGGAATCCCAGCACTTGGGAGGCAGAGGTAGTAGGATTGCCATGAATTTGAGACCACCCTGAGACTACATAGTGAATTCCAGGTCAACCTGAACTAGAGTAAGACCCTCCCTCAAAACTGACTCCCAAAAAAAGGTTAACTTCTGGCACAGGGAGATCCTGGTCAGTCGTTAAGAGTACGTGATGGACATAGACTAGCCATGTCAAATGGGATTTTCCAAGTGATTGAATAATAGTCACCAATTATGTTTAACTTGGGATTTGCCTGAGAGTGTTATAAAGGTGTAAAATAATTTATATCAGGGCTGGAGAGATGGCTTAGTGGTTTAGGTGCTTGTCTGTGAAGCCTAAAGATTCAGGTTCAATTCCCCAGTACCCACATAAACCAGATGCACGAGGTGGCCTGTGCATCTGGACTTCATTTGCAATGGCTAGAAGCTCTGGTACACCCATTCTCTTTCTCTCTCAAATAAGTAAATAAATTATTTTAAAATATAATAATTTAAGCCGGGCGTAGTGGTGCATGCCTTTAATCCCAGTACTCGGGAGGCAGAGGTAGGAGTATCTCCGTGAGTTCGAGGCCACCCTGAGACTACATAGTTAATTCCAGGTCAGCCTGGGCCAGAGTGAGACCCTACCTCAAAAACCAAAAATAAAAACTGGGCGTGGTGGCGCACGCCTTTAATCCCAGCACTCGGGAGGCAGAGGTAGGAGGATCGCCATGAGTTCAAGGCCACCCTGAGACTACATAGTTAATTCCGGGTCAGCCTGGGCCAGAGTGAGACCCTACCTCGAAAAACAAAAACAAACAAATAAACAAAAAAAAAAACCAAAAATAAATAAATAAATAAATAAATAAATAAAATAATTTGTATCAATTATGTATAAAATAATGCCCTTATCTATGACCCATTGAGTACTTACTTCATGTGCCTAGAAACCATGTAAAAGAAGGACTTGTGTCTGCTCAGGTTGATGCTCATTCTGAAAGGCACTGTTTTTGTGTGTGGGGGGGTGGGGAAATAAGTTTTATTTTTGTTAGGGGAATCAGCCAGCATTCAGCCTCAGAACTTCTGGGACTGCTTCAAAGCTATGGAACACACACACAAAACATATGGAACGCTTCACGAATTTGTGTGTCATCCTTGCGCAGGGGCCGTGCTAATCTTCTCGGTTTTGTTCCAATTCTAGTATATGTGCTTCCAAAGTGAGCACATGAAAGACACTTTTATTCACATTTTTCCCGTCTCTGTGGAGTGAAAATAATTCAGGATGTTCACGTGTTTCGTGGTGATTAAATTGAATTTCTGAGCATGAAGTTAGATGTTTTCTTGGAGGTGTATGATGCACGTTTAGCCCTTAGCTGCGTGTGAGTCGATGTTCGCCCAGGTGGACACTAGTTCTGACGAATAGGCAAACACCTAGGATTTTACAAATCCCTTGAGCTTTTCTGCTCAAGCTGCCCCTTGGAGGTGACAGAAGACACAGGGATCACAGACTCCCCCGCATGGGGCACCACCACTCTCTTCCCTGACCTGCGGACACAAGCCAGGAAGGAGAGCAGCAGTAAGCCTGAGTTGCCCCCTGCACAATGGGACACAGTGGTGGGACCCTGTTTCCGATGCAGGGACACAGAAACCCCTCCCGTGGCTCTTTGCTGGAGTTTTCCAGATGGTCTTCTGCCAATAATCTTGTTACTTGGTTTTTAAATTTGATCTGCATTCGCTCAAATGCGTTCACTGTCGATCTCTGTCACACAGCTTGATAAATGATGAGGATGCGTGTGTCCCGGGTCCATGGATGCTGACATGGTGTTAGCCCAGGCTCCCGTGCATGACCCCTCCCTTCAGAAGTGCACATCGCTGATCTTGAAGCTTTGTACTCGAAGAGGGATTAGAGACAGTTGGCTTTTTGTTTATTTGTTTGTTTTTTCGCGGTCAGGTCTCAGGGTGGCCTCGAACTCACGGCGATCGTCCTACCTCTGCCTCTGAGTGCTGGGATTAAAGGTGTGTGCCACCACCCCCGGCTAGGGACAATTGTTGATGAAAACCTCACAGTTCTTTTCTTTTCCTCTACAAATTTAAACCTAAGTGTGTACTAAATAATATGTACAAATGCATACCCAGAGTATTCTTCCTGTTGTTTTTTCAAGGCAGGGTCGCATTCTAACCCAGGCTAACTTGGACCTCATGCTAGCCCAGGCTCACCTTGAACTCGAGGCCATCCTCCTACCGCAGCCTCCTGAGGGTTGGGATTAAAGGCATGCGCCACCCACCACACCTGGCTCCCCGGAGGATTCTTCTGGGGCATGCATTACACATAGTTTATTCTAAAGACTTGAACGATCTGTTAGAAGAAGGAAAAGGCTCTACTCTTCTAAAAAATTTAGAGAGACTTTTTAAAAATGGGTTTATTGATTTGAGAGAGAAAGGCAGAGAGAGAAAGCATGGGTACACCAGGACCTCTTGCTACTGCAAGCAAACACCAAGACACTTGTACCACTTTTTGTGTCTGTCTTTACATGAGTGGCTATGAATCTAACCCTGCCTAGCAGACTTTGCAAACAAGCACTTTTCAAGGCTGAGCCATCTCCCCAGCCCTAACTTACATGCTTTTAAAATCAGGTACATGGATACTGCCTTTGTTTCTGGAATATTTGCTTTGTATGTTTGCGTGTTTGGTTGGGGGAGGTGGTGGCCTCTGTAGCCTAGGCGGTGGCCTCGAACTCATGGTGATCCTCCCACCTCAGCCTCCTGAGTGCTGAGATTAAAGGCGTGCACCACCACGCTTTTGTTTCTGGAAGGTAACAGCTGTCTGTCTTGTCTGTCATTTGAAGGAGTGTCTTTGAAAATTACTTTTCACATGCAGAAACTAGGAAAGGATTTGAGTGTTGTTGGCACACCCTATCTGTTGCGTGTTTCTGTAGAACTAGTTCCAGTGGTTGGCCTGCTGGAGTTCAAGGTCATGAGGTCTCCGCACCTGTAGACACCCCCTTGTTAGGCAGCGGGCTCTGCACCTGGAGCTCTGAGTGACAACCTGCATGGCTGGCTAGCCGGGATACAGTTATGGGGGTTCAAGTGCTGGGCAGCTGTCAGCTAGATCACCTTTAGGGTGTCCTCTAATCTGGAGCCCCATGGGGTCTGCTCCTCCTTTTATAGAATGTCCTTTCTGGGGTTTGACCAAGTCAAAGCCAGCGAGAGGTGTTCTCACTTTGTCCTCTGTACTTCAGGATTCCGGAAGGAAGGGCAGCGTGTCCTGGTAAACTGGACAAGTGGCCATCTGTGACCATTTCTAGAGGCAGCATCTGGCCAAAGCTGCCTGTTTAACAGAGACTGATGTGTGCAGAGGGCAGCAGGTTCAGGGAGGCCCTGTGCATCTTGCGTGGTGAATGCTTGCTTTCACGTCAAAGAAGCTCTAACCGGAGCGCGATTCACTAAGTGGGCTTGGAAATGCAATTTAATGCTTCTGTTTGCTGAGTCCATGTCAAATTTGAGTAACAAACTGCTGTCTCAAAATTTCATTTTCTTACTAATCCCCTTTCTGATGCCTTTCTATGCATCCTTTTGTTTCCACTTCTGGTAATTAAGTTTTCAATTTAAAAAGTGTTTTATGGGGCTACCTTCTCCTTGGAAATACACACAGCCCTTTGTCTAAAAGAAAGACAAATGAAGTTATATCTTTTGATTTACTTAACTAACATTTAAAATTTTTTCCCAAGTAAGACATCATGTTATGTGACAGATGTGACTTCTTAAAACAAGGATGAAACCAATTGATACTTAATTGGCTAACTTGTTTCCCAAATATATTGTTAAATGTTTTAAAAAAGCTATTTTAGAACATTTTACTTTAAAAACCTCAAGGATTACTTCCCTGAAATGTATGTAGTGTTTTGTTTTTTAATAACTTTCTTTTTAATGTTTACTTATTTATTTTATTTGAGAGAGAAAGCGGGAGAGGGAGAGAGTTTGCACACCAGGGCCTCCAGCCACTGCAAACAAACTCCAGATGCATGCGCCACCTTGTGAATCTGGTTTACGTGGGTTCTGGGGAATTGAACCTAGGTCTTTCTGCTTTCCAGGCAAGTGCCTTAACTGCTAGGGCCATCTCTCCAGCCCTGAGTGTTTTGTTTTTTTAAAGCACAAGGCCCTGGGGTTGAGCTCAGTAGTTCCTCCCCACCCAAAGTGTTATATGGGTATGGCGAGAGCAGTAGAAATATTTGGTTTTAGCTAGATTTTTCAAGCTTGACTTTAAAATACAGTTAGAAGTTAGTTTGATTGGGGTGTGTGTGAAAAGCATTGGGTTTGTGGTTTCACATGTTTATATGAAAGTCCAAGTGTTGAGCTGGGGTTTGTGTCTGGACTTTGCATCACTGGGATGGTTACTTTCACTTGGATATAACTTACTTGGCTTTGTGTTCTGCTCAGTTATGAGTTTAATGTTTGCTGGGTTTATTCAGCACATCATAAGTAAAAGCAAAATTAATAGTTTCCTGATTGGAAACCTGGCGTGGTGGCGCACGCCTTTAATCCCAGCACTCAGGGAGGCAGAGGTAGGAGGATCACTGTGGGTTCAAGGCCACCCTGAGACTACATAGTGAATTCCAGGTCAGCCTGGACTAGAGTGAGACCCTACCTTGAAAAAAAAAACCCAACCCCCCCCCCCCAAAAAAAATCTATTTCCAAATTTAGCTCTAAATTCTCGAAGCTAGAGCTCCTGCTTGCAGAGGGGCAGTTTTGTAAGCTGACTGCCAGAAACTGTGACTCATGAGTCTTGATATGGTGGATAAAAGGGATTGTTTATCTGGTGCTGCTGATTTAACCCAGGGCACTGATAGTTAAGACCCAAGACATCACAACTGCTTGGGCTTTTATTTTGCCCAAGAATTTAAGCTATTTTTTATTCAGTTTCACAGCAAGCATGATTCATGGGCCAGACGTGTAACACCAATTATAAAGATTAAAATCACTAATATGTGAGTCCCTTGCATACCTTTGGACAGTGTTTACAAAGTTCAAACTCCGTTACTGCTGGAAGGGTCAAAGACAAAGAGCCAGTGTATTCTCCATATTATCCCGGTGGCCTTGAACTCCTACCTCTACCTCCCGAGTGCGGGGATTAACGGCATGCCACCATGCCTGGCTATCTGTACCCTTCAGAGACCACCCAGAAAGAGCAAATTGTGCAGCTTGCTGTCAACAGTTTTGTTTTGCTGAAATGCGTAAGTTATGTTTCAAGGCCAGCCAAGGTCTCTTTGGTGTGTTCTGTCTTCCTTGTGGCTCAAGGAAGACTCAGGAAATCTCTGGAAACATCCTACAGGCAATGATTCTTATGCTGTGGCTGTTTTACAACTTGCTGACTACACTGCTTGAGATGTGTCCAAGGGGCTGGAGAAATGACTCAACAGTTCAAAATGCTCGCTTGCAAAACCTGACACCCCGGAATCCATTCCTCAGTTACCCACATAAAGCTAGCAGCACAGTGGTGCATGCATCTAGAGTTTGTTTGCAGGGGCCCTGGTGTACCCATACATTCTCTCATTCTAACTCTTTCTCAAATAAAAATTTTAAATATATATATATATATATTTAAAAGGTGTTGGGCGTGGTGGAGTATGCCTTTAATCTTAGCATTTGGGAGGTAGAGGTAAGAGGTTGAAGGCCACACTGACACTACATAGTGAATTCCAGGTCAGCCTGGAATAAACTCAATAAACAAACAAGATGGCTTCCAAGGCCAGATGTGGTGATGCATGCCTGTAAATCCAGTACTTGAGAGGCTAAAGAAGAATTGTGAATTCATGGCCAGCCTGGAGAGAGAGAGAGAGAGGGGAGAGGGAGACAGGAGGGAGAGAGAGAGGGAAAGAAAAGCTAAAATAACATTTATGGGTAGGAGGATTCTTCTAAAGTAATATAGAACTGATAACTGACAATATAGACATCATTTACCATTCTGTCCACATAAACGTTGACTTCACAAAACAACCCATCAGGGCTGGAGGGATAGCTTAGCAGTTAAGGCATTTGCCTGCAAAGCCAAAGGACCCTGGTTTGATTCCCCAGGACCCATGTTAGCCAGATGCACAAGGAGGTGCACATGTCTGGAGTTCATTTGCAGTGGCTGGAGGCCCTGGCGCACCCTTTCTCTTTCTCTAACCTCTTTCTCTGTCAAATAAATAAATAAATAAATAAAAAAACAACCCATCACTTTGCATTTCTTTCTTTTTTTGTGTGTATGGGGGTGTGTGGTATATGTCCCCATATGCATCCTCATGGTGGCCAGGGAAGGGTCACCTCCTCTATCGCTCTTCTATTCTTTTTTTTTTTTTTAACAGCTTCATTTTATTTATTTATTTATTATTTTTGGAGAGAGACAGAGAGAGAGGGAGAAGGAGATAGAGAATGGGCACGCCAGCAGTCTCTCAGCTGCTGTGAATGAAATCCAGGTGCGTGCGTCCCTTGTGGTCAAGTGTGGCATTGCACCCTTGCGTCACTTTGCATCTGGCTAAACGTGGGACCTGGAGATTGGAACCAGCGTTCTTAGGCTTAGGAGGCAGGTTTCTTAACCACTGTGCCATCTCTCCAGCCCCGCTCTTCTATTCTTTAAAAACTTTTTAATGTATTCATTTATTTGAAAGACACACACAGAGAAAGAGGTAGACAGAAAGGGAGTGAGTATAGGTGCACCAGGGCCTCTAGCCACAGCAAATGAACTGCAAACGCACGCGCCACTATGTGCATCCAACTTTACATGGGTACTGGGGAATTGAACCTGGGTCCTTAGGCTTTGCAGGCAAGTGCCTTAACTGCTGAGCTAGCAGCCTAGCCCTCACTCTTCTATCTTATTTCTGTGGGAAAGAGTCCTTCCCTGAACTTGGAGCCTGCCATTGTTCTCATTAGAATGGCTGACCATTGGAGCACCAGTGACACTCCTTGTGCCCCTCCCCTGAGGACTGGGCTCACAGACATGCAGAGCCACACCTGGCTTTTTACGTGGGTGCTGGGGATTCAAACTCAGGTCCACATGCTTGCATGGCAAGCCTTCTATCTAGCGAGTCATCTCCTCAGCCCCCATATTGCTTGCTTTTCTTTTTAAAAATTTTTAAAATTTATTTATGTATTTGAGAAAGAAAGAGGGGGTAAGGAGGGAAGGAATGGGTGTGCCAGAGCCTCCAGCCACTGTAAACGAACTCCCGACACATGCAGCACCCTGTGTACCTGGCTTATGTGGGTCCTGGGGAATTGAGTCTGGGTCCTTTGGCTTTGCCAGCAAGTTCCTTAACCTCTCAGCCATCTCTCCGGCCCTTCTTTTTTTGGCATATATGTGTAGCGTGGTATATTTGTATAGTGTATGTGCAGATGCACGTGCCCAGTGAACACAGGGGAACATTGATGTCTTCTGTGTAGTTTCCTTGAGATGGAGTCTTTCTCTGAACCTGGGAGCTGTCATCTTTGATCAGACTGGCTAACCAGTGCACCCCAGTGATTCTCCTGTCTCCTGCCCCCAGGGGACTGGGGTTACAGGTGTGCGGAACCACACCTGAATTTTTACATGAGTGCTGGGTGCTGGTGATGAAGCTCAGATTTTCCTCAGGGCCTCTCCAGTCTTCTGCATGTGTGCCCAATGCTTGGCACACCGAGCCATCTCCCAGGCTCCTGCATTTATTAGTAGTCCGTCTTTCAGATGAGTAGAAAAATTCCATGACCATTATTACTCTTTTTAAAAGATTTATTTATTTTTATTTATTTATTATAGACAGAGAGGGAGACAGAGAATGGGCACAACAGGACTTCCAGCCACGGCAAACGAACTCCAGATGCATGCACCACCATTTACATCTGGCTCACTCTGGGACCTGGAGAATTGAACCTGGATCCTTAGGCTTCGCAGGCATTCACCTTAACCACTAAGCTATTTCTCCAGCCCCCATTATTACTTTTATTTTAATTTTTGTTGTTGTTGTTTTGTTTTGTTTTTCAAGGTAGGGTTTCACTCTAACCCAGGCTGACCTGGAATTCACTATGTAGTCTCAGGGTGGCCTTGAACTCATGGTGATCCTCCTACCTCTGCCTCCCAAGTGCTGGGATTAAAGGCGTGAGCCACCTTGCCCAGTTTAAAAATATTTTTATTTACTTGCAAACACAGAGAGAGACTGAATGAGGATTGGCACGCCAGGGTCTCCTGCTACAAAAAGATTCCACATGCTTGGGTCACTTTGTGCCCTAGATGGGCACTGGAGACCTGAATGCAGACCATCAAGCTTTGTAAGCAAGTGTCTTTAACTGCTGAGCCACGCCACCAGCCTCCCATTACACTCTTACACATCAAATAAGTAATTTTTAAAAAAATATTTTATTTTTATATACTTATTTGACAGAGAAAGAAGGAGGAGAGAGAGAGAGAATGGACACAGCAGGGCTTCCAGCCACTGCAAACAAACTCCAGATGCGTTAGCCCCCTTGTGCATCTGGCTAACGTGGGTCCTAGGGAATCAAACCTGGTCCTTTGGCTTTGCAGGCAAATGCTTTAACCACTAAGTCATCCTCCAGTCCCCCTTTTTTAAAAAAATTTATTTTTATTTATTTATTTGACAGAGAAAAAGGGAGATTTTTTTTTTCTTTTTGGTTTTTCCAGGTAGGGTCTCACTGTAGCTCAGGCTGACCTGGAATTCACTATGTAGTCTCAGGTTGGCCTCAAATTCCTGGTGATCCTCCCACCTCTGCCTCCCAAGTGCTGGGATTAAAGGTGTGTGCCTCCATGCCCAGCTAACATATATCTATATCTATCTATCTATCTATCTATCTATCTATCTATCTATCTATCTATATATTTAAAATGAGGCAACTTCATTGCTTTACTGTGGCTGAAACTTGGGTTGTACAGATACTAATGGTGCATACTGAGGCCCTAGAGTAAAACCGAACCCATTCTCTCAGGACCCATGAGGCCTTCCTACCTTACAAGCAGTGTGAGCTGCCACTGGCTTTCAAGTGGGAAATTGCCATGGCTTGTTCTAGAAAAATAACTGGGGTGGGGGCTGGAAAGATGACTTTTCGGTTGATGTGCATGCCTGCGAAGCCTAAGGACCCAGGTTTGATTCCCCAGTACCCACGTAAAGTCAGATGCACAAGGTGGCACATACATCATTTTATGAATTACAACTTTCCTTGGAGTCCTTGATAAGAAATTCCTGGTGGCTAGTGAGGGGGCTCAGTGTGTATGAGTGCTCCCTGCACAAGCATTAAGACTGTGTTCTATCCCCAGCACTCACAGAAAACGCTAGGCATGGCTCTGCGTGCCAGGAACCCTGGCACTGAGAGGGCAAAGACACTGGGTTTGTTGGGGCTCCATGGTCAAGAGATCTAACCTAGAAACAAGGAGCTCCTCTTTAAAATAACTGCTCCAGGGAGATAAGGCTGAAGAGTTAGAGAGGAGACGGCTTCCTCTGCCTGCACGCACGGAGCATGTGCATCTGCACACATCACACACATGTATCATCTAAGAGCTCAGAAACCGAAAGGCTATACATACATACATACATATATATACACACACATACATACACACTCAGTTTAATGGAATTCTATGCATTTATTTGTCTCAATTGCCACAAAAGATGGAATTTTCAGTAGGAAGTGAGAGGGGTGGGCTCTGGAGAGATAGAGATGATATTCCAAACAGCATCTCCAGCAAGTCACAGGACATAGCTTGGCATTCATTATTTGTAAGCCTCTTGTACTCTGGATGAACTCAGTAACTCAGCTGCCTTCATCTGCAGTTCGGCCTCTTACACCCCAGGACAGCAAGTGAGCACTCCCTAAAGAACAAACACCTCTTGCTTGTGTACCAGTGGCATTGGGATGGTATTTATTTCATACTTAAATCATTTTGGAAAGATGGCTCAGTGGTTAAAGAAAAACCAATAATAAGGCACCTTCCTTAAAAAAAGAATTCAAGTAGTTAAGGCGCCTGCCTGTGAAGCCTAAGAAAGCTCATTGGAATGTCCAGGTCCCACGGTTAGCCAGATGCAAAAGTGATGCAAGGGTGCAATGTTGTACATGCACACAAGGGGGTGCACACGCCTGGAGTGCGTTCACAGCAGCTGAGAAGCCCTAGAGTGCCCACTATCTCTCTCTCTCTCTCTCTCTCTCTCAAATTAAAGTAAAAAAAGAAAGAAAGAAAGAAAAAGAAATCAAGCTAGGCGTGGTGGCGCATGCCTTTAATCCCAGTACTCAGGAAGTGGAGGCAGGAGGATTGCCATGAGTTCAAGGCCACCCTGAGACTACATAGTGAATTCCATCCAGGTCAGTCTGGGCTAGAGCAAGACCCTACCTCGAAAAACAAATAAAAGAAAAAGAAAGAAATCAAGGGCTGGAGAGATGGCTTAGCTGTTAAGGCGCTTGCCTGCAAAGTCAAAGGAACCAGGTTCAATTCCCCAGGACCCACATAAGCCAGATGCACAAGGTGGCGCATGTGTCTGGAGTTTGTTTGCAGTGGCTGGAGGCCCTGGCGTGCCCATTCTCTCTATATATATCTATCTCTGCCTCTTTCTCTTTCTCAAATAAATAAAAATAAAATATTTTTAAAACAAGAGAAAAGAGGGCTGGAGAGATGGCTTAGGGGTTAAGGCGCCTGCCTCCTAAGCCTAAGAACCCAGTTCCAATCTCCAGTGGCTCCAATCTCCAGGTCCCGCGTTTAGCCAGATGCAAAGTGACGCAAGGGCGCAATGCCACACTTGCCCACAAGGGGGTACATGCATCTGGATTTCGTTCGTAGCAGCTGAGAGACTGCGGGCGTGCCCATCTCTATCTATCCTCCTCTCTGTCTCTCTCTCCAAAAAAAAAAAAAAAAGAGAGAGAGAGAGAGAGAAAAGAAATCAAATTGCAGCTTTCCAAAAACATTGAACACAACAAAATATTCGAGACTAGAATTCTGGTTATTTTATTTTTCCTGGACTTTTACAATTCTTAGTCTTGAATGCTCATTACTGTTTGGAAAGGCTTTCAGACAGGGAATGCTCTTTGGCGAACATCTGTCTTGTTAATTAAATGAGGTGCAGTGTGTGAACAAAATAACAGTGCTGCAAAGGTTCACCCCCCCCCCCACGAACAAAATGGATGCATTTGCCTAAATGGCCAGCCCTTTGTGGGCGTAGAGTGGCCTCACTGTTTTAGCAGCTGTGTGGTGACTCTCCAGCACACAATGGCGGTAGTTGGGGGTGTCTTTGCATCTGCCTTTCTCTTTGTAGTGACTGAAAAGTTGATATTCAGTGGTTTGGTGTAGAAGAACTTTTTTTTTAGTACCTAAATTAGCTTACTGTGATTCATATGTGTTTGTCTTCTGGCTTAAGAAAAAGAAAGAAAGAAAGAGGGAAGGAGATGGGCTACCCTAAAACAACACAGCATGCATAGCTTCAGATAACCCTTTGACCTTTGAGGCTGGGCCAGGGAAGATTTACAGTACTTGGGAAGCCTTCTTCACAGGGCTGCCTGAAAAGAGCCCGGAATAAAGTAAGGCCCCCGTGGAGCCAGGGAAAATGAGCAGGGTCCGGAAGTTCCATTATGCGAAGAAGCTGTTTTCTTTTGCTTTTTGCCAGTCTATAAAGAGAAAGGCCAGTTGTGGCGTGACTTCAGACTGGGAGACAAAGTCAGTTAACTTTGGAGTCTGCTACCGTGTCCAGTCAGGGCAAGACTGGTCCCTGTGACCTCTCTGCTGCTCCCTCTCAGCATATAGCCCCTCCTTCCAGCAACTGCCAAATTAAAGTCCCATCGTAATATCTGGGTAGTTTGTCTTCTGGTTTTGTTTGGGGCCTTGCCCATGCTAGGCAGATATCTACCAGGGAAATAGATTTTGAGTTTTTTGTTTTATAAGATAAAGCAAAGCAATAGTTTTTTTTTTTTGTTTTTGTATTTATTTTTTTTTTAATAAAATGGACAGGATTCAACTATAAAAGACTGGAATAGTATTACCAAAAAAAGATATGAATTCCTCTGTTTTCAGAAAATAGCTTTTCTTTAAAAATTGATTCCAAGTGACACATCAAATGAAGACACTTGCCTTCCATTTGGGGATGCTCAGATCTGTGTAATAATGATTTAGGGGGCTGGAAAGATGGCTTAGTGATTCAGGCACTTTCCTGCAAAGACCAAGAACCCAGGTTCGGTTCTCCAGTACCCACATAAACCAGATGCTCATGGTGGTGCATGCATCTGGCTAGAGGCCTGGTGCACCCATTCTCTCTCTCTCTCTCTCATAAATAAATAAATAATTATTTAACTAATATCTTGACACTGGCTCTTTATCTCCCTTTTGAAGTATCCCAGTATCTCCTATAGCACTTTGTACTTTATAAAGTTTATTTAACTAATTTCACTGTTTTATTTTCTGCTTCCTTTCTGTGTGTCCTAATAAAACTACAAACGACCTTTTCCTTTAAGGAGATGCTCAGTTTTTCATAGGCTCTTCATTGTTTCATAGGCCAGAGTTTTCACATGTTGTTTTTAAGAACAAAGGAAACTTTGGGTGAATTTTGCCCTCCTGTTTTTAGTTTGTGAGTATGACGGATGCGCAACACGAATAAGAACCCTTGTAGGAAATTAAATCAATACTGTCCATTAATCATACTGAGTGCTGACCCTCCGACCACTCTGGAAGTTCCTGGTGAGTATAAAGAATCCTGAACTGTGTGAGGTCCTTAAAGATCTAAGAGATGAGGTTTTAAAATGCCACCATTAGCACATGAAAGAAACTTCTGGATAGATAGCTGGGGAGGAATGCCATAGAGCAGTAATTACGCTTGTGGGTTGTATTTTGTTTTCATTTTAAACATTGTCCTTAAACTTAATGCAAATGAATTTTAAGCTTTGTCTTAATTAGATCTTCTACAGGTCAGAGGAGAGATGGTCAGGCCCTTATCTTAGCCTTTTAAGATATTGCTGTGTGTTTGTTATAAAATAATTAGGAAACGCCAATGTAATAAGCATGCATGCTAGAAGAAATAACCCATGGGCCGGGGTATAGCTCAGCAACAGAGGCGTGCTGAGCATGTGCAAAGCCCTCAGTTCCAGCCATAAATGGAGAAAAACATTAAAAATGAAAGTATGAATGGAAAGTAAAATGACTTTGGAGGTTGCTGTTCTAAGATCGTCTATCGAAGATTTCTCTTTCTATGTGCTTAGCATGTGTGTGGAGGCCAGAGGAGAATGTTGGGTGTCCTCCTTCCTTTATCACTCATCTGTGAGACTCTCTGAACCTGGAGCTGTTGTTTTCAGGAGCGTGGGTGTGGGGTGTGAATTAGATCTTTCTCCCTCCCTCCCTCTCTCCTTTCTTTTTTTCTTTTTATTTATTTAGTTTTGTTTGTTTGTTTTATTTTTGTTTTTCAAGGTAGGGTCTTGCTCTAGCCCAGGCTGACCTGGCTGGTCTCGAACTCACAGCAATCCTCCTACTCTGCCTCCAGAGTGCTGAGACTAAAGGCGTGCGCCACCACACCTGGCTTCTCCTCCTCCTCCTCTTCTTCCTCCTCCTCCTCCTCCTCCTTCTTCTTCTTTGAATCAGATATTTTAAGTGACTTTAGTTATAAAACTTTACAGTCTAGAGGAGGCCAGAGGTGCTAATCAAACCACATAATTGGTGATTAAAAGTTGGAAAAGCACAGGGCGTTAAGGGCTGGTGAGAGAGTGGGTGTGTATAACATGAGGGTGGGCTCAGAGCAGGCTCCCTGAGAAGCTGATGATAACCTGTGATACAGAGCACCAGGAGTAGTTAAAATTAAGCAGGTGAAGGATCCTTTCAGGGTAAAGAAAGAATTAAAGAAGGTCGGGCGTAGTGGCGCACACCATTAAACCCAGCCCTTGGGAGGCAGAGGTAGGAGGATCACCATGAGTTCAAGGCCACCCTGAAACTACATGGTGAATTCCAGGTCAGCCAGGGTTAGGGAGAGACCCTACCTCGAAAAACCAAAAAAAAAAAAAAAAAAAAAAAAAAAAAAAAAAAAGGAATTAAAGAAGGCCAGGTTGAAACTCGCCAGAATAATCTTCCAAACCAACCAAGCACTGCTACGTTTTCCTTTCCAATAAACGTTATATTCCCCTTTTTTGATATGTGGGGTGGGCTGTAAATATATCTAGCTGTGGTCAGTGTACATTTCTCTCTCTCTCTTAGAAAGAATTGAAATGATTCAAAACAGAAACACAAAACAAAACCCAATAAAAATCATATCAGAGCCCAGCGTGGTGGCGCACACCTTTAATCCCAGCACTTGGTGGCAGAGGTAGAAGGCTCGCTGTGAGTTCAAGGCCAGCCTGGGACTACAGAGTGAGTTCCAGGTCAGCCTGGGCTAGAGCAAGACCCTGCCTTGGGGGGATAAAAAAGATTCTAAAATACAAAAATATTACTGAGTATGGCGTACAAAGAGAGTAAATGCAGTTAGATAACAACAAAATAATGTTCACAGGCCTTAACTCTACGTGCTAATATTAAAGATATTTTATTTCCTTTGTTGAATTTTATAAAATTTATGTAATAAGCATGCATTTAATCAGAATGCGAAAAAAAAAAGTAAATCTTGTGTGAGGGGAGATGCTGCAGTGTTGTGCTGGGAAATCATCCCATATCTGAACTACCCCAGCCCCATAAAATTTTTTTTCAAATATTTTATTTATTACTTATTTGTGAGGGGAGAGAGATAATAGGCATGCCAGAGCCTCCTGCCACTGCAAATGCAACTGCAGATACATACACTACTTTGTGCATCTGGCTTTACATGGGTACTGGGGAATTGAGCCCGGGCCATCAGGCTTTGCAAGCAAGTGCTTTTGACTGCTGAGCCATCTCTCCAGCCGCGCCCCCCCCCCCATAAAACATTTTTAAATAAAAAACACTTAGGTAAATAAATTGAGGCAAAGATATATAAAAGTCATAAAAACACTGGGCCCAGGATAAAGTTCCTTTTCTGCTTGCCATCACGTCCTCTGTGGTGTTAGAAATGGCCTAGAAATTTAGCTACGGGCTTATTGGTAACCAAAGCAATCTACATGCTGTTAGCTGTGGGACACAGGACATTGTAGCTGATAGACGGAGGTGGTAACATTATTTAAATTCTGAGAAAACAGCTCCGCCAGAATCTGTGTGTTGACAATGTTGATAATGGTGTAGGGGTGATAAGCCAAGAAGATTCCTGTGGTTTCTAGAATCGCTGGCTTGTTCTGGGGTTTTGTCTGGCTGAGAGGTATTAGACGAAGAAGCAAAGGAAGGAACCCGTGTGAACTTGCTCCATCTAGGGGGGCGAGCAGGGTGGTTTGAGCATGGTCCTTTTTCTGGGATAGTTACGCTCCTGTCCTTTTCAGAAAATGGTCTTTTGTGTCAAGAAAGATCATGGCAGATGGGCTTCAATTTTGACCAGGCAAAACTCTAGAAATTACAATGGAAGCCCCTGGAAACTTCTATAAGTAAGAATATACTATTTACAAAGGCCTGTCATGGGAGGGGAGGGTGTACATCTCCCTTCTGAGAAATTGCAATAATTGCTTTAGGCACATTAAACCCTTGCCTAGGCTGGCTCGGTTACACTTGCATGGCCTCTAGTTTCACTGTCCCTGTATTCCAGCGTGACTTTCAGGGCATTTAGAGTCAGTACAGGCAGCCTAGCTGTTCAGTGGGTAGAGCACAATGCTCAATCTGCACTGATCCTGGCTTTAAAAAGCCCTAGGTATTTCTAGACACCATGTAAGAAGTCTAAAACACATTTTTTTATTGTCCTCAGTGAGCAAACATAACATGGAAAATTAATAGATCGGTTTTTTTGATTTTGCTTTTAACTTTGGGTGTTGGGGTGCATACCTGTAATCCTAACCTTTGATAGACTGGGTCAGGGAGATTGAGCTCAAAGCCAGCCTGGGCTATAATAATGAGACCTTGCTTCCAAAGGTTCAATGAGAGCCGGGCGTGGTGGCGCACGCCTTTAGTCCCAGCACTCAGGAGGCAGAGGTAGGAGGATCGCTGTGAGTTCGAGGCCACCCTGAGACTACAGAGTGAATTCCAGGCCAGTCTGGACCAGAGTGAGACCCTACCTTGAAAAACCAAAAAAAAAAAAAAAAAAAAAAAAAAAAAAAAAAAAAAAAAGGTTCAATGAATCAGTCAAAAAACTGACTAATTTCCCAAGAATGTGACCATAATTTTAAAGTTCTATCAGTTCAAATGAAATCCTAACAATATAAACTTATTAAGAGACTAAAACAGGGCCAGAGGGATGGCTTAGTGGTTAAGGCGTTCACATGCAAAGGTTCAATTCCCCAGGACCCATGTAAGCCAGATGCACAAGGAGGCACATGCTTCTGGAGTTCGTTTGCAATGGTTGAAGGCCCTGGCATGCCCATTCTCTCTCTCTACCTCTCCCTCTCAAATAAATAAAATAAAATAATTTTTTTTTAAGGACTGATGAGATGGTTTAGCAGTTAAGGCATTTGCCTGCAAAGCCAAAGGATCTTGGTTCAACTTTCCAGGACCCATGTAAGCCAGATAAACAAGGGGGTGCATGCAACTGGAGTTTGTCTGCAGTGGTTGGAGGCCCTGGCGTGCCCATTCTCTCTCTCTCCCTCTTTTTCTGTCAAATAAATAAATAAATAAAATATTAAAAAATAATTTTTTAAAAGAAACTAAAACAGAGCCGGGAATTCTGGAACACGCCTTTAATCCCAGCACTGGGGAGGCAGAGGTAGGAGGATTGCCTTGTGTTCGAGGCCACCCTGAGACTACATAGTGAATTCCAAGTCAGCCTGGGCTAAAGCAAGACCCTACCTAAATAAATAAATAAATGAATAAATGAATAAATAAATGAATGAATAAATAAAGCTAAAACAGGACTGGGGAGATGGCTCTACAGTTAAATGCCCTTCCTGCTCAAGCATGAGGGCCCAAGGGGGCCTGAAACTGCCATAGTTGAATCTCCAGATCCCACACACGCAGCTGGACGTAGCTGTACATGCCCACCACCCCAATTCCACCGTGAAGCGTAGACCCCAGAATCGTCAGAGCCCAGCAAGCTCTGGAATCAGTAAAGAGACCTTGGCTAAAACAAACTGGGCAGGAGTAACGGAGAGGGACACCTGATATTCTGACCACTGTAGATGAGCATAAAGGTTGACTGCACGTGTGTGCACACGTGTACACGTGCACACAAAATCCTAAAACACAGAAGATGTTACTTGTGCACCTGTACGCATGTATGTGGCGTGCAAGTGTATTTTATGTATGTGGGTATGTGTGTGCTGTATGTGCCCCATGTAGAAGCCAGAGGACAACCTCAGGTATCGTTCTCAAAAATGCTCTCTCTCTCTCTCTTTTTTTTTGAGGTAGGGTCTCCCTATAGCCCAGGCTGGCCTGGAATTCACTATGTAGTCTCAGGGTAGCCTCAAACTCATGATGATCCACCTACCTCTGCCTCTCCAGTGCTGGGATTAAAGGCGTGTGCCACCATGCCTGGACCTCATCTTCCACTTTTTGAAATAGGGTCTCTAATTAGCTTAGAGCTCACCAAATAAGTTAGACTGGCAAGCCCACAAACTGTAGGGATCCTCCTGTCTCCCCAGGCCTCCCCATCACTGGGATTACAGGCAGGCACACTACATGGGCATTTCTGTATGGATTTTGGAAATTGAACTCAGGACCTTGTTTGGAAGGCAAGCACTTACTGATTGAGCCGTCTCCCCAGCCCCAAGAAGATCAGATTTCTTACTCATACTATCCAGTAGCCCTTCTGATAAAAGTCTTCCTGAGGAATTAAAAAGTAGCTGGGGGCTGGAGAGATGGCTTAGTGGTTAAGGTGTTTACCTGCAAAACCAAAGGATCCCGGCTCGACTCTCCAGGACCTATGTAAGACAGATGCACAAGGGGGTGCATGCATCTGGAATTTGTTGGCCGGAAGCCCTGCGTGCCCATTCCCTCTCTCTCTCTCTCTTTTCAAATAAATAAAATATTAAAAAAAGAAAAAGGGGCTGGAGAGATGGCTTAGCGGTTGAACGCTTGCCTATGAAGCCTAAGGACCCCGGTTCGAGGCTCAATTCCCCAGGACCCACGTAAGCCAGATGCACAAGGGGGCCACACGCATCTGGAGTTCGTTTGCAGTGGCTGGAGGCCCTGGCATTCCCATTCCCTCTCTCTCTGCAGTCTGTCTGTCATTCTCAAATAAATAAATAAAAATAAACAAAAAAAAATTTAAAAAAAGAAAAAGAAAAAAGAAAAGAAAACTTTTAAACAACCTGAAAGATTTGAAACTTAGGTAGAGTTTGATTTGAGAGTTTATGACCAATTAATAGGTTAATGAGCTCTCCCTATTTGCATCAAGGAACTCCCAGAATTCTCTGCTTTGGTGCTGAGATTAAAATCACTGTGGAAGCTGGGCGTGGTGGCGCACGCCTTTAATCCCAGCACTCGGGAGGCAGAGGTAGGAGGATCGCTGAGAGTTCGAGGCCACCTGAGACTACATAGTGAATTCCAGGTCAGCCTGGGCCAGAGTGAGACTCTACCTCGAAAAACCAAAAACAAAAAAAAATCACCGTGGAGTGCTGCCCCAGCCGTGAGTAAGATGCACACAGTGGCTTGCCAGTTTAAAGGAAGGCATAAATAAACAAGCAGGCTTGTCCTTGATTGAGGAAGCTGGCATGTCACCAGCTTGGATTTCCCACTTGAGAAGAAATTTAAAGGTGGCTTCCAGCTGTCTACCTGGGTCTTTCCCGCCTTGTAAAGCTGCTTTTAACTGCCAAGGGCTGCGCTAGTTCGGGATGGCTGCTCACCGAGCTACAGCTGTTTCTGCAATGAAACCGCGCACCTCCGGGAGATGATGGATGGTATTTTCATGTTGCCTCACAAAAGGGTCAAAATGGCATAGCCAGCCCGTGACAGTGATGTGGAGAAAGGTTAGTCCTGGAAGGAAATTTATCTTACAGCTTCGGGGGACGTTGGGCTGTCATGAATAGGGTCCCTCTGTCAGTCTATAAAAATATTGTTCATAAGGCCCTGATGTGTGAAGCAGACGAGTCACTACTTAAACAAATACCAGTCTGAGTTCTAGGCGAGCCTTGCTCTTGGTAAAAGGTTTAAAATGATCAAAGGAATGGGTTTCGTTTTCTTGCCGTGTAGCAATTTTCAGGAAACTTCTTTTGTACATTTGACACCTCCTTAATTGTTTTAGGAGACTGTGCGTATGTGCGTGCACACCCCCCACTCTCTCTCTTTCTCATGTTAGGACAGTAAGCTCTTATGCTCAGCAGTCACTCATTTTACGTAGTAGAGAACAGTATGTGGCCCCACCCTCCAACACGAATACTGGGAGAGCTGAACCACCGCTCTTTTGGAGTCTAACTTTCTCCTCTCCCCACCCAAAGGGAAGACCATCAGTTTATTTCTATTAATTGGTGGTTCTCTGACAGAGACTCAGCTTACAACACTGGACCAGTGAGCCTCCTTTTCTTCCATGGTGACTCACCATTGGAGGGAAAGGCCTTCATCAGAGAAGACCATAAAAGACCAAAACCCATGTAGTGGGTCTCTGATATCATTATCAGATCAGTTTCTCATTGGATGTGAGAGATGAAGCCCTAAAGATGAAGTAACTCATCTCTCAAAAAATAGACTCCTGGGCTGGAGAGATGGCTTTGCGGTTAAGGCGCCTGCCTCCTAAGCCTAAGAATGCCGGTTCCAATCTCCAGGTCCCATGTTTAGCCAGATACAAAGTGACGCAAGGGCGCAATGCTGCACTTGACCACAAGGGGGCGCATGCATCTGGATTTCGTTCACAGCAGCTGAGACACTGCTGGCATGCCCATTCTCAATCTCTCTCTCTCTCTCTCTCTCTCAAAAAAAAAATTTTTTTTTAAAAAATAGACTCCCAACTCCCTTGGTCAGGGCATGGTGGCACACACCTTTAACCCCAGCACTCGGGAGGCAGAGGTGGGAGGATCGCTGTGAGTTCAAGGCCACCCTGAGACTACACAGTTAATTCAGGTCAGCCTGGGCTAGAGTGAGACCCTACCTCAGAAAAAAAAAATAGGGCTGGAGGGCCTGGAGAGATGGCTTAGGGGTTAAGCACTTGCCTGTGAAGCCTAAGGACCCCCTGGTTTGAGATTCCCGTTTTCACAGGACCCATGAGCCAGATGCACAAGGTGGTGCATGCATCTGGAGTTCATTTGCAGTGGCTGGAGGCTCTGGCACACCCATTCTCTCTCTCTCTATCTGCCTCTTTCTCTGTGTTGTTGCTCTCAAATAAATAAATAATAAACAAATAATTAAAAAATAGGGCTGGAGGGATGGCTTAGCGGTTAAGGACCATGGCTCAATTCCCCAGGACCCACTTAAGCCAGATGCACAAGGGGGCACATGTGTCTGGAGTTTGTTTGCAGTGGCTGGAGGCCCTGGAGTGCCCATTCTCTCTCTTCCTCTGACTCTTTCAAATAAATTTAAAAAAAAAAAAAAAAAAAAAATAACACTTTCAGCTGGGCGTGGTGGCACACTTTAATCCCAGCACTTGGGAGGCAGAGGCAGGAGGATCATCGAGAGTTCCAGGCCACCCTGAGACTACATAGTGAATTCCAAGTCAGCCTGAACTAGAGTGAGACCCTACCTCAAAAATAATAATAATAATAATAATAATAATAATAATAACACTTTCAAATCCTGCTGCATAAAAGAGAAATGACAGGATCAAAATACTAGTTAACACAATATAACTGGAAAAGCCTATGCCTCTGAATTTCACAGAACAATCCCTGACATGTGGGGAGTTTTTAAAAGTAGAGATCGCCAGTAGTATATATACTTACTCTGCGAGGAAACCGGTTCTCAAATGTTACCTAATACAGACTTTGCTAGATAATCCTACGTTCAGTAGGACAGGGAAGTGTGCACCAGGAGGGGAAGGTGTTATTGTCTTAAGACCCCTCGGGAGGTCAGAACAAAAGAGTCCAAAGTCATTTCAAGCTCACACAAGAGCCACCAGCTCTTCATGGAGTCCTGTGTGGAACTCAGACACATGCGCTAACTTGTGCATCTGGCTTATGTGGGATCTGTAGAGTTCTTTAGGCTTCACAGGCAAGCACCTTAACCACTAAGCCATTTCTCCAGCCGAGAATGAATTTTTAATCTAGGTTTAAAGTAAAATTGACATTCTCTCCTCTAAAACCCTGTTTTTATTTTATTTATTTATTTACTTATTTATTTATTTGAGAGAGAGAGAGGAAGAGGCAGACAGAGAGAATGGGCACACCAGGACCTCCAGCCACTGCAAACGAATTCCATGCGCATGCGCTCCCTTGTGCATCTGGCTTATATGGGTCCTGGGGAATTGAACCGGGATCCTTAGGCTTCGCAGGCAAGCGCCTTAACCGCTAAGCCATTTTCTCAGCCCTAAAACCCTGTTTTTAATTCGGTGCACTAACACATTCAAGTAGGACATTGTTTGAACCATCATGAGCTACGTTTTTCCCCATTCTAAAGTAAGCTTATGATACCAGACAAGGATGGATCTGAAGAAGGGGTTTAACAAGAGTGGGAGGGAAATAAGAGAGGGTCATAGCAATGAATATGATCAAAAAACATTATCAACAGGGGGCTGAATAGATGGTTCCGCAGTTAAGGTGCTTGCCTGCAGAGCCTAAGGACCAGAGTTTGATTCCCCAGCATGCACATAAAGCCAGATGCACAAAGTGGTACGTGCATCTGGAGTTCATTTGCAGCAGCTGGAGACCCTGTCATACCCATTCTCTCTGTCTTGTTTTCTCTCTCTCTGCTTGCAAATAAATAAATAAATATTTTTTAAAAATTTAAATACATGCCGGGCGTGGTAGCGCACGCCTTTAATCCCAGCACTCGGGAGGCAGAGGTAGGAGGATCGCCATGAGTTCAAGGCCACCCTGAGACTACATAGTTAATTCCAGGTCAGCCTGGACCAGAGTGAAACCCTACCTCGAAAAACCAAAAAAAAAAAAAAAAAAAAAAAAAAAAAATACATTATAAACAAGTATGAGATTGACAAAAAAGAAAATAGTTACATAGAAGTAAAAGATGATGACATCAAATTAAAAGAGAGACTAATGGAGAGAGGGAGGGGATATTAAGGAGAATAGAGTTCTAAAGGGGAATGGGGGGGGAGGGAAATATCATGGGTTTTTTGTATGTAAGTATAGAAGTTGTCAAAAATAAAATAAAATTAAAAAAATAAAATAAAATAAAATAAAATAAAATAAAATAGATACAGATACCTGAGTGTGGCGGCTCACGCCTGTAATCCCTGCACCTGGGAGGCTGAGGTAGGAGACTTGCGGAGTTCAAGGCTTAGCCTGGGCTATAGACTAAGTCCCACCCAGGTCAGCCTGGGCTAAAGTGACAAGAACATCAACAAAATAAATAAATAAGTAAAATTCTGAGAAAGTAAAATACCTGAAAAAAATGTTTTGCCTGTGAGAAGAGCCCTGTTGGGCGTCAGGGCGTGAGCAGAGACAAGGATTTACAGAGAGAGGGGACTGGCAGAAGGAAGAAGGCCCGAAGGCACACCACCCTGTGGGGATGTGACTTGTGTTTTCTGGGTGTGCCCACCCAGGCCCCTTAGTGCTCTTGTCTGCCCTTCTTTCCCACCCATCCCCCCACAGCCTCTCTGCTGGTGGACCAGACTAGGGCCAGCCCTAGATTCTCGTGTCAGAGGCCACGACCCAGGTGTCACAGCAGTCCCCACTGCTGGCCTCTTCTCTGAATAATTATATGGGAGGTATTGTATGCAAGGGGCAGGCCAGGGCCAAGACAGTCACCCTGGCTGGCTGCTGCGGGAACAATAGGCCCGAGCCTGCTTGCGCAAAACTTGGCAACTCAAAAGATTAAATGAAAAGTGGACGTTTGGTCAGGCACTGGGTCCACCCTGCAGAACGTCACCTTTATAACTTTAGCTGTGATCTTGTGCACCTTTTAACCATCTGCGCACGTGCTGGCCTCACATCATGGCTTTGCATACAAATTCCAGTCTGACCTTTTTTGTTTGTTTGTTTCGATATAGGGTTCTCGCCCTAGCCCAGGCTGACCTGGAACTTTCTCTGTAGCTCCAGGCTGGCCTCAAATCACCACCATCCTCCTATCTCTGTGTGCTGAGTGCTAGGATTCAAGTAGTGCGTCACCACTGCCAGCTTCCAGTCTGACTTTCGTGTTTGTGTGGGGGTATATGTGTTTGGGTTTTTGAGGTAGGGTCTCATTCTAGTCCAAGCTGACCTGGAATTCACTATGTAGTCTCAGGGTGGCCTCGAACTCACAGTGATCCTCTTACCTCCTCCTTCCCAGTGCTGGGATTAAAGGTGTGCACCACCATGCCCAGCCAGTCTGACTTTTTTTTTTTTTTTGGTTTCTCGAGGCAGGTCTCACTGTAGACCAGGCTGACCTGGACTTCACTATGTAGCCTCAGGGTGGCCTCGAACTCATTGTGATCCTCCTACCTCTTGCCTCCCAAGTGCTGGGATTAAAGGCCACCACACTGGGCTCAGTCTGACTTAAATTTTTTTTCTTTAATTATTTATTTACTTGAGAGAGAAGCAGATAGATAGAGAATGGGTGCACCAGGGCCCCCAGCCACCACAAATGAACTACAGATGCACACGCCACCTTGTACAGCTGGCTTTCATGGGTCCTGGGGAATCAAGCATGCGTCCTTAACTGTAAAGCCATCTTTCCAGCCCCAGTCTGGCATTTTAATGCTTGAAGCTGTCTTGACTGTGGCACTTGGTTGCAAATACAGCAAAGCCTTTCTGAGGCAGTGCTTTGAATGAATAATTTAAAGCCATTTAAAAAATTTAATTTTTATTTTCTTAAGGCATTTTATTAGGCCACGGCGCCATGCTGCCTGTCTGTGGATTGAACAAGACACTGGGTACGATAATAAAGCTGATGTGGTTACTTAATCTTCCTTAGATCCTACGAGGATCATTTTCTCCCCACCTGAGTGTTTTCCATAGAAGAATAAGAAATAAACTCCAAGTGTCAGGTTTGCGTTGTAGAAATATCCTGCAAAGTGTCTTCACTCCGGAGAAGTTTGCTCATGGTCATGAGCTCACGTTTTCTCTTCTTTTTGTCCATCCCCAGCCACTGGCCGTGGCTCAGCACTCTGAGGTCCTAGAGCCTAAGTAGTAGCGACTGCAGAGAGAGGCTAACTGGGCGCATTAAATACCACCACTCGGGAAGTTGAGTTAGGAACTCATGTGCTCAAGGCCAACCTGGGCTGCAACGTGAGTGAGTCAGCCTGGGCTAGAGTGAGACCCTGCCTCAAGACAAACAGACAACAACAAAAAAAGTGCAAGAAGCTGGAGGAATGGCTTGCCTGCAAAGCCAAAAGATCCAGGTTTGATTCCCCAGGACCCAAGTAAGCCAGATGCGCAAGGTGGCACATGCATTTAGAGTTTGTTTGCAATGGCTGGAGGCCCTGGTGTGCCCATTCACTCTCTCTCAAATAAATAAATATTTTAAAAAAATTTTTTTTTTCAAGTAGAGGAGGGCTGGAAAGATGGCTTACTGGTTAAGGAGTTTGCCTGTGAAGCCTAAGGATCTAGGTTCAATTCTCCAGAACCCACATAAGCCAGATACACATGGTGATATATGGGTTTGGAATTTGTTTGCAGTGGCTAGAGGCTCTGGCGCACCCATTCTCTTTCTCTCTCTCTATGTCTCTCTCTCATAAATAAATAAAAATAAAGCATTTTTTTTTAGCCTTCTGTGGTATGCATGCCTTTAATCCCAGCACTTGGGAGGCAAAGGCAGGAGGATCACTATGAGTTCGAGGCCAGCCTGAGACTACATAGTAAATTCCAGGTCAGCCTGGGCTAGAGTGAGACCCTACCTCAAAAAAAAAAAGAAAGAAAGAAAGAAAGAAAGAAAGAAAGAAAGGAAAGGAAAGAAAAGAAAAGAAAAGAAAAGAAAAGAAAAGAAAAGGGGACTGGAGAGATGGCTTAGTGGTTAAGGCATTTGCCAGCAACGCCAAAGACCTTGGTTCAATTCTCCAGGACCCACGTAAGCCAGATGCACAAGGTAACACATGTGTCTGAAGTTCGTTTGCAGTGGCTGGAGGCCCTCGTGCACCCATTCTCTGTCTCTCTGCCTCTTTCTCTCTTGCTCTCTCAAATAATTAAATAAATTTTTTGAAAAAACAAAAAATTGGGCTGGAGAGATGGCTTAGTGGTTAAGGCACTTGCCTGCAAAACCAAAGGATCCCAGTTCAACTCTCCAGGACCCACGTAAGCCAGATGCACAAGGGGCGCATGCATCTGGTGTAAGTTTGCAGTGGCTGGAGGCCCTCGTGTGCCCATTCTCTCCCTCTCTCTTTCTCTCTCTCTGCCTCTTTCTCTCTCTCAAATAAATAACTAAAATATGTTTTTAAAAACAAAAACTTATTTAAAAAATATTTTGGAGCCGGGCATGGTGGCACATGCCTTTAATCCCAGCACTTGGGAGGCAGAGGTAGGAGGATCGCTGTGAGTTCCAGGCCAACCTGAGACTACATAGTGAATTCCAGGTCAGCCTGGGCTAGAGTGAGCTCCTCGAAAAACAAAAACAAAAACAACAACAAAAAAAAAACAAATATATATTTTGCGCCTGGAGAGATGTCTAAGTGTTTAAGGCACTTGCCTGCAAAGCCTAACCAGCCAAGTTTGTTTGCAGTGGCTAGAGGTAAGTAATTTTTTTCTATTATACACTTTCTGGGAAGCAAACCAACCTGTTAGCATTACCATGGAGTCCGTGAAGTCTGAACTTGATGTCAATCAGTTTTGTTGTCTTCGTTCATCTCCAGAGAGCACTTAGTCTTGAAGGTGCCAGAGTAAAATATGTTGTAGAAACTTCCTTCCAAGTTAGACTACCAATGGCCACCTTTTGTAGCTAAAATAAAGATGGATAAAAGATTTAAAAAAAAAAGGGGGTGGGCTGGAGAGATGGCTCTGCAGGAAAGGCATTTGCCTGCAAAGCCTAATGTCCCGGGTTCAATTCCTCAGCACCCATGTAAAGCCAGACACACAAAGTGGCACATGCATCTGAAGTTTGTTTGTAGTAGCTGGATGCCCTGGCACATCCATTCTCTCTCTGTCTCTCTTATCTCTATCTCTTTGCTTGCAAATAAATAAATAAGCTTTTTGAAAAATACAAAAGAGTCAGGCGTGGTGGCACACGTCTTTAATCCCAGCACTCAGGAGGCAGAGGTAGGAGGATGACTGTGAGGCCACCCTGAGACTACAGAGTGAATTCCAGGTCAGCCTGGGCTATAGTGAGACCCTCCCTCAAAAAAAAAAAAAAAAAAAAAAAAGACAAGTGCCCCAAATCCAACAGAGTTGGAATTTTTTGAAGTTATGTGTTTTAATTTATTTGAGAGAGAGGGAGAGAGAGAGAAAGAGAATGGGTGTGCCAGGACCACCAGCTGCTTCAAACAAACTCCAAATGCATGCATCTAGCCTTGTGTATCTGGCTTTACATGGGTACTGGGGAATCAAACCTGGCTTCTTTGGCTTTGCAGTTAAGCACCCTAGCTGCTAAGCCATTTCTCCAGCCTGAAATTGTGTGTTTTAAATTTTTGCATGTATATAGTATGTGTGTGTGTTGCATGCATGTGTATGTGTTGAGCTGGTGCCCAGTGAACTTGCCTTAGGTGGCTGGAGGAGAACATTGGGTGCCCCCTCCATCACTCATCTGCATACATTTCCTTGCTGTGGGTCTCAGAGTTCTGGAGCAATTGTCTGGTTTCAGCTCCCCCACAGCACTGGGGTTACAGACATGTATGGCCATACCCAGATGTTTACCTGTGTTCTGGAGATGCCAGTTCATGCCCAGGCCCCCATGCTCACACAGGAAGTGCACTTAACATCTAAGTCATCTCTCCAGCCCTGTGCTTGAACATTTATGAGAGAGAGTCTTGCTGTGTAGGCTGGGCTGGCCTTGAACCCACAAGCTTCCTGGCAGGATTATGATTTACAGATGATTTTGACCAGGCTAGAATCCCCGCATTCTGAGGTGAACATCTCAGCGCTCGATGGAGCTCAGTGGTAGAGTGCTTACCAAGCATGAGCAAGGCCCTGGGTTCAGTCCCCAGCACGTGTGGGACAATGAACCCAATCTGTAAACACCGCGCTGGACTGTCCCCACTTCTTGGTAGGGTCAAATCTGCAGGAATGGTGTCTTCTTTTCAGCTCAGAGTCCTCGAAGAGGAAAAGTGGCAAAAACTCCATCCCTAATTCTCAGGGCTTTTTGAGGTGCATATGCAATATTTATATGTTTAAAAAGCACAGCTCTAGTCTTCCTAGCTTCTTTTCACGAAGACTTTGTTTGATAAAACTTAAGCAAGAGCCACCCTCCTTGCAAACGTGCTTTACTCTGGCATCAGTTTCTGCTGGGGACATGAGTGGGAGAAGACGCACAGGCACCATCTAGTGGCTGAAAAGAGGAAGACAGTATCTTTCAAGTAAAGCCCTTAAAAAAAGGCCAGGGGAACAGGCATGGTGGCACACGCCTTTAATCCCAGCACTATGGAGGCAGAGGTAGGAGGATCGCCATGAGTTCGAGGCCACCCTGAGACTACATAGTGAATTCCAGGTCAGCCTGGGCCAGAGTGAGACCCTACCTCAAAAAACCAAACCAAAACAAAAAGGTGTGTGTGTGTGGGGGGGGAGCATGTTGCTGTTTCCAGAAGCCATAAATTGTTACAGGAAAACATCCCAGTGCTGGGGTGGAACCTCCCAGCGAGTTGCTGGTTAGGGAGGCCCATGAGGCCCTCAGAACAATACAGACTGTGGCCACTGTTCCTGGTGACCCACCAGAACTAGACAACAAGAGCCTTGTGCCAGTCAGCTTCAGTTACTGGGATAAATTTTCAAACCAGGCACACGTTATGGGAGGAAGCTTACAGAGAAAGGGGAAGTTCCACAATGGCAGAAGCTGGCCCCCTTTTACAGGTCCAGGATGGAAACACCATGGAACACAAGCAAGCACACCCCAGGAACCCTGGGCAGAATTCCAGCACTTTGCATATCTGTAGATTGGAACCCCAGATCTGCCCACCGACACCTTAGGGCTGGACCCCAGGATCCACCCAGTGACACCTCCTCCAACCAGGAGGCAGGAGATCTAAATTATAAGCTTTAATAAGACTCCTGAATCTATTGGGAACAGCCATTCAAACCACCCCAACCCTATCGTCTAGGGTTGGACACTGAGAACTCAAGCAGAAACTGAGCTGGAAGCCTCCTCCCTTCCAACTAACTTGCATAGTGCTGGAAGGTGCCTTGCAGGCTGCTGGGAGAAACGTTAAGTCTTAACCAGCAATACACCCTGCAAGATGTGCCCATTGGCGCAATAGTGTCACATCTGTTATGAGAGAAACCAGCTGTTCTCTGATTGGATTCGAGGCCCCACTCCATAAGAGGGAACTAACTCATGCCTGGAACTGAAAAACCTAGTCAAAAGCCTATGGCTGAGGAGGTCATGGTCTCTAAGTAGAAAAAGAAGTTTCAGGGCTGGAGAGATGGCTTAGCGGTTAAGTGCTTGCCTGTGAAGCCTAAGGACCCTGGTTCGAGGCTCGATTCCCCAGTACCCACGTAACCCAGATACACAAAGTGGCACATGCATCTGGAGTTTGTTTGTGGAGGCCTTGGTGTGCCCATTCTCTCTTTCTCTCTGCCTCTTTCTCTGTCTGTTGCTAATAAATAAACAAAAATTATAAAAAAAATAAAAAGTTTCATTTAAAAATGGCAAGGCTGGGGCTGGAGAGATGGTTTAGCTGTTAAGGCGCTTGCCTGTGAAGCCTAAGAACTCAGGTTCAATTCCCCAGGACCCAAGTAAGCCAGATGCACAAGGGGGCGCATGCATCTCGAGTTCGTTAGCAGTGGCTGGAAGCCCAGGTGCGTCCATATTCTCTCTCTCTCTCTCTTTCTGTATGTCCAATAGATAAATAAAAATAAATTTTAAGGAGAGATTGCTCAATGGTTAAGGCACTTGCCTGCAAAGCCAAACGCCCAGGTTCGATCAGGACCCATATAAAGCCAGATGCACAAAGTGACGCAAGCATCTGGAGTTTGGTGCAGGGACTGGAGGGCCCTGGTGCCTCTATTCATTCCCTCTCTCTGTCTCTCTTATTTCTCTGCTTGCAAATACATATTTTAAAAAATATTTAAAATAAAAAGGGATCAACAGTGAAAATAGTGGATGCTGAATATTCAAGCTTGGCCAGACAGGCCCAATGACTGAACGGGTGCAATAGTGGCGTGTCTACTCTTGGGGTAACCAAGTGCTCCATAATTGGACTGAAGGCCCTCTCTACGGGAGGGAATACATACCCGGTACTGAAAAACCTAAGTAAAAGTCTATGGTAGGTGAGGTCATGAGCCTTGGGGGTATAAACCTGCTCATGTCTGACTAAATGTATATATTATTCCCACCAAGCTGCCCTGGGGACACTACACTAAATGTTCATGTCCACATATTAACGGGCTAGAGAAGCTTCTCTTTTCAGATGGTGATGACCACTGGGATGACACAAAAGGCAACATAGTGCTGAGAAGAAGGGATGGAGGAGTGCCTAGCACTGAAACACCTCTGTCACATCCTCCAGTGGCTCAGGGACCATTGCAGAAGAGGGGACGGATAGAATGGAAGAGCCAAAGGAAGGATATGACCTTGCCCAGACAGAAATTGGCCTCGATATCCATGATCTTGCAGTGCCTAGCAATACCTTTGCAAGACCCTCAAAATAGAAGAGAAAGATGATGTCATCAAATTAGGAGAGAGACTAACGGAGAAAGGGAGGGGATATGATGGAGACCGGAGTTCTAAAGTGGAATGGGGGAGGGGAGGGAAATATCAGGTGGGGTTTTTTTGGTATGTAAGATTAAAAGTCAATAAAAATTAAAAAAAATAAATAAATAAAAAGGGCCATGTATATCAACATTTTAACAGGTAACTTAAGAGGCTGTGTAAAGATACAGTTAATACTCTGTTACTGTTAAATTATATGCAGTTGAAATATAATTGGGAGGGCATTTATTTATTTATTTATTTATTTATTTATTTATTTTATTTTCTTGAGGTAGGGTCTCACTCTAGCCCAGGCTGACTTGGAACTCACTCTGTAGTCCCAGGCTGGCCACAAACTTGCACCCATCCTGCTATCTCTGCCTCCCAAGTGCTGGGATTAAAGGCATGCGTCACCACGCCTAGCAATTGGGCAGATTTAACAAATTTTTTTTTAAATTTACTTGCAAGCAGAGAGTGAAAGAATGGGTACACCAGGGCCTCTTGCCACTGCAAATGAACTCCAGATGTATATGCCATTTGTGTGGGCAATGGACAATGGGGAATCAAACCTGAGCTGTCAGGCTTTGCATGCAAGTGCCTTTAGCCACTGAGCCATCTCCTCAGCCCTTGGACAGATTCTTGATGAGTGCAACTTTCAAAGATTTCAACATTACAGAAAATATCATTTTAGCCGGGCGTAGTGGGGCACGCCTTTAATTCCAGCACTCGGGAGGCAGCGATAGAGAATCACCATGAGTTCAAAGCCACCTTGAGACTACACAGTGAATTCCAGGTCAGCCTGGGCTAGAGTGAGACCCTACCTCGAAAAACCAAAAATAAATAAATAAATAAAATAGCATTTTATTGGCCTTCGCTTTTCTGGTTCTAGCTTGAAGTCATTGAGGGCCGTAAACAACTGATTCTAAAGATGAGACTCAGCTAACAGATTGCATTGATTTGGGGGCCATCTGCTTGCTCTTCTCAGACTCGCCCTCAAACGCTTCCATGTTTCACTTTTGTGAAGCACTGCTGTTCTTCTGTTAGAAAAGACATTGGTTGCATTGTTTCCAAAAGCACTTACTGTCCTCCGGGCTGTGTCTTTATTAGTAGACGTGAGATTATTAGATTCATATGGGAGACGTGGGTGAAGGTAGTTGTGCCACTGGCGTGATTATATGCCATGTTACGTGGTTGGGAAACCAACAAGCATTCTTGTTGGCAATAAACACAGACAGAGCCCTGCCCATCACCCCTACATGACGGACACATACACCTGGGAGCCTTTAGCTGCTCTAAGGCCAGGGACTGTTGACGAGGCCACAGGTAGAGCTAATTATTGCTGTTCTAGTATTCTGGACTCTAGACTTCCTTGGCATGAACAAACAAGTCTTTGAGGGCTAGAGAGATGGCTTAGCAGTTAAAGGCTCTTACTTACACAGTCTTGCAAAATCTGATGGCCCAGCTTTGATACCCCAGTACTCATGTAAAGCCAGATACTCAAATGGTACATGTACCTGTAGTTTGCAGTGGCAAGAGGCCTTGGTGTGCTCATATTCATTTTCTCTCTCTCCTTGTAAATAAAAATAAGATGTTTTTGACTTTCAAAGACTCAGAAGATAATTCTCAAAGAAATTAAATTGAGCCGGGCAGGCCTGGAAAGATGGCTTAGCAGTTAAGCACTTGCCTGTGAAGCCTAAGGACTCTGGTTCAAGGCTCAATTCCCCAGGACCCGCGTAAGCCAGATGCACAAGAGGGTGCATGCATCTGGAGTTCGTTTGCAGTGGCTGGAGGCCCTAGTGCGCCCATTTTCTCTCTCTCTCTCTCTCTCTCTCTCTCTCTCTCTCTGCCTCTTTCTCTCTCTGTCTGTCACTCTCAGATAAACAAACAAACAAACAAACAAACAATTTAGTAAAACTTGAGCCAGGCATGGGGATGCATACCTTTAATCCTAGCACCTGAGAGTGAGTCTAACCAGCCTGGAGTTGGCTAAGCTACCTGGCCATCAAGCCCAGGGACCCTCCTATCTCCGCCTTACCAGTGGTAGGATTGCAAGTGCACACCGTGAACACCTGAGTTTTAGTATGTTTTTTAACAAGGGTTCTGGGCACCAAACTCAGGTCTTCATGCTTCTGAGCAAGCCAGCGCTTTACTGACTGGGTGAGCCGTCTCCCTGCCCTCATTGCTAAGTCTAAGCAAATCTAACCCTAACTTCAAATATTACCAGTTTGAGACAATTAAGAAATAAGCAATGAGGGGCTGGAGACATGGCTTAGCGGTTAAGGCATTTGCCTGCAAAGTCAAAGGATCCCGGTTTGATTCTCCAAGACCCACGTAAGCCAGATGTACAAGGGGCACATGCGTCTGGAGTTCGTTTGCAGTGGCTGAGGCCCTGGCGTGCCCATTCTCTCTCTGTCTGCCTCTCTTCTATCTCTCTCTCTCTGCTTGCAAATAAATAAAATTAAAAATAATTTTTTTTAAAAAAAAAGAAATAAGCAATGAGGGCTGGAGAGATGGCTTAGTGGTTAAGGAACTTGCCTGAAAAGCCAAAGGACCCAGGTTCAATTCCCCAGGATCCACATAAGCCAGATGCACAAGGTAGTGCATGCTTCTGGAGTCCATTTGCAGTGGCTGGATGCCCTGGCCTGCCCATTCTGTCTGTCTCATAAATAAATAAAAATGAAAAAAAAATTTAAAAATAAGCAATGAGGACTGGAGAAATGGTTTAGCAGTTAAGGCGCTTGCCTGTGAAGCCTAAGGACCCAGGTTCAATTCTCCAGGTCCCACGTAAGCCAGATACACAAGGTGGCACATGCATCTGGAGTTCGTTTGCAATGGCTAGAGTTCCTGGCATGCCAATTCCCTCTCTCTCTCTCTCTCTTCCTCTTTGTCTCTAATAAATAAATACAAATAAAATCTTAAGAAAAAATTAAAAATAAGCAATGAGCCAGGCATAGTGGTGCACACCTTTAATCCCAGCAATTGGGAGGCAGAGTTAAGAGGATTGCTGTGAGTTTGAGACCACCCTGAGACAACATAGTGAATTCCAGGTCAGCCTGGGCTAGAGAGAGAACCTACCTTGAAAAACCAAAAAAAAAAAAAAAAAAAAAAAAGTATTTATTTATTTGTGTCCTAAGCAAGTACTTTATTTAAATGTCACTACACATTTAACTTTAAATGTATTTAAGATATATCAGTTAAAATTTACAACCATGTAATTCCTCAAAACCTTGAGAATTTTGTTTTAAAGTGCGTGAGATGAACTAGTACTGGCTAGCCAGGTCTTTCTTAGAACTCCCGCTAACTTCACAACTACATACTGCGAGTGAGAAGGGCGTTGGATGGAATAGTTTTAGCGTTGTGATTTTAGCATACACCAGCAGAGGGAGCTCTAACTTGAGTGAGAAGGGCTTGGGACAGAACTGCGTTAGCATTGTTTTAGCATACACCAGCAGAGGGAGCTCTAACTTGAGTGAGAAGGGCTTGGGACAGAACTGCGTTAGCATTGTTTTAGCATACACCAGCAGAGGGAGCTCTAACTCAACTCTCTGATGACTTTAACTCTGGACTTGAAAAGGTAGATCTGTTGGAAGGACCCACTTAGAAACTTAGAAATACCCAGGGGCACTGCTAAAGGATGCTTTTTGGTTTTTGAAAGTAGCGTCTCGCTCTAGCCCAGGCTGACGTGGAATTCACTATGTAGTCTCTCAGGGCAGCCTCGAATTCTTGGCAATACCTCAAGCAGTCTAAGGCTTTTAAAAATTATTTATTTGGGGGCTGGAGAGATGGCTTAGTGGTTAAGGCGCCTGCCTGTGAAGCCTAAGGACCAAGGTTTGATTGCCCGGTACCCACATATGTATATAGTGGCACATGCATCTGGAATTTGTTTGCAGGGGCCAGAGGCCCTAGTGTGCCCAGTCTCTTTCAAATAAATAAAATTATTTATTTTTACTATTTATGTACTTGTCTACCTATCATCTATCTATCTATCATCTATCTATCTATCGTCTATCTAATGTATTTATTTGTGTTGGGGGGGTGCCAGGGTTTCATGCTGCTGCAGACAAATGCCTGTCTGGCTTTATATGGGTGGTAGGACATTGAACCCAGAATAACAGACTTTGCAAGCAAGCACCTTTAATGATTGAGCCATCTCTCCAATCCCCCCAAGGCATTTTTTAAAAATTAATGCATGTAGACCGGGCCTGGTGGCGCACGCCTTTAATCCCAGCACCCGGGAGGCAGAGGCAGGAGGATCGCCAAGAGTTTGAGGCCACCCTGAGACTACATAGTTAATTCCAGGTCAGCCTGGACCAGAGTGAGACCCTACCTCGCAAAACCAAAAAAAAAAAAAAATTAATGCATGTGTTTGCCCATGTTCCTTAGGAGTTGCTTGTGAGCACGTGTGGTACATGCATGCGGTCAGAGGACAGCCTTGGCTGCCATCCTCAGCAATTTCATCTACCTTTCTGAAAAAATATTATTTATTTAAGAGAGAGAAACAGAGAGACAGACACAGACAGAGTGAGTGAGTATGGGCATACCAGGGCATCCTGCCATTGAAAATAAACTCCAGACTCTTGTGCCACATAGTGCATCTGGCTTTACGTGGATACTAGGGAATCAAACCAGGGTCATCAGGCCTTGCAAGCAAGTGCCTTTAACCATTGAGCCATCTCCCCAAACCCTCATCCAGTGTTTGTAAAAACTTCTTTTTTTAAAATTAATTAGCCGGGCGTGGTGGCGCACGCCTTTAATCCCAGCACTCGGGAGGCAGAGGTAGGAGGATCTTTTGAGACTACAAGGTCAGCCTGGACCAGAGTGAGACCCTACCTTGAAAAACCAAAAAAAAAAAAAAATTAATTTATTTATTTGAGAGAGAGAAAGAGAGAGGGAGAGAGTGGGCACTCCAGATGTATGTGCTCCCTTGTGCAGCTGGCTTAGGTGGGGCCTGGAGAATTGAACTGGGATCCTTTGGCTCTGCAGGCAAACGCCTTAACCGCCAAGCCATCTCTCCAGCCCCACCTGTTTGGTTTTTTTTTTTTTATTGTGAGATTTATTGAGTGAGTGTGGTTGATAAGGTATGAGTATGGAAGCTCTTATGAGTGCAGAGCCACCACTCGCCTAGGGGGCCATGACTCGGGATGTATTTGACCCCCCAGCCATCAGGAATGAGCCACTTCTCAGCTACCATGTCTTTAGTCATTGCACCGAACTTGGTGAAGCCCCATTTCTTTGACATATGGATCTCCGGCGGCCAGGAAACTTGAACTTGGCTCTGCGCAGGGCCTCAATCCCATGCGCTTTGTTCTGCAGCTTGGTGGGGATGGACATGATAACGTGGCCACTCTGAACCCTGACCACTGTGTCCTGAGGCTTCCCAAAAGCACCCCACAAACCTGTCTGGAGCCTAGACTGGGACTAACATGACATCAGAAATATGGACATCACCAGAAAACTGTCTCCAAGGTAGCTCAGGGCCTGTGCAAGCAGCAGGTTACGTACACTGCGAAGGAGGCTGCTGTCGGCAGACATTGCACACCAGGAGCCCGTGAGGGAATGTAACGGTGTTTCTTCTTGTCCTGGAGCGGGGTGGATACCCCAGGGGTCTTCCTGGTCCCGCCTCCAGCACTTCCTTTGAGCACCCCCACGCCTGGCATCTTTCCATGGGTCCTGTGGGTTGAACTTGGGTCCCCCTACCTGGACAGAGTTCACTTTACTGACTGAGTTATCTGCTCAGCCCCAACTTAAAACTTTCCAAACCAAACCCTGAGCGGGGCATGGAGATTCACACCTGGAATTCCCAGCCCTTGGGGGGCTCCAGTGGGAACCAGAATCCAAGGCCAGCCTGGGACACAGAGTGATTTTGGGGTGCATAATGAGCCTGAGCTGTACAGCAAGACCCTAGTTCAGAAAACCAAAATTTGGCCAATTGAGGGGAGGTTTGTGGTGGTGACGGTGGTGGTATTTGAAATTGGATGAAATGTGCTAACTTTTAAGTTACTGATAATCTTGATGGTAGCATCACAGTAAGGTGGACGGTAATGCCAAACGCAGTACTGGGAACAGAAGGACAGATTCACTTCACTCAGAACTTTAAAAAAATTATTTATTTTTGAGAGAGACATTGAATGAGAGAAAGAATGGGCACACCAGGGCCTGTAGCTGCTGCATAGGACCATCAGATGCCTGCACCACCTTGTGCATCTGGCTTACGTGGGTACTGTGGAATCGAACCTGGATCCTTAGGCTTCACCAGCAAACATCCCAACCTCTAAGCCATCTCTCTAGCCCCTACTTTGTTAGAACTTTCATGCTTTCGAAAGGAATGGCTCTGTCCAGAATATTTGCTCATAGCCCGAGGGCTGGTTCTAAGCTTCATCTCTTGGCTTCTTTGTAGACCCCAGAAGAAAATATCACGTGAGGCTGCTGGCTTACAACAACGTGGAAGACGGCTACCAGGCAGACCAGACCGTCAGCACCCCGGGATGCGTGTGTGAGTGTCAGTCATGTTCACCTGTCCACTGTGGCTCCTTCCCTCCTTCTGTCCCACCCCCTTCCCTCTCTTCCTGGTCCTCCTCCTTAAAATTGCAGTTTCACTGCTGCTTGGATGGAAGACTTGCTGGTTAAATTTCTTTTCTTTTCTTTTTTTTTTTTTTTTTTTTTTTTTTTTTTTGGTTTTCTGAGGTGGAGTCTCACTCTAGTGCAGGCTGACCTGGAATTCACTATGTAGACTCAGGGTGGCCTCGAACTCACAGTGATCCTCCTACCTCTGCCTCCTGCATGCTGGGACTAAAGGCACAGGCCACCATACCGGGCAAATTTCTTAACATCCTCCATGCTGCCTCCCTGGCACATCTTGAATAAGTAGGTGCTCAGTAAAGTGAGTTTTTAAAATTTATTTATTTATTTATGAGAGAGAGAGAAAGAGACTGGGTGTGCCAGGGCCTCTAGCCATTGCAGATGAGCTCCAGATACATGTGCCACCACGTGCATCTGGCTTACATGGGTCCTGGGGAGTTAAACCTGGGTCCTTAGGCTTTGCAGGCAAGCACCTTAACTGCTAAGCCATCTCTCCAGCCCAATTTTTTTTTTTTCGAGGTAGGGTGTCACTCTGGCTCAGGCTGACCTGGAATTCACTATGTAGTCTCAGGGTGGCCTCGAACTCATGGTGATTCTCCTACCTCTGCCTCCCAAGTGCTGGGATTAAAGGCGTGAACCACCACGCCCTGCTGTTTTTTGTTTTGTTTTTTTTGTTTTGTTTTGTTTTTTGGTTTTTTTGAGGTAGGGTCTCACTTTGGCCCAGGCTGACCTGGAATTAACTATGTAGTCTCAGGGTGGCCTTGAACTCATGGCAATCCTCCTACCTCTGCCTCCCAAGTGCTGGGATTAAAGGCGTGCGCCACCACGCCCAGCTTTGTTTTTTGTTTTTTGAGGTAGGGTCTCACTCTAGCCCAGGCTGTCCTGGAATTCACTATGTAGTCTTCAAGTGACCTTGAGCTCATGACAATCCCCCTACGTCTGCTTCCCAAGTGCTAGGATTAAAGGCATGTGCCACCACATCTGGCCTCTTAGTTTCTTGATTTTTACTTTTTAAATTAAATTGAATTTATTTTATTTATTTGCAAGCAGAGAAGAAAGAGAGATACAGAGGAGATAGAGAATGGGCATGTCAGGGCCTCTAGCCAATGCAAATGGACTCCAGACACACGTGCCACCTTGTGCATCTGGCTTATGTGGGTACTGGAGAATTGAACCTGGGTCCTTTGGCTTTTCAGGCAAGTGCCTTAACTGCTAAGCCATCTCTCCAGCCCCTTAGTTTGTTTTTTAACTTTATTGACAAGACCCACACATATATACAATATACCATGATCACAATCCCCTCCACCCTCCTTTGCCCGCTCCCAAACCCCCTTCCACTGAGTCCCTTTTCCTCTTTCCAGCTAGTCTCCTATTTTGATATCCTCATGTATTCCCTGCTCCGTCATGCATGTCTTGTGTAGGTAGTGTCAGCCACTGTGAGGTCACGAATGTCAAGGCCACGTTGTGTCTGGAAGACAGCCTTGTAAGCGCCCCTCCCTGTCCTTGGCTCTTACACTCTTTGTGCCACCTCTTCTGCAATGATCCCTGAGCCTCGGAGGGTGTGAGAGATGTCTCACTTTGTGCTGGACGTTGCACTGTTGCGTCTCAGCACTTTGGTGAGTTCTGAGTCTCCCCAGTGGTCACTGCCATCTGAAAAGAGAAGCTTCTCTAACCAAAAGGGAGAGTAACATTAATATATGGTATTTCAACATAGGTATTTCAAAGGCAGTTCAGTGGGAATAATATATGCATTTAGCCAGACAACAGTTGTACTTTCTCCGCTAGGGTTTATGACCCTCCTCTCCCCCGCGCCCGAGCCATAGGCACCAGGTTTTACTACCAGGCATGAATTCCAATCCAATCAGAGAGCAGTTGGTCTCCCCCATAACAGACATGCCACCATTGTTCCAGTTGGTACACTTGTCATGGCTGGCCAGCTGCCAAGCTTGCAGGGTCCACTGATGGTTAACACTGTTGGTGATTTTTCTCACCCAACACCTTAAAGCTCTTTCCAGCATCCTGACAGCTAGCCAACAGGGAGGAGGCTTCCAGCTCAGCTCCAGCTTGATTTCTCAGTGATCTGCAGAAAAGGCTGTGTGTGTGTGTGTGTGTGTGTATTTATTAATTATTTTATTTTATTTGAGAGAGAGAGACAGAGAGAAGAATAGGCACGCCAGGCCTCTAACCACTGCAAATGAACTCCAGATGCATGCACCACCTTGAGCATCTGGCTTTTTACATGGGTATTAGGGAATCAAACCCTGGTTCTTAGGCTTTGCAGGCAAGGGCCATAACTGCTAAGCCATCTCTCCAGCCCAAAGGCTTCGATTTTAATCTGTTCAGTAATGATAACATGTGGCCCCTTATCTAACTCCTGGAAGAGTCCTTAATTCTGTTCATCACCAGACCCCCATGAGAATTTAAAATCCACTCCACAGAGCAGATATTCTGACGGTAATTGCATCATGCGTGACGCATGGAGCGCTGCCGTACATTACCATGGTATTTTCCAATAGCTGTCCGCGATCGCATGGTCCCTCCTCCGCCACCACCACACCATCTCTATGCGAAGGCTAACTCCTCATCCTCCGTCTTCCTGCACTGGAGAAGGCCTGCGTTCACCACCTCACAGCTCATTAACTACACCGTCCGCTGCAACCCCGTCGGCCTGCAGAATGCCTCCCTGGTCCTGTACCTGCAAACGTACGTAGCTTCTATTTGTGGTCATTTCCTTTTCTCCTTACCATCATCTTGCCCTCACTCCCACCTTCTTCTTACCATTTTGGGCCCAGCCTGGGCTTTGGCTTTATGTATATGTTTCAGAGTTATCTTCTAAAATTGCTAAGCACTTTACCTCCCATCATTTTATTAATTCTAAACCTGTACTTTTGGACATAAATTTACATGGAAGGGTTTTAAAATAATTGTTTATTTTTTGGCAAGGAGAGAGAGAGTGAGACTTGTGCCAGGGCCTCTTGCCACTGCAAACAAATCCAGATGCATGCGCCACTTCATGCATCTATTTTCACGTGGCTACTGGGGGATGGAAAGTATTATTTAGACAGAGCTAAGGTTGCTTGTTTTCCAAGCAAGCATCATTAACCACTGAACAATCTTCCCAGGCCCTTAGCATGTTTAAAGAATGAAATAGGGATGGAAAGATGGCCCTGACATGAAAGGTTAAGGGGACTTGCTTGCCAAGCCTACCAGCTGGGGATCAATTCAGCAGTACCCTTGTAAAACCAGATTCACAAAGTAACACATGCAGGCCGGGCGTGGTAGAGCATGCTTTTAATCCCAGTACTCGGGAGGCCGAGGTAGGAGGATCACCATGAGTTCAAGGCCACTCTGAGACGTCATAGTGTGTTCCAGGTCAGCCTGAGCTGGTACCTCAAAAAAAAAAAAAAAAGTAACCCATACCCATTCATTCTCTCTGTCTCTTTCTCGGTTCATAAACTAAAAAAACATAACATAAACTTGTGTCCTCTTAAAAAAAGAAGAAAAGAAAATGAAGAACTAATATATGAAGTACATTCCATTTTGGCCAGAGGTGCCAACAGTCTGTGAAAAATAACTTGACTGGCATTGTCAGCTCCTGTACTCTCTGTTATAGATCAGAAACTCACATGCTGGTTCAAGGGCTGGAACCAAATACCAAGTATGAATTTGCTGTTCGGCTGCATGTGGATCAGCTCTCTAGTCCCTGGAGCCCCGTGGTATACCATTCCACACTTCCAGAAGGTAAGGGACATAGCTTCCCTATGGGTTTTATCTTGTTTTAAAATTTAGGTTCTTTAAGCCGGGCGTGGTGGTGCACGCCTTTAATCCCAGCACTCGGGAGGCAGAGGTAGGAGGATCGCCGAGAGTTCGAGGCCACCCTGAGACTACATAGTTAATTCCAGGTCAGCCTGGACCAGAGTGAGACCCTACCTTGCAAAACCAAAAAAAAAAAAAAAATTTAGGTTCTTTAAAAAAATATATTTTATTTATGTATTTATTTATTTGAGAGGAGGGGGACAGATGGGCATGCCAGAGCCTCCAGCCACTGTGAACAAACTCCAGACAAACGCACCCCCTTGTGCATCTGGCTTACATGGGTTCTGGAGAACTGAACCGGGATCTTTTGGCTTTGCAGGCAAACGTCTCAATTGCTAAACCATCTCTCTAGCCCCTTAAAATTTAGTTTATGCCAGCCATGGTGGCATACACCTTTAATCTCAGCTCTTGGAAGGCAGAGGTAGGAGGATCGCCATGAGTTTGAGGCTAGCCTAAGACTATATAATGAACTCCTGGTCAGCCTGAACTATAGTGAGACGCTACCTCAAAAAAAAAAAAAAAAAAAAAAAAATACTGGGCTGGACAGATGGTTTAGCAGTTAAGCTCTTGCCTGTGAAGCCTAAGGACCCTGGTTGGAGGCTCAGTACCCCAGTACCCGCGTAAGCCAAATGCACAAGATGACACGTGCATCTGGAGTTCATTTGCAGTGGCTGGAGGCCCTGGTGCACCCATTCTCCCTCTGCCTCTCTCTCTCTCTCTGTCGCTCTCAAATAAATAAGTAAAAATAAACAAAAATTTAAAAAATAAAAATTAGTTTTTATTCTGGGTTGTGGTACACACCTTAAATTCCAGCACTCAGAAGGCTGAAGTAAGCAGATCACCATGAGTTCAAGACCAGACTGGGGCTACAGAATGAGTTCCAGGTCAGCCTCAACTAGAGTGGAACCCTGCCTCAAAAAAAAAAAAAAAATTAACTAGGCGTAGTGGCGCACACCTTGAATCCCATCACTCGGGAGGCAGAGGTTGGAGGATCACCGTGAGTTTGAGGCCATCCTGATACTACATAGTGAATTCCAGGTCAGCGTGAGCTACAGTGAGACCCTACCTCAAAAAAAAAAAAAAAAAACATTTTTTTTTTTTTGTATACATGGGAACGTGTGTGTGATCTGTGGTGTAGACCAATGTACGTGTAAGTGCATGTGGCTCATGTGTGAGTGTACAGACACCAGAGGAGAACGTGGGCACCCTCTTGTCACTCATCTGCATATTTCCTTGAGATGGAGCTGGAGCTGTTCTCTGCCAGTGAACCCCAGCAATTCTCTGTTCTCCACCTTCCACGGATGAGGTTATAGATGTGACCATGCCCAGCTGTTTTTAAAATACTTTATTTTTGTTTGCTTGTTTGTTTATTTTTTATTTAATAGTGAGAGACAGAGAGAGAAAGAGGCAGATAGAGAGAGAGAGAGAATGGGCACGCCAGGGCCTCTAGCCACTGTAAACGAACTCCAGATGCATGCGCCATCCTGTGCATCTTTAAGGGCTGGAGAGATGGCTTAGTGGTTAAGGCACTTGCCTGCAAAGCCAAAGGGCCCACGTTGTATTCCCCAGGACCCACGTAAGCCAGATGAACAAGTGGTGCATGACTCTCGAGTTCATTTAAAAAAAAAAAAACATGCTGGAGGGATGGCTTAGTGGTTAAAGCGTTTGCCTGCAAAGCCAACAGACCCAGGTTTGATTCAGATTATTTTCTTTAATGGCAGTTTCTGATTATTCTGACTGTTTTCAAAGCTTGTCCGTTTGTCAACTAAGGACTTAAGTGTTTGACCCACATTATCTGACTAGTGCAGCATTGTCCGTGTGTACCCACAGCACCCTCAGGTCCCCCAGTGGGAGTAAAGGTGACACTGATTCAGGACGACACTGCCCTGGTTTCCTGGAAACCTCCTGATGGCCCGGAGACAGTTGTGACGCGATACACCATCCTGTATGCGTCCAGAAAGGCCTGGATAGCGGGAGAGTGGCAGGTTCTGCACCGAGAAGGTAAGGGGGTAAAAAGGAGGACGACTGGTGATCCCAGGAGACAGGGGAAGGCTGATAGAGGATTTGCCTTAACTTTACATTTTTATGAATGAAGTAACAAATTAGCAAAGATTTTGGTTTATCCATAGAGCATCTGCAGGCTACCTTCCTTCTAAGGTGGGGGCCTGGTGGGATGGCTTAGTGGATAAGGCATGTGCCTGCAAAGCCAAAGGACCCAGGTTCAATTTCCCAGGACCCATGTTAGCCAGATGCATCATGTGGTACATGCATCTGGAGTTCGTTTGCAGTGGCTGGAGGCCCTGGCATGCACATGCTCTCCCTCTCCCTCTTTCTCTCTGTCAAATAAATAAATAAAAATTAAAAAAATATTTAAGATGGGGCTGGGAAGATGGCTCAGAGGGCCACTAGACCCAGCCAAAAATTATTTATCAACACATTCCTTTTAAAATCAGAAATCTGGCTGGCCATGGTGGCACACACCTTTAATCCCAGTGCTCGGAGACAGAGGAAGGATTGCCATGAATTTGAGGCTAGCATGGGATACAGAGTGAGTTCCAGTTCAGCCTGGGCTAAAGTAACACCCTATTTTGGGGGGGGAGGAAAAGAAAGAACATTAGTTTAAAAAAAAAAAAAAAAAACTAGGGCTGGAGAGATGGCTCAGCAGTTAAGGCGCTTGCCTATGAAGACAAAGGACTCAGGTTCCATTCTCCAGAACTCACATAAAGCAAGATGCACGAGGTGGCGCTTGTGTCTGGAGTTCGTTTGCAGTGATTAGAAGCCCTGGTGCACCCATTCTCTTTCTTCTCTCTCTCTCTCTCAAATAAAGAAATAAATAAAATATAAAAAAGATTTTAAAAAGTCTACTGCTCCAGAAAAGCCTCTTTAAAAAAAAAAATCTGCAGGGCTGGAGAGATGGCTTAGCAGTTAAGGTGCCTGTCTACAAGCCAAAGGACCCTGGTTCAATTCTTCAGGACCCATGTAAGCCAGCTGTATAAGGGGGCTCATGCATCTGGAGTTCGTTTGCAGTGGCTAGAGGCCCTGACACGCCCATTCTCTCTCTCTCTCTCTCTCTCTCTCTCTCTCTCTCAAATAAATAAATAAATAAATACATTAAATATATTTTGTAAAAATTTGAAACATTCTCATGAAAAGCTTTTCTGTTTGTTAAATATGGAGAATAAATAGTGTCAGTAAAAAGCAACTGAGTGCTTTTCCTGAGAGAGAGAATATTAAGGGGGTTGGCACCTATATCTACTCAAAAAAAGCAAGGATTGCTCGGCGTGATGGCGCACGCCTTTAATCCCAGCACTTGGGAGGCAGAGGTAGGAGGATTGCCATGAGTTCAAGGCCACCCTGAGACTACATAGTGAATTCCAGGTCAGCCTGAGCTAGAGTGAAACAAGGATTATAGCATGACATTTTAAAATTTTTTAATATTTTATTATTTATTTATTTGAGAGAGAGAGATACAGAAATAGGCAGGTAGAGAAAGAGAGAATGTATATGCTAGGGCCTCCAGGCACTGCAAACGAACTCCAGATGCATGCGCTCCCTTGTTATAGCATGACATTTAAAGAAAAAATAAAAATGAAAAATTATTTTTTATATTTGATGTGGCATTTTTAGAAAGAAAACTATTGGAAAAGAAAAATACATGTTGCTTTTTCCTGTTTATCTGATGATCTTCAATACATATGACATTTATGCATATTTATACACATTAATATCAAATTGAGGAAGATTATTTTGTATAAAATTCAAAATATTTTCAAAATATTTCTGGTGGGTGCATACCTTTGTGGACAAAATGGCTGAGCAGAATTGTGATTTCATTGTCTGTATGTGTATGTATATACATATATATATATATATATATATGTGTGTGTGTATATATATATATATATAATTTTTTTTTTTTGAGAGAGAGAGAGAGAGAGTATGGGCACACTGGGCCTCCTTCCACTGCAAATGAACTCTAGACACATCCTTGTGTCCTGCTTCTACATAGGTGCCGTGAAATTGAACCTGAGCTGGCAGGTTTTGTAAGTAAACTGCTGAGCCATTTTCCTAGTCCCTAGTAATTCATATTTTAATGTGTATTCAGCTAGCACTCACAAAGAAATATATATTCAGAGCATTCTGGCAGCCATCTTAAAAAATATTTCGTTATGTATTTGAGAGAGAGAGAGAGAGAGAATGGACACATCATTGGCCTCTTGCCTCTGTAAATGAACACTGTGCATCTGACTTTATGTTGATACCAGGGGTTGAACCAGGGCTGACTCAGCCATCTTAAAGTGTTTAAATGTGAGGAAAAATTTTGTCTACCAGAAGGGGAAGAAGAATCCAAGATGAGAAAGAATCTTTTATTGTATATATACATACGTACATATATACTTACATACACATAGACATGCATACACACATACACAATACATACACTCTGTGCCAGTCACTTGCCAAGGACAGATTATTTAACCCTTATAATTATCACATGGTAGCACTTGTCCTTGTCTTTGTTGAGCTGATGGGCAAAGACTTAAAGACAGGTGCAAAGATAAGTCCTCTTTTGCAACCCAGAGCTCACTGGTAAGTATGAGTTTTGATACATATAAGAAGGAATATGGCACAGACATTTCAAAATGATGGTATCAATAAGGTTGGTTCTAAGAATAGAGTTGATATTTTTAATTTAATTTAATTTAATTTAATTTTGGAGAGAGACACAGAGAGAGACAGAGAGGGAGACAGATAGAGAATGGGCGCGCCAACAGTTTCTCAGCTGCTGTGAACGAAATCCAGATGCGTGCGCCCCCTTGTGGTCACGTGCGGCATTGCGCCCTTGCTTCACTTTGCATCTGGCTAAACGTGGGACCTGGAGATTGGAACCGGGGTTCTTAGGCTTAGCAGGCAGGCACCTTAACTGCTAAGCCATCTCTCCAGCCCCCTAGAGTTGATATTTTTAAAAGTATAGATGGTAATAAATCTCAGAAATTGAATCAGTAAAAAAAAAAATCACACGGGCCTGGAGAGATGAGGCTCAGTGGTTAAGGTTCTTGCTTGCAAAGCCTAACGACCAGGGTTCAATTCTCCAGTGCCCATGTAAAGCCAATACACAAAGTGGCACACTCATCTGGAGTTTATTAGCAGTGGCTGGAGACCCTGGCACACTCATTTTCTCTTTCTCTCTCTCCCTCTCTCTGTCTCTCCGTGCAAACAAATCAGTCATCACCTGCGGTAGGAGCTCCTGCCCAGCCCTGCAACCTGACCTCAGGCTGGATTCTTAGTTGGCAGTCTGTCAAGATTGGATCCACACTGGTACACCACTGAGCCTGTCACACTCTGACGCGTCAAACTCCTAGTCTAGCTAAAAGACTGAGACAATAAAAAGCAGTAGTAAGGGCCTTGGGGCTGTAGCATATGCAGAGTCTCTGTTCAATCCCCCGCATTGCCCCCCCCCACCAAAAAATGTAGGCAAATAATCACCTTAACTCCGATAGACACAGGCTGCTGAGAGAATGTAGATAGGAACAGTCAGATCCTTTAATATTTCCGAAACTTTGCTTTCACGGGGGATCCAGAATGTTCCATAGTTTCTGTCTTTGAAAATGAAGACATTTTTTGTGACAGAAAGAACATGAACACACATCTCATTGAACCCCTCATAAAATTTTAAGTTACATGAAAAGGCTTTGTTTCCTGGAGCAGGAGAGGTTTTGTTCCAGCATTCTGAAAAACTCAAGGTGATAAGTGATGAAACCATGTGCACTTGTGAAGAAATGGAAACGTTCTTCCTTCTAGCTCATGTCAACGTGTCACAGTGCATCTTTGTTTTCGCCTAACTATGTGGTAACTGTAGAGAGACTCTTCCTGGTTCTAAATATGGGTTGGTTTGTTTGCTTAGCTGCCGTGGGGTTTCAGTAGCTCACACTCTCCTCGGGCCACACTGAAACCAGAGAACATGTAAACACACCCCGCTGCGCTCTGGCAAGCGCTGCTGGCGGCTGGCTGCCCTCACATCGTATGACCTGCAGAGGCGGCCTCTGTGTGGATGCCAGCTCTGGAATCACCCCTACTTTTCACTTGCATAATGGGCTATCATCTGCTTGAGGAGACAGAGCAGCCAGCCCTGTCTTGGAGTTGACTGCAGAGAGCTAACGTAAGGTTATTCTCTTTCCCAGGAAAAAGTGAGCCGGGCGTCCCCAACCCCTGTCAGAAAAGCTGGGTTTCCCTGCGCACAGCCATCTGTGTGGCAGTGGAACAACGTTGTGATTGAATTTAACATTGGGCTCAATGCCTAGGGTGGGATTCCATTTTGTAAGGAAAGTACTTTGGTGAAGTGGTGGAACCAAGGACAGAAAGTGTTCACAAGCAGCAGGGTCTTGGGACTGGGCGATGCTCTGTGGTTAAAGATGCTTGCTGCAAAGCCTGCTGATCCAGGTTCACTTCCCCAGCCACCCACTTACAGCCTGATGCAGAAAGTGATGAGAGTTTTGACACTCCGTTTGCAGCAGACCCCGGTGCACCTATACACTCACATATATGTTCAAATAAAAAAATGGGCCAGGTGCGGTGGCGCATGCCTTTAATCCCAGCACTTGGGAGGCAGAGGTAGGAGGATCGTCATGAGTTTGAGGCTACCCTGAGACTACATAGTTAATTCCAGGTCAGCCTAGACCAGAGTGAGACCCTACCTCGAAAAACAAACAAAAAAAAAAAAATGGGGGGATTAGGGTCTCGCTCTAGCCCAGGTGATCCTGTAATTCACTCAGTAGTCTCAAGATGTCCTTGAACTCACAGCGATCCTCCTACTTCTGCCTCCCAAGTGCTGGGATTAAAGGCGTGCAGCACTACACCCGGCAGATAATTGTTTTTAATGGCTTCCTGCAGAAGCCTGAGAGTTTGGGTCCCCAGCACCCGTGGAGAGCCAGACACAGGTGCATGTGTCTGTAATCCCGATGCACCTACAGCAGTGAGGGGTCGAGGCAGGAGAACCCCAAACCTTGCAAGCCAGCCAGTCTCAGGGGCAAGCAACAAGAGAGACCCCGTGTCAAACAGGTGGGAAGTGAGGACTGACACCTCGAGGTTGTCCTCTGGCTCTGCATGCACACCGTGGCATGTACGTGCAAGTGCACGCACAGTGGTACCATGGTCCAAACAGGAATCCGTAGCTGCTGCCAGCAGAGAGTGTCTGTGAATACTCAACGCCCAGTGTAAACTCAAATGCCCACGGGGAGAAGCAGACGCTGGCAGACCGCAGCTGTCATCTGAAGAGTGACTTTGAGGGGCTTGAACGCTGAGCTTCCTAAGGAGCTTTGTGTCCTCCTTCCTGGGAGAAACTTGCAATCGTAATTAGGACTATGAAAGAGACATTTGCACTTTCAAAAATACTTGTTGGGCTGGAGAGATGGCTTGGCGGTTAAGGCGGCTGCCTGCTAAGCCTAAGAACTCTGGTTCCAATCTCCAGGTCCCACGTTTAGCCAGATGCAAAGTGACGCAAGGGCGCAATGCTGCACTTGTCCACAAGGGGGCGCACACATCTGGATTTTGTTCACAGCAGCTGAGAGACTGCTGGCGCGCCCATCTGTCTTCCTCTCCCTCTCTGTCTGTCTCTCTCTCTCTGTCTCTCTCCAAAAATAAACAATAAAATAATTAAAAAAAAAAATACTTGTTTTGTTTCTAATCTATAAAGGAAGAACAAGGTACTACCCTAGGTACCATTTTATCCTATTTTCACTCCAGGTAGTTTAAACACTTCTAGTTAAGGAAATAAAAGGTGCTCTCACAGCAGATTTTTTTTTGTTGTTGTTTTTGTTTTGTTTTTTGAGGTAGGGTCTCACTCTAACTCAGGCTGACCTGGAATTCACTATGTAGTCTCAGGGTGGCCTTGAACTCACAGTGATTTTTCTACCTCTGCCTCCAAAATACTCTTTTTAAAAAATTATTTTATTTTATTTTATTTATTTATTTGAGAGCGAGAGAAAGAGGCAGATAGAGAGATAGAATGGACACGCCAGGGCCTCTAGCTACTGCAAAGGAACTCCAGATGCATGCACCCCCTTGTGCATCTGTGGCTTACATGGGTCCTGGGGAATCAAGCCAGGGTTCTTAGGCTGCTCAGGCAAATGCCTTAACCGCTAAGCCATTTCGCCAGCCCCAAAATATTTCCTTAAATAAAATTCAAATTAGAGCCAGGCATGTTGGTACACGCCTTTAATTGCAGCACTTGAGAGGCAGAGGTAGGAGGATCTCCGACAGTTCGAGGCCACCCTGAAACCACTTAGTGAATTCCAGGACAGCCTGGGCTAGAGTGAGTGAGACCATACCTTGTAAAAACAAAGTATTTATTTGCATGTGTATGTGTGTGTGTGTTATGTTTTGTGTGTTTGTGGTTTGTGCACATATGTGGAAGCCAAAGGAAGATGTCACGTGTCCTTCTCTATAGCCTTTCTGCCTTATTTCCTTGGGACAGTGTCTCTCACTGAACCGGGAGCTTGTGCCATTGACTAACCCATGCTACTTAGTGAGCATTGCAATGCTCTCGTCTCTGCCCCACTCAGTGCTGGGGCCTCAGGCCTGCGTGGCCATGTCTGGGTTTTAACGTGGGTGCTGAACTCATCAGTCCTCACACTTAGGCAAGTAGTCTTTCCCTCTGAGCCATCTCCCTGGCCCCCACAGGGGGAGTTTTACTAGAAGGACCATATTAATATGATTTTAAATGTTGATTTTTAATACATTTATAGGGGCAATAACTATGGCTCTGCTGGAAAACCTGGTGGCAGGAAATGTTTACATTGTCAAGATCTCTGCTTCCAATGAGGTGGGGGAAGGGCCCTTTTCGAACTCTGTGGAGCTGGCAGTGCTTCCAAAGGAAACTTCGCAATCTAACCAGAGGCCCAAGCGTCTGGATTCTGATGCCAAAGGTCTGTATACTGCCATACTCGCTGTGCTTTTTGCTTTAAGGGAAAAATATGCTTTTTTTTTTTTTTTTTAAAGCTACCTTATACGTACTTGCCGCCTCCCCAGCCCTGCAGTCAGTCTCTGGGTCACTGCTGGTGGGGCTCTGGTGACAGGCTGCCTCGTGGCTCTCCTCTGTACTCCTGGAAGGTGGGGAAATCCGCTCAGAGTAGCCTGCAGGCCACAGACCCCGGTTATATCACCCAGCTGCGTGGCCATCAGGACAGACAGCCTCACTGCAGTGACCAGATGGAAGAGGCTTCCTGGAGGCTGGGGGGGGGGCTACGGCCAGGAACAGTGTGGTTTTCTTTAAATGTGCTCACTGCAGACAGAGAATAAGCTCTCCCAGGAAGCATGTTGTTTATCTCCAGAAAAGCAACCGGAATGGGGTTAGGCTTTCTCTCTCACACACACACATTAAGATAATGTGACTGTCTGCCTGTTCTACGGGGCCCAGGACTAGACCCCTCATTCCTGTCTTCTGTGGAGCAGTAGGGGGGACTCAGAACAGGATGAGGGACTCCACACCACAGAGCAGGCAGTGAGTGTGTGAGGCCAGAGGAGGGAAGAGCAGGGTCAGCCAGACTTCAGAATGGGAAAAGAAGCAGTTGCCATGCTGTCCGGGAAGAGGAGAGCAAGGTTTTCCTTGTTGATCAATTACTTTGCTGAGAGTGACAGAGGCTGGTGTCGTGGGGCACCAGATGTGGGTACTGCTTGAGAGCTTGGGACACATGCAGAGTCATGGCCTCACCCAGATTTAGGAAGTCGAATCTGCATTCTGACCTATCCCCTGTGGCTCTTCTGCACAGTAAAGCTTGACAGGTACTGTTCTAAGGTATATATGTGGAAAACCACTTGGCATACGCATCTGCTTATAAGCTAGCATGACATGAAAACTGTTCTTTGACCCATCCAGAAAAAGAAAGAAAGCCGGGCGTGGTGGCGCACGCCTTTAATCCCAGCACTCGGGAGGCAGAGGTAGGAGGATCGCTGAGAGTTCGAGGCCACCCTGAGACTACATAGTTAATTCCAGGTCAGCCTGGACCAGAGTGAGACCCTACGTCGGGAAAAACCAAAAAGAAAGAAAGGAAGGAAGGAAGGAAGGAAGGAAGGAAGGAAGGAAGGAAGGAAGGAAGGAAGGAGGAAGGAAGGGAGGAAGGGGGGAAGGAAGGAAGGGAGAAAGAAAGCAAGCTAGCTGGAGAGATGGCTCAGTGGTTAAGGCGCTCACTTGCAAAGCCTGAAGGCCTGGTTTCAATAACACCAGTGCCCACATACAGCCAGTGGTACATGCATGTGGAGTTAATTTGTAGTGGCAAGAGGCTCTGGTGTGCCCATTCCCTCTCTCTCTAAAATAAAAATAATATTTATCTATTTGCAAGCAGAGAGAGGAGGGAGGCAGACAGGGAAGGGGAATGGGTGCACCAAGGCCTCCAGCTATAGCAAATGAACTCTAGATGCATGTGCCACTATGTGCAACTGGCTTTATGTGGGCACTAGGGAATCAAACCCAGGTTGTTAGGCTTTGCAGGCAAGTGCCTTAACTGCTGAGCCATCTCTCCAGCCCCAAAATCTTCCTGGTTTTTTTTTTTGTTGTTGTTTTTTTTCGAGATAGGGTCTCACTCTAGCTCAGGCTGTCCTGAATTGACTATGTAGTCTCAAGGTGGCCTTGAACTCTCAGAGATCCTCCTACTTCTGCCTCCTGAGTGCTGGGATTAAAGCTGTGCACCACCATGCCCGGTTTCCCAAAATATTTCTTTAAAAAGAATTCAAATTAGAGCCAGGTATGGTCTTTCATGCCTTTAATCCCAACACTCAAGAGGCAGAAGTAGAGGATTGCCATGAATTCAATGCCACCCTGAGACTACATAGGGAATTCCAGGTTAGCCTGGGCTAGAGCGAGACTCTGCCTCAAAAACAGCAACAACAACAACAACAAAAACCATGGTGTCTATATTTTATAAAACAGTGTGATATCTAAATATATCAGAATCTTCAATATTGAAAGATAAATTAATCTCTGGAATTATGACCTTTCTCCTCAGAATATGAAAACTTCCCATGAGAGAAGAAAATTGATAGAAAAGCAGATCTCTGTGTGAGAATCATAATCTATGAAATCTTGTTTTCTTCCCTCCCCGATTGATCTGAGTAAATTTGCTCGCCCTCCCTTCTAGTTTATTCAAGCTATTACCACCTGGACCAGAAGTCCATGACGGGCATCGCCGTGGGCGTCGGCATAGCTCTGACCTGCATCCTCGCCTGCGCGCTCATCTTAATATACCGAAGTAAAGCCAGGTGCGTTTGCATCGCTCAAGATGCTGAGGTAGTTAAAAAAAAAAAAATTAAATCACACCAATCACAGAGAACAAATTGAAATCAAGTGCCTTTTAACGTAACCGAGATTTAGAATAAGTGAAATTTTTCCTCTTTAGAATAAATGTAATGCTGCTGAGTTTTTATAGCTGGGAATATGCTCATTTCGTAGGGAGTTTCTTTTCTTTCCATTTGAAGAAATTACTGTGCTGGTAAAAATTCCTAAATTGGGACCTCGTTTCCTCATTTCCTCATCATTGTGAGAAACTCAAAGCCTATTCTTGAGACGGGTTTTTGCTCTAATGGCATGCTCGTAATGTGAGACATCTGCTTTGTGAGAGGGTGCTTATAGTCTGCAGTGTTTCATAGCTAAAGGGAGCAGGACCAGAAATGCCCCTGTCACCGAGGAATGCATAGGACCACGCTGGATCCCCAGAGATGAAGACTAATGTAATAAGTAGAGACCATGTTATCTGTAACCTGTCAAGACAAGTCGTAAATGCTCCAGCAGTGAGTTGCAAATCTAATGTTCAGTTTCTAAAGAACTCCATTGTTGAAAAAGCTGTGGGCTGGGCTGGAGAGATGGCTTAGTGGTTAAAATACTTGTTTGCAGGCCGGGCGTGGTGGCACACGCCTTTAATCCCAGCAGAGGTAGGAGGATCACCATGAGTTCAAAGCCACCCTGAGACTACATAGTAAATTGCAGGTCAGCCTGGACTAGAGTGAAACCCTACCTCAAAAAACCATAAACAGGAGCCAGGCGTGGTGGCGCACGCCTTTAATCCCAGCACTTGGGAGGCAGAGGTAGGAGGATCGCCGTGAGTTCGAGGCCACCCTGAGACTGCATAGTTAATTCCAGGTCAGCCTGGGCCAGAGTGAGACCCTACCTCGACAAAAAAAAAAAAAAAAAAAAAAAAAAAAAAGGAAAAAACGGCTCAGGGACCATTGCGGAAGAGGGGACGGATAGAATGGAAGAGCCAAAGGAAGGGTATGACTTCTTACAATGCAACTGCCCAGACAGAAATTGGCCTCGATTACCATGTCCTTGCAGTACCTAGCAATACCTTCGCAAGACCCTCATAATAGCAGAAAAAGATGATGACATCAAATTAAAAGAGAGACTAATGGAGAAAGGGAGGGGAGATGATGGAGATTGGAGTTCTAAAGGGGAATGGGGGGAGGGGAGGGAAATATCATGTGTTTTTTGTATGTAAGTAACAGGGCTGGAGGGATGGCTTAGCATTTAAGGCGTTTGTCTGCAAAGCCAAAGGACCCAGGTTCAATTCCCCAGGACCCATGTTAGCCAGATGTACTAGGTGGTGCCTGATAGCCCATGTTTGATTCCCCAGTACCCATGTAAAGCCAGATGCACAAAATGATGCATTCATCTGGAGTTCATTTGCAGAGACTACAGGCCCTGGCACATCTATTCTTCTCTCTTCTTCCTCCGTCTCTCTCTGCTTGCAATTAAATAAATTTTAAAAAATTATTTTTAGAGCTGTGGACTAGGGATATAGCTCAGAGACAGCATGCTAGAGGCCCTGGGTTCAATTCCAAGTCCTGCAAAAACTGGCCATTGTGGCACCCACATATAATCACTGTACTCAGGATGCTGAGGCAGGAAAAGCAGAAGTTTAAAGTCATCCACAGCTATATAGCACGTTTGAGGGCAGCCTGGGCTGCATGGGACCCTGCCTCAGAGAAAAAAGTTGTGATCATAGGCCAAACATGGCACATTTGCCTCTCGCTTCTATGACATTAGATGACTTCTTTTGTTTACCAAAATTTCAGGAAATCATCTGCTTCCAAGACGGCTCGGAATGGAACTCAGCACTTACCTCGCGCCGGTGCCTCCACGGCCGTGGGGAGTGAAGGAGGAAAGAGTTTGGCCAGAGTTACAGGGAACCAAGAGTCCTTGGTGCCGGTGATGACGCCGGACAGCTTCATTGACGCAAAGGTACTCAGGAGAAGAAGCTCACAACTGCGCTGGCTGCTGTGTGTGTGAAATTAACTCACAAAGAAAGTATGTGTTGAATGTGTTATGTTCATGCTCGTGTTAATGATGGAAACATGTGCCCACATGTTTAGATAAAATGTTTGAGTGAGAAGAGGTTAGTTGACTGATAGACAGATAGATAGATAGATGATTGATTGATAGATAGATAGATGAAGATAGATGATACATAGACAGACAGACAGACAGACAGACAGATGATAGATAGGTAGATAAAGATAGATGATAGAGCCAGAGGTGGTGGTGCATGCCTTTAATCCCAGCACTTGGGAGGCAGAGGTAGGAGGATCACCATGAGTTCAAGGCCACCCTGAGACTACATAGTGAATTGCAGGTCAGCCTGGGCTACAGTGAAACCCTACCTCGAAAAAACAAAACAAAAAAACAACAAAAAAAGATAGATGATAGATAGATAGATAAATGAATAGAACCAGGTGTGGTAGTGCATTCCTTTAATCCCAACACTGGATCGTTGTGAGTTCAAGGCCAGCTTGAGACTACATAGTGAATTCCAGGTCAGCCTGGCTAGAGTGAGACCCTACCCCAAAAAAACAAAAAAAAAAAGAAGAAAAAGAGCAGGGTGTGGTGGTGCACGCCTTTAATCCCAGCACTTGGGAGGCAGAGGTAGGAGAATCATTGTGAGTTCAAGGCCACCCTGAGACTCCATAGTGAATTCCAGATCAGCCTGGGCTAGAGTGAGACCCTACCTCCAAAAACCAAAAAAAAAAAAAAAAAAAGAGAAGAAGAAGAAGAAGAAGAAGATAAGGGGTTAGAGAGAAAGCTCAGTGGATAAAGGCTCTTGCTTGCAACACCTGCTGTCCAGGGTGGATTCCCCAGGACCCATGTAAAGCCAGATGCACAATGTAGTGCATGGCTCTGGAGTTTGTTTCCATTCCTGGCACACCCATGCTCACTTTCTCTCCCTCTCTCTCCTTGCAAATAAATAATTTTAAAAATTGTTATTGAAAATGATAATGTTGCTGGGCATGGTAGCGCACGCTTCTAATCCCATCACTCAGGAGGCAGAGATAGGAGGATTACCGTGAGTTCAAGGCCATCCTGAGACACATAGTGAACTCCAGGTCAGCGTGGACCAGAGTGAAACCATACCTTGAAAAGCTAAAACAAAAATTTTTTAACAAAAAAATAATAATGTTTTTGAGCTGGAGAGATGGCTTAGCGGTTAAGGCACTTGCTTGCAAAGCCAAAAGACCAAGGTTCGAATCCCACACAAGCCAGATGTACAAGGTGGCACATGTGTCTGGAGTTTGTTTGCAACAGCTGAAGGCCCTGGCATGCCCGTTTTTTTCTCTCTCTCTATCTGCTTCTTTCTCTCTTTTTCTCTCAAGTGAAAAAAACAAAAGTATAATAATAATAATGTTTTTAAAAATTATAAGTGCTGTATCATTGGAAAAGTTTTATACTGTATGCCAAATATATATACTTTATCTATTTGAGAGATAGAGAATGGGCACACCAGGGCCTGTAGCCAGTGCAAATGAACTCTAGACACATGTGTCACTTTGTATATCTGGCTTTTGTGGATATTGAGAAATCAAACTTTAGGCTTCACAAGCAAGCACCTTAACCACTAGTCCATCTTTCCAGACCTATTTTCTTTTAATTTACTAAGTTAGAACATAATTTTGTGTAAGCATATGTGTGTTGTGAAGAGAAAGAGAGAGAGAGAGAGATCGACTTAGAATAAGCCAAGCCAGTCATGAGGACACACAACCTGTAATCCCCCTGGTGCTCACGAAGCTGAGGTGGGAGGACCATGAGTTCCAGGCCAGATTGGGCTACATAATTTTTAAAACTGGGCTACCCAGTTTTTAAAAGAGAGAGAGAGATGGGGAGATGGCTCAGTGGTCACAAAGCCTGCTGACCCAGGTTCAATTCCCTCACAACTCACATAAAGCAGGACAGGCATTCTTTTGCTGCAGCAAGAGCTCCTGGCTCACACACACACACACACACACACACACGTGCAAATAAATAAATGAAAATTAAAAGAAGAGAGAGAATAAACGTGCTATGTCTTTTGGCTTACTAACAGATACCCCAAGTGTGTCACGTTGGCCTGTGTAGGATGACGGAAAATGATGTCTGTGATCATTGTAAAGCTGTAATGTTATTTACATTTCCTTTTTTATTTTCCCAGGGAGGAACTGACCTGATAATTAATAGTTATGGTCCTATAATTAAAAACAACACTAAGAAAAAATGGCTTTTTTTCCAAGACACTAAGAAGACAAAAGTTGAGCAGGTAACCCACCCACATGAGGACAGTCTTTGGCGACCCATGGTATATGAGGTGGTAATTAAAAAGAGCGTGGGAGTGGGGGGATGGCTCAGCTGGTAAAGACACGTGCTTGCAAAGCCTGCTGGTTCAGGTTCAATTCCCAAGGCACACACATAATTCACATGCAAAATGTGGCAAAAGTGTCATGTTCATTTGCAGTACCAAGACGCCCTGGTGAGACCCCAACACACACACACAGATAAAATAAATTAATAGAGGAAAAGCCAGGTGTGGTGGCCCAGGCCTTTCATCCCAGCACTCCAGCTGTTGAGGTAGAAGGACTGCTGTGAGTTCAAAGCCAGCAGTTGAAGGATCCTGCTTCTGGTTCGTGAGTGCTGCCGTTCCCCACACACACACACACGCACACGCACAGAGTGAGTTCCAGGCCTTTAGCGTGTCATGTCACCTGCTACAGGTAATTGACTCCCTGCCCAGGCAGAGAGGCTTTTCCATCTCATCGTTCCCTTGTCTGTTTTCACCCAGCCTCAGAGAAGATTCACGGGAGCCGTCTGCCTTTACCTGCCAGGCACTACCGTGCTAATCAGCGAAGACGACTCCCCCGGCTCCCCGGGCCAGACCTCCGCCTTCCCAAGACCCTTTGCTGTCTCCACCGACACGGAGCATTCAGCTAACAGTGAAGGCAGCCACGAGACAGGGGATTCCGGAAGGTTCTCCCACGAGTCCAATGATGAGATACACCTGTCCTCTGTTATCAGTGTCACACCCCCGACCTGTCATTCCCCGATTGGTAGCGATCACGATGGGGACCCTGTGCTGAGGCAGTGTGCAGACCCTGCCAAGCCCTCGGCCCCCGAGCACACGTCCTCCACCGCGCGTGCCAGCGGCGTCCCCGTGTAGGTGGCCGTGCTCTGGGCTGCTCGCCAAAGGTCTGGCCAAGGACAAAGAACCAGGAGCCAATGTGTCCTGTGAAAATCTTGATGTCTTACTGGATTTTCAGCCTTCGTTTATTTTTGAATGTGTGTGGTTTTTTTAATCTTTATTTTATTTTATTTTTTTTAACTCAAGTATTTTGAATGTTTCAGCAATGTGAAAAACCAGTCAGGATGTCTGACTGGATGATCAAGATGTCACTGGAGCAAAGGGGAGGCGTCCAAAAGCCCTTTGCTGAATATCTACCTCAGTTTGCCCAATGGCGACTCTGAAGTCGACTTTGTTGCGTCCTTTGTCGCCGTAGTTTCTCTTAGCTGTGTAGCCATTGAACTTCCTAGTAAGTAGCCTTTTGCTTTCAATGCTGTGTGCATCGTGTGTGTGTGTGTGTGTGTGTGTGTGTGTGTGTGTGTGACACCAAAGGAGCGTGGAGGTAGGTGAGATTGTTCATCTGAAGCTCTGGTTTTTCAAGAACTATAACACCAGTGTGGTTCGGAATCATTTTTAACACCTGGCTCTGAGGGCTGTTAAGCCACCAAGAAGAGAAGATGTGGGACAATTTGATTTACTTTGACCAAAACCGATGTGTCTCCTTTGGAGAAGAGAACAATTCCGTTGCATCTATGAAACAGGATCACCGACGAGGCTGTGGGTGTGGAGGGTTAGCCTGAGGACTCGGGCACCCGCCCGCAGCCGCCTCCTCCGTGCCTTCTGCCTTCTGCCTTCTGCCTTCGCCTTCGCCTCCTCACAGTCGGCCAGAGGCTGCACTGAGTCCTCGCAAAGCACCCTCAGCTTGCCCAGCAGGAGCCTTAAAACCCCGCCTAGAAAACGGGTTTCTAAAGAAAATGGTTAATAATAATAATAATAGTAATAATAATAGCAACAACAGCAATAACAATAGGAGAATGGTTAGGGGTTTCTTAAAACCCCAGTTGGGCTTTAAAAAGGGAAGGAATTTCATAAAATATTAAGAATAAAGATAAATGCCAGCAGTAGATGACAGTAAATTGAACTTGAGGTTCTCATAGTCACAGTGCCTTCCAGTAGATATTAGGACAAATTTTGCCTTAAACCTTTTAAATATTCATGAAGCTGTTTAGGCCAGGAGTTCCAAAAATTGCCTTACATTTTCTTGGACTTTATCAATAGCTCTTTGGATAGATAGTCTCTTACTAGGGTTCTCTTTTTTTTTTTTTTTTTTTTTTTCCTTTTTTTTTTTTCCGAGGTAGGGTTTCACTCTGGTCCAGGCTGACCTGGTTTTGTCTGAGGGTGGCCTCGAACTCTCAGCGTTCCTCCTCTGCCTCCCGAGTGCTGGGAGGTGCTACCAGTCTTTTTTTTTTTAAGTACAGGTTTTGTTGAGGGAGTTCTCTCTCAGGTGCTACAGTCTTGGCTCACACCTCCATATTTTGAGAGACCACTACCTTCAGGGGTCAGTTCCTCCCCTGGCTGGTGTGAAACCAGCCAACTGTTGACTCAGCATGTAGAGAAAGCTCCCCTTGGCCTTGAGACAGGTACCCAAATGCTGAGTCCTGGGAGGCCAAAAAGAAGATTTCAACATGTGGTAAAGAGAGAATGGCCCACGGCCTCTTTAAAATAATGTGTGTGCGGAGAAGGGGCTTATTTTGGAGGGGGTTCCACCTTTTTTTTTGGAAGTGACTTTTCAGTTTCATTTTAAAAGGAATCTCCCAGGATCTTCCCTCGAAACCTTTCCTTTACAGAGGAGCCAGAGTCACGTCAAACGTTGTTCTAAAAATCAGAACACCAATGGATGATGGTTCCAGCATCATCACCCATCCTGGTGACTGATGATGCAACAGTCTGTGGTCATTTTTTTTTCTTTTTAAGTCATAGTTTTGTGCCAAAGAGGACATACCGTGCAGAAGCAGACCCTCATTGAGTGCCAGTCTGAGCTCCATCCGGCTTCGTTGGGGGCAGCACGGGTGAAACCGAGCTTTATTTTAGGTGGACAGTCTGAGGCCCGGGCGATGGCCGCTCCTGCCTTTGCAGCTCCTGTTGATACTACCTCCTTTTATAATGTTATTCTAGTGTTATTATTGTTGTTGTTGTGGGGTTTCTTTTGTTGTTGTTGTTGTTGTTTGTTTTTTCCTGTACTCAGGGAACATTTGGTTACTTTTGAGCTGCCTACGGAAGCGTGGGCACACCGACAGGGTACATGGTGTCTTTTGGTTTGTAAGTAGAAGCGTGGGGACTGGCTTTTATCAGTATCCTTCAAAGGCAAAGAGAACCTAAAGATGAGACTTTAGATTTAGGACTGTGCAGACTGGAACGGTCTTAGCCTAAGAACACCTTGCAGACACTTCCCGAAGGAAGTGTGGGAGATGCTGTTCCGGGGAAGGGAGAGTTCTGTGCGTCTTCTGTGCTGGTACGCAGGCCCTCCGTGACGACAGACCTTTAGGCTACACTACTTACTGTTTACCAGCACCTTGTTTTTTTGTTTTGTTTTGTTTTTTGCCTCTTCATTCTGTCCTCACACAGACATTTTCATAATAATCCTGTTACCAACGAATTTTCAGTAGAAAGTGGAATTTTGATTATAATTTCCCCCAAGTTGAATTAACTAGAAACATCTATCAATATGAAATGTGTTCAAGCAGTTGCTGACCCAAACAAAGGGTTTTTGGAGTTACAGTGTTGCCAGCTACCTTATTGTCACCAGAGCATGAAAATCAGATGTAATACTTTCACCAGCACAGGTAGTTCCAACGAATTTCAAGTATAGTTTTGTTGTTTTTTTTTTTTCCCTCAAGTAATTTTTCAACTCTGCAGTATTAAAGTATTTTTAAATCGTTGAAATTACTTGTTGGGAGTGGGGAAATTGTAACACCAAAAATAACCATTTCGATCTCATTGAGTAAGAAAATTATTTGATGTTCAGCAAAGACTTCATTCATCTTTGAGGTCTGAAATTGTGACTAAAATGTGAAGTTTCTCCCCTTTTTTTGTGTGGGATTTCAACTCCAAAGCGGCTGATATGTAAATGGTAACTATTTTCTTTCCCAAAGATTTATTTGCTATAAGTACTTATACATGCATGTCATTTTTATGCCAAATATTACAATATACTGCTCCTTAGTATTTTCATACCAAAGACCACTAAAATACATAGTTTAGGCTGTAAGTAAATAAAGATGGGCAGATTTTTAAAGAAATTTATTTAGAGGAGATAGAGAATCTAGCCTTAGACTCAAAAGATATCAAAGTGTTAAGTTTACGTACTTAAAAGTAATACAGTTATATTGGTATTTATCAGTGCTTTTATTCAAGTACTTTCAGCAAATTTAAAAGAGAAAATAAAAACCAAAGATATTTAAGGTTACCTCCGCATATAGGCACATGTAGTTGTATATTGAGCTATAGTTTCTTGTTTCTGTGTTAAGGGGGGGGTGGGGCATGGATCTCCAGAACTTAGTCTATTTAAAAAAAGAAAGAAAGAAAACAGTGGCTTCCACAGGGACTGTCCCTTCTACCCTCTGATTCAATCACTGGATATTTTCCCAAATGGTCGCGGTACTTTCCAGAACACCGTGAGTAGGAGATTGTTGACAGAAATGGAAGCAGTCCTTGCTGCCGAGTATTGTAACCCCTAAGTTAGCTGATATATCAGTTCACTTTCCTACTTAAAGCCATTCCTTGGCTATTCAGATGGCTTGAGGCTGTCCCTTCATAAGAATAGTCTCATCTCTGAGGATATGACAGGCAGATAGAAGACATCACTGTTCAAGTGGGCCAGATTATAGTTTGGCCACTAAATTGAAATGTTTTCATTGTCTCAAAGGAGCCTGGTATTCAAACTTAAATGGAACTTTGGGTAAAGAGAAAAAAAAACAAACATTTTTTCCCCAAAATTTAGAGTTTAAACTGACAGATTTATCCACTAAGTGACTTAAAAGGATATCAGGGATCCTTATCTCAGGAGACTTTTGTTTGAATGAGAGCAGTGCCAGCGATGGGGAGAGTGGCCTCATCCTAGCTGTATTAAGGACTTCTGCGAGAAAACTGCTCCTAGTTGACAACTCAGGGTCATGGTCAGGTCCACGTGGAGATGGGAGGCAACTCAGCATGTCACAGGAAGACGCCACTGAATGTGTCATGTTTGAAATGCTAGGACCCTTGGATGTGCTTTATACTACTTCCGTTGCTCTAGTCATTGACTCACTAATATATTTCATTGACTCACATATTTCATTGACTCACTAATATATTTCACTGAATATAAAATCTGAATTCTGAATGTAAAAGAAGAAAAGCTCCAGCTCTATTGGAAGAGGCAGGATCTTTCTGAGACGAAGCATGTGTCTTGCAGATGATCCTGAGAATTCACCACGTGTCTCTGATGAAATTGGTTAAATCAAAACAGCTTTTGCATTTTGTGAGTGGAGCAGTGGGTTCTGGAGACCGCCTTCCACAGCTCTTTGTCTCGTTGTGGATTTTTAGTGATGTTCAGATCATGACCGTAGGACTCTATGTTAAGTTGATTTATGCTCAGGATATAAGGTCACGACAGGCTAATGCAATGTGTGCTTGCAGGCTTGACTTTGGTTTCTCTTTTCAGTCCTCGAAAGGCATTTAACATTAAGATGACAGTCTCTCATTTTTAGCAGGCCTTACCTTATCCCCATTGCTCCTGTAACAGATTACCACGAACTTCATGTCTTTAAAGAGCGCAGTATTATCTTAGAGCTCTGTAGGCCAGAGTCTTGATACGTAGCCCTGGCTGGCCAGGAACTCACTCTGTAGCAGTCCTACCACTTCAGGTGCTCAGATTCTCAGCACTTGTGTTGCCAGATGTAGGTCAAGGGTGACCCAGACCTCACTGGTTTGAACTCAAGCTGTTGGCTGGGTAACATTCCTTCTGGAAGCTTCAGGAAAGAATCCCATCCTCATCTTTTCTCAGCTGTTAAAGGCCAGGAAGCTGTCTTCAAAGCCAACGATGTAGCCTTTCAATCTGGCTACTTCCATCATCTCTCTTTCTGACCAAAAGTGAGAAAGGCTGTCCAGCTTTAAAAGGACTGGGTCCACCTTGATAACCCAGGATGACCTCCCTGTGTGGCTTCCTCACCTGAGCCACACCTGTGACTTCCTTTGTCATGTATGAGGAGATGTTCACAGGTTCTACAGATTTGAGCGTAAAAGTCCATGGCCACTATACTACATACGTGTAACACTATTCTGCTACATGTAATGCCTTACTTCAAGAAACTCACTTCTGTGAGGCCATGCAACATACCTTACAGATTTTTCCTTTACCAATGAACCTTTTCAATTATGAGAAGGAAAATGTTGCATTTTTTTTTGGGGAGGGTGTTGACATAGGGTCTCACTTTAGCCCATGCTGACCTGGAGATCACTCTAATCTCAGGGTGGCCTTAAACTCACGGAGATCCTACCTCTGCCTCCTGAGTGCTGGGATTAAAGGCGTGTTCTACCACACCCAGCAATGTTTGCATTTTACACACACACACACACACACACACACGCATGTGCACATGCGCATGTGTACTTAGGAAGAGATTGAGCCTTGAATTTACCCACCCTTCCGTAAAGTGGGCACATCTTAAGAGGAGACCTGAAAACTGGCTGAACATTTTAGAGTAGTGGACTTGTGATACATCATACCCCAATATAGAAATTCATTTTAATTTCTTGGCTTTTAAAGAATTAAAGAGAAAGTAAAGGGAAAAGAATGTGTCTGGTATTCTCTGATGGATCTTTTTTTCTAGATTGTTGAGCAAGTTGGCATTTTTGCAAACTATTTAGAGTGAAGGAATTTTACTTAGGACACTTGTCACCCACTTCTGGTATATTTAAATGTACATTTAAGGCTCATTGAAAAACATTATTTGCTTGTCATTTTTTTTTTTTTTTTTTATGAAAGAGAGAGAACATTAGCACGCCAGGACCTTCAGCCACTGTAGTCGAACTCCAGATGCTTGTGTCATCTTGTGCATCTGGCTTTCACTGGACTTGGAGAGTCAAACACAGGTCTGCTTGCAGGCAAGCACCTTAACTACTAAGCCATCTCTCCAGCCCTGTCATCTGTTTTTTGTCTGTGTGCTCTTTTTAATGTAGGGCCTCACTCTAGCCTAGGATGATTTGAACTCACTCTATAGCCTTGAATTCATGGCAGGTCCCCCCAAGTGCTGGGAATAAAGGCTTGTGCCCACTTTGTCATCTGTTTTTATAAAGAAAGGAAATATTTTCTATTTTCCTTTGGTCATTCAGTTTCATACCTGGTATAGTCTGAAAATCTTTACAGATGTACTCAGGTTTATATCTTGTACATAATTCATGGTATATGGATACAGTCTTCTCTGACAAACTTTTAAAAAATTCATGCTACAGATATTTATTTCCTAGAGAGCTGTCATTCAAACAACAAAATATGTTTTAAATTTCCTTCAATTACTCTGCTGCCTGTTAGCACCTTCAGATGGTCATTTTTATTTGCAAACTAAAATTATAACCAGCAAAGCAGCATGAGCCCGTTTACTGGGATTGCAAGGCCTGAACACACATGCATTGCTTAGCCTGTGGTGTACTGTAGGACACGTATTAAGAAAATATGTCTGTCTGTTGCTGTTGTTGACAAGAGTTTATGTCTCTGTGTTGGATTTTCCCCCTGTTTTCTTCAAAGATGTGAATTTAATGAAAGTGTGGGAGCCAGTTAAGTTATTTCCTCTTGTGGGTGTTCTGGGTCCTGCCACTCCATCCACCCTTTCCTTCTAAGGGCAACACTTGCAGGTTTGCACTTGGACTAAGGAGCTGAGCTACATTCATTTTCTACTTGACTCAGGGGATCAGCTCTGCTCTGTAAACTCCATTGCATGAAGAAAGCAAATGTTTGCCTTGATTTTTGAATGTACTTTTTAAACGTTTCCTTAAACATTTTGTTTAATAACGTGGGCCTATTTTCTTTTCTTTTCTTTTTTTTTTTTGCTAGATGATAGTAAATATTTCCTAGTATTTTCTCCCTCCTTGGGGTCATTTTATATTCTACCCTAACAGGTCATGCCAAAAATGAATAAAAGTTTAAATGCCAAAATGTGTATAAAAACTGCTGTCTAAATACTGATGGATTGCACAGTTTAAATAAAAGTTTTCATTAGTTAAAAAAAAAAAAAGACTCATGTCTTCTTTGGGAAGTGGAGAGTGTAATCTTGAAGTATGTGGAATGGTGGCTTCCATACTCTGGGATCGAATAGCGTGGTTCGATTCCCCAGGACCCGTGTAAGCCAGATGCACAAGATGACACATGCATCTGGAATTCATTTGCAGTGGCTAAAGGCCCTGGCGCACCCATAATCCCAGGCTGAGGTAGGAGGATCACTGTGAGTTTAAGGCCAGCCCGGATAAGAGTGAGGTGCACAATCTAAGAATAGTGCTCCTGGGGCAATTATTGAGTTACTTCAAAGAAATGTAATTTTCCAACAAAAACATTTAACCAGGCATGATTGTGCACGCCTTTAATCCCAGCATTCAGGAGGCAGAGGTAGGAGGATCACTGTGAGTTTAAGGCCAGCCTGGGACTACAGAGTGAGCTCCAGTTTAGCTTGAGCTAGAGTGAGCCCCTATCTCAGAAAAGAAAGAAAGAAAGATAATTTTCAGCTGGGCATGGTGGCGCATGTCTTTAATCCCAGCACTTGGGAGGCAGAGGTAGGAGGATCACGATGAGTTCAATGCCACCCTCAGACCTCAGAGTGAATTCCAGGTCAGCCTGAGCTAGAGTGAGACCCTACCTCGAAAAACCAAAAAAAAAAAAAAAAAAAAAGATAATTTTTCCTTTTCTAGTTCACTGTTTCTCTACTTAGGAACTACACAGTAAGTAAACTTGAGGCTGAGGGTTTGTCTGGATTGATGTAGTACTAATTCAGGATAAAGAAAAATTTAGTATTAAAAATTTTTAAAAATAGTAAAAGAAGCCGGGTGTGGTGGCGCGTGCCTTTAATCCCAGCACTTGGGAGGCAGAAGTAGGAGGATCGCCATGAGTTCGAGGCCACCCTGAGACTACATAGTGAATTCCAGGTCAGCCTGAGCCAGAATGAGACCCTACCTCAAAAACAAAAAAAAAAAAAAAAAAAAAGTTAAGAGGCTGGAGAGATGGCTTAATGGCTAAGGTGTTTGCCTGTGAAGCCAAAGGACCCAAGTTCCATTTCCCAGGACCCAGGTAAGCCAGATGCACAAGGTGGCACATGTGTCTGGAGTTCATTTGCAGTGGTAGAGGACCTGGCATGCCCATTCTCTCTCTCTCTCTTAAATAAATAAGTAAAATGGTAAAAAAAACCTAAAAACCTTCCTGTAACAGAGCTTCAGGTCGCTGAGATGAACTTCCAGACCAGGCACAGTTATAGAGGAAAGGATTTTCTTTTTAATATTTTTTTAAATTTATTTGAGAGAGAGAAGAGGCAGATAGAGAATAGGGTGGGGGGAGGCACGGCATGGCCTCCAGCCACTGCAAACGAACTCCAGATGCCTGTGCTACCACCTTGTGCATCTGGTTGATGTGGGTCCTGGGGAATTGAACCTAGGTCCTTAGGTTTTGCAGGCAAGCACCTTAAGCGCTAGGCCATCTCTCCAGTCCGAGGAAGATTTATTGAAGCTTACAGATTCAGGGGAAGTAATGGCATAAGAAGTTGGCCTGCTTTCACAGGACCCGGCAGAAAGAGAAAAGCCACAAGCCAAATCCCACAGCACACTTCAGGAACTCCAGGCACTTTGCATGTGTTTAGACTGGAGGGCTGGAAAGGTGGCTTAGCTGTTAAGCGCTTGCCTGTGAAGCCTAAAGGACCCCTGTTCGAGGCTCAATTCCCCAGTACCCATGTAAGCCAGATCCATATGGTGGCGCATGCAACTGGAGTTCGTTTTCAGTGGCTAGAGGCCCTGGCGCATCCTCTCTCTCTCTCTCCTCCCCTTTCTCTGTCTCTAATAAGTAAATAACTTTTTTAAAAAATCAGCTCCACTACCGTACCTTAGGGCTGTAGGATCGAGCCCAGTGACACCTCCTCCAGCCAGGTGGCTGCAGATCTAAATTACAAACTATAATAAAATACTGAATATATTGGAGGGTATCTATTAAAAATACCACACTTTCCAAGGAGAACATCTAGAAATATGACTGAAATAACTTTTCAAACAGTTTAATTATTACTTTTTAAAAATAACTAAAGTGGGTTGGTTAAGGCACTTGCCTGCAAAGCCTAACGACCTAGGTTCAATTACCCAGTAGCTACTTAAACCAGATGCACAAGGTGGTGCATGCATCTGGAGTTTGTTTTCAGTGGCTAGAGGCCCTGGCACACCCATTTTCTCTGTGTTTGCAAACAACTAAGTAAACGCTTGGAAAAAAAAAAAACAGGGCTGGAGAGATGTCTCAGTGGTTAAAGGCACTTGCTTGCAAAGCCTGATGGCCTGAGTTAGATTCCCCAGCACCCACGTAAAGCCAGTAAGAGAAACTAGAATTCTTATACATTGCTGATAATGTAAAATAGAGCAATCAATGGGAAATCATTTAGCAATTTCACAAAAGCCAAAGTTACTGTTTGACCCAGCAATCCCACTCATTAGGGAAAAAAATAAAAAACATAGTCACACAAAAAATCTTGTACACGCAGCCTTATCCATGGTGGCCCCAAAAGTGTGGTGGGACATGCCAGTATTCCCGTGGCTCAGGAGACTGATGCTGGAGGAACATGAGTTTGGAGCCAGACTGGGCGACCTATCAAGTCATTGTCAAAAGAAATTATTGTTATTAACAACATGTTTTGTATGGATACATCATGTGTTGGAAACTCAAATGCTTATATGCTTGAATTAACCCAAGGACACATTAATATTTAGTAAAAGAAAATGCTAACTTTAACCTATTTAAGAAGTGTTTCTTAGTCAGGCATGGTGGTGCACGCCTTTTAATCCCAGCACTTGGGAGGCAGAGGTAGGAGGATTGCGGTGAGTTGGAGGCCACCCTGAGAATTCCAGGTGAGTGAATTCCAGGTCAGCCTGGGCTAGAGTGAGACATTATCATGAAAAAACAAACAAAGGGAGGGGGGAGGAGGAGGGACTGGCAGGATGGCTCAGCGGTTAAGGCGCTTGCTTGCAAAGCCAAAGGACCCAGGTTCAATTCCCCAGGACCCAAATAAGCCAGATGCACAAGGTGGCACATGTGTCTGGAGTTTGTTTGCAGCAGCTGGAGCCCTGGTGCACCCATTCTCTCTATTTCCCTTTTTCTCTGTCAAATAAATAAAAATAAAAATAGCCAGGCATGGTGGTGCATATCTTTAATCCCAGCACTTGGGAGGCAGAGGTAGAAGGATCTCTGAGAGTTCAAGGTAGCGACCCTGAGACTACATAGTGAATTCCAGGTCAGCCTGAGCTAGAGTGAGACCCTACCTCGAAAAAACAAAACATACACACAAAGAAAAGCCATTCTAACTGAGATAACACAGCCAGCCTACCCACAGACTGATAAACCATCGAGTTTTGGGACTATTCTTTAGCAAAGGTGGATTACAGCTGATATATGCGAGATACAAATTAACTCGTAATACCAGTTTGCCTCTATGTGCTGGCGTGTGTAGGACCTGTCATGTTATGCTATCAGTATAGCTTTCTGTCTACTAGTCTCCCCAACCTCAGATTCAGGGTGTCCAGAACGGAACTCATCTTCATCCCATTGTACCGCCTTCCACCACGACACCATCCCTCCTAATGTTCTGATCAGCTAAAATAAGGAGAAAACTCGGTGAGTAAAGTGCCTGTCTTGCAAGCATGCGGACCTGAGTTTGATCCCCAGAGTCCATGTGAACACACCTGGTGCACCCTTGTAACTCCAGCTCTGGGGAGGCAGAAACAGGAGGACCCTTGGATCTATCTCCCTGGCTTGCCAAAGTCTAGGCAAACTGAGGATGATACCGGAGACTGTCCTCTGGCCTCCACAGGCACCTGAGCACGCACTAATCTGTGTACCATATCTGCCAAGTCATCTCATGGCTTTTGACTCACCTAGAGAGCATTTAAAAACAGATTTCCAGGCCTTATTCCCAGAGACCTCCATTCAGTAAATGTAGAGAGGGACGTAGGAATTTGAAATTTAGAATGGTCTCCAGTTGATTCTGACATCTGCAAGGAAGCTGTCAGGATGTGGAAGTCAAATTGAGCTAAAAGAAAAAAAAATGGAGGGTGCTGCAGAGATGGCTTAGCCATTAAGGCACTTGCCTGCAAAGCCTAAGGACCCAGGTTCGATTCCCCATTTCCTATGTAAGTCAGGTGCCCAAGGTGGCACATGTGTCTGCAGGTCGTTTGACTCTAGTAGAATGCATGTCTGTAATCTTACATGCCTACAGTAATGGGAGCTGGAGTCAGGAGAACTACTAAACTCCTGGTGAAAAATAATGAGACAGGACTGCCACGGAGAGATTGTCCCTCTGACCTTGATATCTCACACACAGAGACAGAGAGAGGGAGGGAGGAAGAAAAAACATTGTCTAAACAAGATGCTGTGTTTTTTTTATACGAGAGAGAGAGAGAGAGAGAGAGAGAGAGAGGGGAGCATGTGTGCACTCAAAAGAGAGAGAAGCCAGGTGTGGTGGCGCACGCCTTTAATCCCAGCACTCGGGAGGCAGAGGTAGGAGGATTGCCGAGAGTTCGAGGCCACCCTGAGACTACATAGTGTATTCCAGGTCAGCCTGGACTAGTGTGAGACTCTACCTCAAAAAAAAAAAAAAAAAAAAAGAGAGCGAGAGAGAGAGAGAAATAATTGGTACACCAGGGCCTCCAGCCACTGCAGTCAAACTCCAGATGTGAGTGACACCTTGTTGCATCTGGCTTATGTGGGATCTGAGGAATCGAACATGGGTCCTTAGGCTTCACAGGCAAGCATCTTAACCACTAAACCATCTCTCCAGCCCTAATGCTGGGTTTTTATTCTTGAATTATTTCTCTTCACTGACAGATTATTTCTGAGCCTTGGGAAATCACAATGAAAAATTCAGAACCTCGTAGCAATGATTTTTCTCAACAATTCCCCTGGCACTAAGGGTTAGATAACAAAAAACCCACTGTTCTCCTGTTCACTGACGCGTTCACATCCTCTCCTAACAGCCAGGGAGGTGGAGCTTTAGATCCTATTTGCTTTCTCATACTTATCTTTTTGTTCCCCACAGCTTTGCCAACCCAGGTGTCCCAGGGCTGTATCCAGGTGACTTTTCATTCCACAATTATTTCTGTGAACACTTGCAGCGTGCCAGTGAAGGTAGGAGGGAACGCTATAATGAACTGACCACACTGCCTGCCTGCATGGAGCTCACATTCTAGCTGGAGGTAACTTTCTCTTCAGATCCAGCTCCTGTACCAACATGTTCCCCCCATCCTGTCCTCAAATGCATCTTTTGTGCTGTTGTTTATTTTTTATATTTTTATTTATTTATTTGAGAGAGAAGAGGCAGCTGGAGAGAATGGGCACACCAGAACCTCCAGCCACTGCAAATGAACTCCAGACACATGTGCCACCTTGTGCATCTGGCTTTACATGGGTACTGGAAAATTGAACCTGGGTCCTTTGGCTTTTCAGACAAACGTCTTAACTGCTAGACAATCTCTCCAACCTCATTTATTTTTTAATTTTATTTTTTGGTTTTTCAAAGTAGGATCTCACTGTAGCCCAGGCTGACCTGGAATTCACTATGTAGTCTCAGGGTATCCTTGAACTCACAATGATCCTACCTCCGCCTCCTGAGTGCTGGGATTAAAGGCGGCTCCTCATTATTATTATTATATATTTTTTTGTTTTGCAAGGTAGGGTCTCACTCTGGTCCAGGCTGACCTGGAATTAACTATGTAGTCTCAGGGTGGCCTCGAACTCTCCGCGATCCTCCTACCTCTGCCTCCCGAGTGCTGGGATTAAAGGCGTGCGCCACCACGCCCGGCCAGTCCTCATTATTTTTTATGTTGTGTATGTATATGCATGTGTGCATATGGAGGCCAGAGGACAACCTTGGGTGTTGTTCCTCAGGAACGCCATCCACCTCTTTTTGAGACAGGTTCTCTCATTGGCCTGGAACTCACCAATTAGGTTAGACTGGCTGGTCAGTGTGCTCCGGGGATCTGCCAGTCTCCACCCCCCCAGTGTTGGGATTACAGCACTTGGCATTTTGACCTGGGTTCTGGAGTTAGAAGTGAGGGCCTCATGCTTCTCCCCCGAGCCTTCAACTGAAGTTTCTAATCAGGAATTTTTACAAGCCTCCCCCACCAGACCCCCCACCCCACCCCATTCCTTGTCCTCGGGTAAGCCTGGTTCTCGGGTGTTAGAGCTTGTCTCTGCAGCGGGCTGCGAAGCTGTGAGGAGCGCATGACGCGCAGGTCTGGGCAGTTCAATGAGTTCTCTGATTCTTTTGGTAAGTTACACACCCTTGTATGCTGAAGGAGCGCTTTTCAGTGATTCGAACATGGAAATAAACCGTGTTTTTTTGTTTTTTTAAACTTGAGTGAAGCTTTGGTCTGCACTTTCAGATTCTCATTAGTGGGATGACTAAAAAGAACTAACAAGAACAGGAAAACTTAACTGCTCACAGACGCGCACCCCAGGATGTCAGGGCAAAATGAGACGTTGCAAATGAAGTCCCACAGCCTTTTATAAATCAGAAAAACTGCTCAGGCCACTCAGCCCAAATAACGACTGTGGATCGGTGGACAAATCCCACCCGGGGCTGCCTTCATAAAACTTGACGTGAGGTCCAGCCTCCCCACCACGTCTACCCTCACTCTTCCACGTCGCTCTTTCTCGAAGACTCTATGTGGGTCATTGTGGAAACAGGTGTCCAGAGACCACGGAGCAGAGCTGGGCAGGGGGCATCTGGGCCTCCACATGCCCACGTGGTTTGCAAAGTTTGCTCGCCTTTCAGATCCCTGGCTGCGAGATGCCTCTGCTGCTCCAAGTTGGGAGATGCCATTTGCTAGGGGAGGAGGTCGGTACGCAGGGGGCAGCCTCGGGCCAGGAGGGGGCGAGGAGCCGCGGTGCAGGAGCGCAGAGCGGGGTGTCCCCGGGCCCAGCGGGCGGTGACCCGGGCAGGGAAGTCGGGGACGCAGGGGTACGGGGCAGAGTGCTCCCAGCTCGGTAGCAGAGAGGGGTTAGGGGCGCAAGAGACCCAGTGGTGCCGGCCGGGCTAGGAGTGAGGGGCGTAGGAGACACAGGGGTGCGGAGCTGGTGTCCCTGGGCTCTGCGGGCAGCTAGGGATGAGGGGCGCAGGGGTGCACAGCAGGGGTTCCAGGTTCGGCGGGAGGTGAGGGGATGCAGGGGTGCATAGAGGGGGTCCCCAGGCTAGGCGGGAGGTGAGGGGTGCAGGGGTGCATAGCGGAGGTCCCCGGGCTCGGAGGAAGGTGAGGGGCGCAGGGGGTGCAGGGGTGCATAGCGGGGGTCCTCGGGCTCGGAGGAAGGTGAGGGGTGCAGGGGTGCATAGCGGGGGTCCCGTGCTCGGCGGGAGGTGAGGAGCGCAGGGGTGCATAGCGCGGGTCCCCGGGCTCGGTGGGCGACGAGGGGTGAGGGGCGCAGGGGACGTAGGGGTGCATAACGGGGAGGGGTCCCCCGGGCGGGCTCGGGGCTCCAGGCGAGGCGCGCGGGCCGTGGGGGTTGGGCCGAGGCGGAGCGCGAGGCGCGGCGGGACCAGGCGGCTTCCCCGCCTCCCCCCTCCCCGAAGCCCGTCCCCGGCGCGGGGCTGTGGGGAGCGCAGGGCGGGGAAGCCGCGGGGCCGCGCCACGTCCGTCGGTCTCCCGGTGGGCTCGGCGCAGCTCGGGGCGGGCGGGCTCCGGGGCGCTTTTGTGTCTGCGGAGCGGCGAGGGCGCACGGCGGGTCCGCGGAGGGCGCGCGCCAGGCCCCGGCCGCGCGGCTGGCCGGCCGGGGAGCCAGGACGACCCCGGGCCCGGCACACGCCCACCCAGCCTCGGCCTCGGGCCGCGATCGCTGAGTCCCGGGCACCCCCGGGCCTCGTCCTCCGTCCAAACTTTGCAAAGTGGGCCGGGGGCCGAGGCAGGAGCCGCGGGAGGAGGAGGAGGAGCCGCCGCCGCCGCATCAAAGACAGCGGCTCCCCGCGGCCTGGCGCCGAGTCATGCGCCGCGGGCTGTAATGTCAGCGGATCAGGACAAGGACCCCGTCGCGCTCAAGAGAGTTCGAGGTAACCGAGGAGGGGGCGCCGGGCCGGGCCGGGCGGGCGCGGGGCTGGGGCGGGGGGGGGCACCGCGGCGAGGCCTAACTCCGCGTCCCGGGGACCCCCGCTGTGCACCCCACCCTTGCCCTCTCCTCTGCTCTCCTCTCCCGCCACACCTCGCCCTCGCCACCCCGGCCACAATAGCCACCCCGGAGGGCGAGGAGGACACACCTCTGGCCCAGACCTCGAACAATGCCCACCCACCCCCGGAAAAGTAACTTGGACGGCTTGAGAGTTGGAGCTCTCCGAGCATCATCTCCCCAGCCCCCACCCGCCGCTCAAAGGCAGAGATTCAGTTCATTTTCCTTCGGTGCAGGAGCAGAAAACGATCTGAATTCAGAAGACGTTTTCTTTAGCAAGATGAAGGCTCGGATCATATAAAATCGCTTCTATGCGTCGTGGGTTCTCTTAACATTGCAAACTAGTTAGGAATTAGATCGCCCTTTATGGTCGCAGAAGAAAAATCAGAGAGAACTGATGCACTAAACAAAAGATATTCTATATATGTTCAAAAACACCAGACACCATCTGGAAATGTGGGACTATGATACCCTCTGGCTTTTTATTTTTTTTTTAATATTAATGATTTTATTTTGCAGTGTTGGGAATCGAACCCAGGGCCTTGTACATGTGAGGCAAAAACAGTACCTCTGAGATACACCCTCACCCTTCCAAATTTCTAGCTCTCATTGCATTTAAGGCAAAAAAAAAAAAAAAAAAAAAAAAAAAAAAAAAAAAAGTCCTAAAGTGGGAGTGAGTAGTACTGTGAATTCATTAAATGTTTATTGAACATCTACTAACTGCTTTCGGCACAGATTACAACAGTGTCCATTCTTTCCTTCTCTCTTTTTCTTTCTCTCTTTTCAAATAAGTAATAAAAACATTTTTATTTATTTGTGTGTGCACACATGTATGCCTTGAATGGGCCTGCCAGGGCCTCTTGCCACTTCAAACAAAGGCTAGAAGCATGCACCACTTTTTGTATCTGGCTTTATGTGGATCTTGAGGAATGGAATCACGGCGATCAGGCTTTGCAAGCAAGTGCCTTCCTTCCTCCCTCCCTCCCTCCCTCCCTCCCTCCCTCCCTCCCTCCTTCCTTCCTTATTTATTTTATTTGACAGAAACAGAGAGAGGCTTTGCTGGCAAGCACCTTAACCACTAAGCCATATCTCCAGCCCCCTTATTCTTTCTAATTAAATTAATTTATTTATTTGAGAGAGAGAAAGAGGCAGAGAGATAGGGAGAGAATGGGTGCGCCAGGGCTTCCGGCCACTGCAAACGAACTCCAGACACGTGCACCCCCTTGTTCCTCTGGCTAACATGGGTCCTGGAGAATTGAACCGGGATCCTTTGGCTTTGCAGGCAAACGCCTTAACCGCTAAGCCATCCCTACAGCCCCACCCCCTTATCTTTTGAGACAGGGTCTATCACTGAACTTAGGGCTCAGGATTTAGCTAAATTAGCTGGCTAACAAGCCCTTGTGTTTCCATGTATCTGTCTGCCAGCACTGGGGTTACAGGCATATACCGCTACACTCAGCTTTTTTACATGGGTGCTGGGATCTGAACTCAGGTCCTGAGGTTTTCATGGCAAGCACTTTCACCAACTGAGCATCTCCCCAACCTTGATGTGACATGGATCAGGGGGCCGAAGGGTAAAATGCACAGAACTCGGGAAGTAGAAGGGCTGGTTCCAGCTGACTGAAGTTGGAGATCTAGGACTACCGTCATTCAATGATGTTTGCGTTGAGTGTGACTACAGAGGAAACACGGGGGACTGTCTTGGGAAAACTGACACTGTGGTATCCAAGAGACATCCCTTCAAGGGGTATTTGGGTAGAAACTGACTTTTTTACTAAGCAAAAACTAACTTAGAGCAGAGTGTTGTCATTAAAGACTTGCTGTCAGCCCAACCATGCTTTTGGTGAGGCAGTTTAATCCTCTCCTGTTTGCGGTTATGAGTTTGTCTAAGTCTTTAAGGAATAGACCTTTCTGAGGGATAATTGTTCCCCTGAGATTGTTGCTGTATTGTTCTGCATGTTACTATACATGGCTTTGGGGTTGAAGGCAATGAAAGAGCTCTTGGGTTAGGAGATGGGTTAGTAAGGAAAGTGCTTGCTGTACGGGCCTGATGGCCCCAGCTCAGATCCATAGGCCCCACGTAAAGCTAGACATAGCACACTTAGAACAGGGGAGGTGGAGACAGGAGGATCCCAAAGCTTGCAGGTCAGCCAGCTTTGCAGATACAGCAGGGAGCAAGAGACCTTGTATCAAGATGGAAGCCGGGCGTGGTGGCGCACGCCTTTAATCCCAGCACTGGGGAGGCATAGGTAGGAGGATTGCTGTGAGTTCAAGGCCACCCTGAGACTACAGAGTGAATTCCAGGTCAGCCTGAGCTAGAGTGAGACCCTACCTTGAAAAGCCAAAAAAAAAAAAAGATGGAAGGCAAAGCCGGAGACCGTACACTCTGACCTCCGTACCTGGGATGGCTTGTTCGAACACATTCACACGCACCATACAGTCTATCAAGTTTATGCCTTCAGCTGGGTGTAGTGGTAAACACCTTTAATTCTTTTTTTTTTTCTTTTCCAAGATAGTGTCTCATTCCAGCCCAGGCTGATCTGGCATTTACTATGTAGCCTCAGAGTGGCCTCGAACTCATGGCAATCCACCTACCTCTGCCTTCCAAGTGCTGGAATTATTGTGCATCACCATGCCCGGTTGCCTTTAATTCTTTTAATTAACTTGAGAGGCAGAAGTAGGAGGATCGCTGTGAGTTCAAGGCCAGCCTGGGACCACCAAATGAGTTCCAGGTCAGCCTGGGCCAGAGTGAGGCCCTATTTGGAAAAGACAAAAAAAAAAAAAAAAAAAAAAAAAAAAAAAAAAAAAGGAGCATGGCAGTGCATGCCCATAATCCTAGCACCCTAGCATTTGGGGGGTGGAGGCAGGAAGATTAGAAGTTCAGGGTTATCCCTCTGCTACATAGTGAGTTTGAAACAGCCTGTGCTATATGAGATCCTGTGTCAAAAAGAAAAGAAAAGAAAAGAAAAGAAAAGAAAAGAAAAGAAAAGAAAAGAAAAGAAAAGAAAAGAAAAGAAAAGAAAAGGAAGGAACGTGGGCATGGTGGCACATTCCTGTAATCCCCATTTAGAAGGCTGAATTAGGAGAATCACTGTGAATTCTCTATCCACTGAGTGATCTCTCCAGCAGCCATATTTTAATTAATTAGTTTTTTTGGGGGTGGTTTTCGAGGTAGGGTCTCACTCTGGTCCAGGCTGACCTGGAATTCACCATGTAGTCTCAGGGTGGCCTCGAACTCATGGCGATCCTCCTACCTCTGCCTCCCAAAAGGTGCTGGGTTCATTTAAATTAAAATATGGGCATGTGGCACCACAATCCCAGCACTTGGGAGGCAGAGGTTTAGACTTTAAATTAACTGTTAAAATCCAAAAAAAAAAAAAAAGTAATATAGCCAGACATGGGGGGAGGGAGGCCTCAGAGGTAGGAGGATCACTGTTGAGTCTAAGGCCAGCCTGAGACTATAGAGTGAATTTCAGGCCAGCCTGGACTAGAGTAAGACCCTACCCTCGGAAAACTAAACTAATCATTAATAATAATAATAACATAGAGGGAAATGAGATCTAACAAAATTACATCACCCATGACTGAGAACTATGATTCTAAGGACCAAAAGAATCACAGTCACCTGAGGTACTTACTAAAATGTACCGTGCAGGGCTGGAGAGATGGAGAGATGGCTCAGTGATTGAGCTGCTTGGGTGCAACTCCCCAGTACCCACGTAAAGTCAAATGCACAAAGTGGCACATGCATCTGGAGTTTGTTTGCAGCAGCTTGAGGCCCTGGTGTGCCTATTCTCTCTCTCTCTCTCTCTGCTTGTAAATAAATGATTTTTAAAAACTTTTTATTTTTTAGTATTTTTTGGAGAGAGACACAGAGAGAGAGAGAGAGAGAGAGAGAGAGAGAGAGAGAGAGGAAGACGAGATGGGCGTGCCAGCAGTGTCTCAACTGCTGTGAACGAAATCCAGATGTGTGTGCCCCCTTGTGGTCAAGTGTGGCATTGTGCCCTTGCGTCACTTTGCATCTGGCTAAACGTGGGACGGGGAGATCAGAACCGCTGGAGATTGGAACTAGTGTTCTTAGGCTTAGGAGACAGGCGCCTTAACCCCTAAGCTATCTCTCCAGCCCTAAATAATTTTTTAAAGTATGGTGTAATTTAGAATGGAATAACAACACATAAATGTCATAAATATAACAAAGGTAGATTTTACTAGAAAACAGTAAATGTCTTGATAGGATGAATGTATAGAGGATTGGGATTAAGGCTGGAGCATAATTTATGTAGCCCCTCCACCTGGTATTTCAGTATTCACACTGGATATACTCACATGATTTGAAATTGAAGTCAGTGGTTTGAAGCAGAAATAATGATCTGGAAGTCATCAGTAAAGTAATACTAATTAATGTCTTGGGAGTACATGAGCTCACTCAGGAGAGAGTAAACAGACTATCAAAAGCTTTGATAGTGAGGAGCCGGGCGTGGTGGCATACACTTTTAATCCCAGCACTCGGGAGGCAGAAGTAGGAGGTTCGCTGTGAGTTCAAGGCCACCCTGAGACTACATAGTGAATTCCAGGTCAGCCTGGGCTAGAGTGAGACCCTACCTTGGGGGAAAAAAAAAAAAAAAAAAAAACTGTTTGGGCTGGAGGGATGACTTAGTGATTAAAGCATTTGCCTGCAAAGCCAAAGGACCCAGGTTCGATTCCCCAGGACCCACGTTAGCCAGATGTTCCAATCATGCTGCCACTTCTAGTGACAGATAACTCCCATTGTTGCCCTTCTCATTGCTGGGACAAAACACCTGACCAGAAGCAGCTTGTTGGGAGCAAAAGGTTTATTATTTCAGCTTTGAGTTTCAAGAGGAAGTTTCACCATGGTAGGTGCAAAGTATGGCAGAGCAGGTCACTGGGGTATGGCATCTTGTCACAGTAGCTGGAAGGAGTGAGCGGGCTTTCAACACTCAGTGGGGCTGGGCCAGCAGCTCCTGACAGCTGCTCCCAGTGACACACCACCTTCTGCAAGGCTCCACCTCCCTCCCAAAGGCCTCACAACTTCCCCCAGTTGCCACCAGCTGGGGGCCAAGAATTCAAAATACAGAGTCTGTGGGGGACACTTTATACTCTAACTACCACACCCATCTACTGTCCTTACCAAGGGCTTTGCTGAGTCTTTGGAATGCCCTAGTTTCATGCTCTCAGTAACCCTGCGAATTAGATGACAACACACAGATGTTCACAGGGGTTAAGAAATATTTGCTTTGGTAATATATTCAAGTTTTCCCAGCTAGTAAATGCCAAAGAATGCATAGTCTAGGGTCCAAGATTTAGGACTCTTACGCTTCATTTCCTTACTGCTTGAGAAATAGAATTCAGACATGTTACTGTCTTTTATAACATTATTTGGTGGTTCTTCATTGCATTTGGGATTAAATTTTAATTTTCTTATATTTGGCCCAAGCCCCCACCAGTCGTGTCTAACTTGTGGCCCTGGTAGATATGGATGAGACACAACATAAAAATCATAAACTTATTTAAAACATTATGAGATTTTCTGCAATTAAAAAATATTTTAGGGCTGGAGGAATGGGTGGCTTAGTGGTTAAGGCGTTTGCCTGCAAAGCCAAAGGACCCAGGTTCCAGGACCCACGTTAGCCAGATGCACAAGGGGTGCACATGTCTGGAGTTCATTTGCAGTGGCTGAAGGCCCTGGCACACCCATTCTCTCTCTCTGTCAAATAAATAAATAAAGATTTAAAAAATTTAAAAATATATTTTATTAGCTGGGCATGATGGCGCACACCTTTAACCCCTGCACTTGGGAGGCAGAGGTAGGAGGATCCCCATGAGTTTGAGACCAGCCTGAGACTACATAGTGAATTTCAGGTCAGCCTGGACTAGAGCAAAACCCTACCTCAAAAAAACAAAAACAAAAACAAAAAATTATTTATTTGAGGGAAGGGGAGGGAGACAGCAAATGCACACACCAGGACCTCCTGGCTCTACAAATGAACTCCAGACCTATGAGCCACTTTGTGTGTTTGACTTTACATAGGTACTGGGAAATCACACCCAGTTATGAGGCTTTACAAGTATCTTTAACTGCTAAGCCATCTCTCCAGTCTTACTGTTGTTTTTTGTTGTTGTTTTGTTTTGTTTGTTTGTTTTGTTTTTCAAGGTAGGGTCTTGCTCCAGCCCAGGCTGACCTGGAATTCACTATGTAGTCTCAGGGTGGCCTTGAACTCACAGCAGTCCTCCTACCTTTTCGGCCTCCCGAGTACTGTGATTAAAGGCGTGCACCACCACGCCTGGCCAGCTCTTGCAATTTTGTTTGTAATTCAGCAGTGCCTTTCTCAAGCCTGAGCTTGGTTGTTGTTTTAATTTTTTGTTGTTGTTGTTTGTTTTTCAAGGCATGGTCTCACGCTAGCCCAGGCTAAAAAAAGAAAAAAAAAACCAAAAAGCATAAATATAGATATATATTTTGGTCTTTTTTTTTTCTTAGAGACAGAGAGAGAGAATTGAGGGCCTCAGCATCTGCAGTCAAATTCCAGATGCTTGCACCACCTAGTGGGCATGTGCTACCTTGCGCTTGCCTCACCTTTGTGCGTCTGGCTAATGTGGGATCTGGAGAGTCAAGCATGAGTCCTTAGGCTTCGCAGGCAAGCTCCTTAAATGCTAAGCTATCTCTCCAGCCCTGGTCTTTTTTTTTTTTTTTTTTTTTAGGGTCTCACTCTGGTCCAGGCTGACCTGGAATTAACTATGTAGTCTCAGGGTGGCCTTGAACTCTCGGTGATCCTCCTACCTCTGCCTCCCGAGTGCTGGGATTAAAGGCGTGCACCACCACGCCCGGCCAGCCCTGGTCTTTTTAAAAAATAATTTATTTATATTTTGAGAGAGAGAGAGAGAAAGAGAGAATGAGTGTGCCAGGGCCTTTAGCTGCTGCAAACGAACTGCAGACACATACGCTACCTTGTGTATCTGGCTTACATGGGTCTTGGGGAATCGAACCTGGTCCTTTGGTCCTTTGGCTTTGTAAGCAAGTGCCTTAACCACTAAGCCATCTCTCCAGCCCTTTTTTTTTTTTTTTTTTTTTTGAGGCAGGGTCTCACACTAGCCCAGGTTGACCTGGAACTCACTCTATATATAGCCCAGGCTGGCCTTAAGCCCACAGCAGTCTTCCTACCTCAGCCTTCCAAGTGCTGGGATTATAGTTATGAGCCACCACTTCCTGCCAGATGGCTTAAAATGATACATTCCAAGAGAAACGAAAGCTATGAATGCTTTCCCTAATGATTTAGTAGAGCTACACTTTGTGTTGTGGTGTCCAGAACTCTTAAGATGACTGTGAAAATACCCCGCTTGCTAGTGTGCACATACTCTCTGAGCTGCAGGACTTGGAATTTCATGGATTTTAACTTTTGATTAGATGACTTCTGAGAGGACGTGACCTAACACAGCAGCCTTCTAAGAGCAGGTAGTTATCTGCACCTGTTGAAGATGAGAAACTCAGAGACTTGATGCACATGACGGGCTCAACAGACCGTTGCTGGTGTGAAAAACAGTGGGCACGCCGAGACAAGAGAATCATGAGCCAGAGGCCAGCCTGGGCTGCACACAAGAGCCCGTCTAAGCATCAGTTGAGGGCTAGGGAGATGGCTCAGCCGTTAAAAACTCTTGCTTGCATAGCTTGATGGCCTGGGTTCAATTTCCCAGAACCCACATAAAGCCAGATGCACAGAGTGACACACACATCTAGAATTCCATTTGCAGTGGCAGGAGGCACTGGACCCCCCCTTCTGTGTCTCTCCAAACAAACAAACAAACAAACAAACAAAAAACAAACAAACAAACAAACAACAGCGAGGGCTGTTGACGGCTGCTAGGAACTGAAGTCTGGCGGCCAGCAATAGGAGCAGAGGCCTCGTGCTACACACTGAATGTGGCCACAGGCAGAATGGGCTTGGGATCTCAGATACTTGTCCCAGAGATGGAACGTGAGCTACTGGTGTCTGGAAGGTACCAAATATTTCCGTGGATGCTGTGGTGGATTGATTCAGGTGTCCCCCATAAACTCTTGTGTTTTAAATGCCAGATGCCAGCTGATGGCATTTAGGGTTGGAGTCTTGTCAGAGGAAGTATGTTGTTGGAGGTGGGCTTATGGGTGTTATAGCCAGCTTCCAATCTTGCCAGTGGTTGGCACACTCTCCTGCTGCTGTTGTCCACCTGATGTTGACCAGAAAGCCTCTGCTCTTCCCACATTTTCCCCTGCCTCGGGTCTGTAAACCAACATAAACCCTTTCCTCCCACAAGCTGCTTTTGATCAGGTGCTTTGTCCAGCAATGTGATAGTAACTTCAACAGATACCATTGTCTTAAATAAGATATAGAGATGATTTCAAAGGCGGCAGGAGGGCTGGGAAGGTGGTTCAGTGGTTAAAGATGTTTGCTTACAAAGCCTGCTGGGCCAACTTCAATTCCTTAGGCACCCACATAAAGCCAAATGGGCATTCATTTGCAGCGGCAAGAGACCACGGTGCATATGTACACAAATAAATAAATAATTTTGTTTTGTTTTGGTTCTTTTTGTTTGTTTGTTTGTTTGTTTTGAGGTAGGGTCTCTCACAGACTCAAGGCGATCCTCCTGTCTCTGCCTCCCAAGTGCTGGGATTAAAGGTGTGCACCATACCCAGCCAAACTTTAAACCCAGAACTCGGGAGGCAGAGGTAGGAGGATCGCCTTGAGTTCGAGGCCACCCTGTGACTATATAGTGAATTCCTGGACCAGAGTGAAACCCTACATCAAAAAAACTAAAGAAATTAAATAAAATAAATCATTTGTTTAGGGTCTGGAGAGATGGCTCAGCGGTTAAGGTGTTTGTGTACAAAGCCTAACGACATGGGTTTGATTCCCCAGGTCCCATGTAAACCAGATGCACACAGTGGTGCATGTATCTGGATTTTGTTTGCCCTGGTATGCCCATTCTCATTCTCATTCCTTCCCTCCCCACCTGCTTGCAAGTAAATTAAAATTGTTTATTTAGTCGGGTGTGGTGGTGCACACCTTTAATCCCAGCACTTGGGAGAGAGAGGAAGGAGGATTGCTGTGAGTTCGAGGTCACCCTGAGACTATATAGTGAATTCCAGGTCAGCCTGGCTTAGAGCAAAACCCTACCTTGATAAACAAAAAAAACCAAATGTTTATTTAGTGTGTGTGTGTGTGTGTGTGTGTGTGTGTGTGCGCATGTGTGCATGTATGCCATGGTGCATGTGTGGGGGCCAGAGGACAACCTTCAGACCGGTCCTCACCTTCCACCTTATTTGTATGTGTATTTGTGTGCGCATGTGTGCATGTATGCCATGGTGCATGTGTGGGGGCCAGAGGACAACCTTCAGACCGGTCCTCACCTTCCACCTTATTTGAGGCATGCTCTCTCTTATCACTGCCCCCTTCACAGGCTTCCAGGAAATTCACTTACCTCTCCCTCCCCTTTGGCTATAGGAGCACTGGGATTACACAAGCCTGCTACAGCGTCTGGCTTTCAGTTAACAGTCTGGGGTTCCAAAGTCAGAGGCTCACAGTTGCACAGCAAGGGCTTTACCCACTGAGCTATCTCCCCACCCCAAACTCTGTCCTTGAGTTTGAGTCAAACAGTGAGAGTGTCTGAAAGACATCGACCCAGTGCAGCCGTGCCTGTGTTGCTCTGGACGACGATGTCTCTCATCACTTCTTCGCCTCTGGCTGAGGTGGAGGACTATCGTTAGCACCTACAACAGGGCTTGGCCCTTGGACATCTGAAAAATGTTGTCTGCTGAGCCTTTCCAGAAGCAAGGATGGGGAGAATTTGCTGTACCAAATAGAACTGCAATATGCAAATATGACATGTTTGTTTATCCATTCACCATTGATTTTTCCAACTTGGGACTTTATGAATGATGCTGTTACAAACATCCATTTTTGAGTCTTTGTATGGATATGTATGTTCTCAGCTCTCTAGAGTACACACCTAGAGATGGAAATTGGGAGATGTAAGTGTTGAGGTCAAATCCAGGGCCTTGCATGCACTAGGTAAGTGCTCTGCCACTAACTGCAACCTTGGCCCTTGTACAGTTTTTTTTTTTTTTTTTTTTTTTTTTCTTTTCTTTTCTTTTCTTTTCTTTTCTTTTCTTTTCTTTTCTTTTTTTCCTTTTTTAGTTTTTCAAGGTAGGGTTTCATTGTGGTCCAGGATGACCTGGAATTCACTATGTAGTCTCAGGGTGGGCAATCCTACTACCTCTGCCTCCCAAGTTCTGGGATTAAAGGCATGCACCACCACGCCCTGGCTTCCTCCTATAGTTTTTTTTAATATTTAATTTAATTTATTTATTTGAGAGAGGGAGAAAGAGAAAGAATAGGTGCGCCAGGGCCTCCAGCCACTGCAAACGAACTCCAGGCGCATGCGCCCCCTTGTGCATCTGTCTTACGAGGATCCTGGGGAATTGAACCTGGGTCCTTTGGCTTTGCAGGCAAGCGCCTTAAGTGCTAAGCCATCTCTCCAGCCCCCTCATAGTTCTTAATGTCATATCACTAAAGCTAATTACAGAAGATTGAACTAAATCAGTCATAAAATGGGAAAACATTTCACTGAAGGAAAATAGTGATGGGGAAAGCTCAAAGATGAACGTTTCTGTATAGGTTTTTTTTTTTTTTGGTTTTTCGAGGTAGGGTCTCACTCTAGCCCAGGCTGACCTGTAATTCACTATGTAGTCTCAGGGTGACCTTGAACTCACGGTGATCCTCCTACTTCTGCCTCCCGAGTGCTGGGATCACGCCCAGCTTTTGTGTAGGTTTTTTTTTAAAAAACAATATATTTATTTATTTGAGAGAGAGACAGAAAAACAAGGAGAGAGACACAGAAAATACCTCTGTCAGGGCCTCTTGCCACTGTAAATGAACTCCACGTGCACGCACCACTTTGTGCAGATGGTTTTATGTGGGTATGGGTGACTCGAACTCAGGCCATCAAGCTTTGCAAGCAAATGCTTTTAACTGTTGAGCCATCTCTCCAGCCTCATGTTTTTTCCGCTGTTGTTGGTGGTGGTTGGTTGGTTGTTTGTTTCAAGGCAGGGTTTCACTCTAGCCCAGGCTGACCTGTAATTCACTCTGTAAGCCATGCTGGCCTCAAATTCACTATGGTCCTTCTACCTCAGCCCCTTAGGGGTGGGATTAAAGATATGCACCACCATGCCCAGCTCTGTGTAGGATTTTGTGCAAATAAAATTTTAAATTAATGAATGAATGAATTTTTTTAATTTAGTTTTTCGAGATAGGGTTTCACTCTAGCTCAGGCTGACCTGGAATTCACTATGTAGTTTCAGGGTGGCCTCAAACTCATGGCAATCCTCCTACCTCTGCCTCCTGAGTGCTGGGATTAAAGGCATGCATTACCACACCTGGTTTAATTAATTAATTAATTTTTAATAGATTTTATTTCTTTTTTCCTTTTTTATTTTTATTTATTTTAAATATATTTTATTTATCTATTTATTTGAGAGAGAGAAGGAGGAAGAGAGAGAGAGAATGGGCACGCCAGGACCTCCAGCTGCTATAAAGGAACTCCAGATGCATGCACTACCTTGTGCATCTGGCTTATGAGGGTCCTGGGGAATTGAATCTGGGTCATTTGACTTTACAGACAAGCATCTTAACTGCTAAGCCATCTCTCCAGCCCTAATTTATTATTTTTTGACAACTTCCAAAATTGTAGACAATAATCCAAGGTAATTCCCTCCCTCCCCGCATTGTACAAACACATTTTCATTTCTCTGGGGTATATATCTAAGAGAAGAACTGCTGGGTCATATGGTAGCTTGATGTTTAAGTTTTCCAGGAATTACCAATGTTTTCCACATTGGCTACACATCTGACATTTCCACTTGCTAAGAAAGGGCTCCAACTTTTCCACACCCCTGCCAGCGCTTGTTAAATATTGATTACAGCCATCCCATTGGACTTGGCATGTCCCTGGAGATGGGATTTGCATTGCTATAATGATGCTACTGATGTCATGTGTTTTCATGTACTCATTAGAAATTCATGTATGTGCTTTGGAAAAATGTTGATTCAGGTCCTTTGACTATTTTTAGGTCTCTCTCTCTCTCTTTTTTTTTTTTTTTTTTTTTTTTTTCTGGTTCTGTTGTTAGAATTCTCTCTCTCTCTTTTTTTTTTTTTTTTTTTTTTTTTTTTAAAGTGTTTATTTTTATTTATTTATTTGAGAGTGACAGACAGACAGAGAGAGAATGGGCACACCAGGGCCTCCAACAATTGCAAACAGACTCCAGATACAAGAGTCACCTTGTGCATCTGGCTTACGGTAGGTACTGGAGAATGGAGCCCTGAACCAGGGTCCTTAGGCTTCACAGGCAAGCTTTTAACCATTATACCATCTCTCCAGCCTCTTTGGTTTGGTTTTTCGAGGTAGGGTTTCACTCTAGCACAGGCTGACCTGGAATTCACTATGTCATCTCAGGGTGGCCTCGAACTCACAGTGATCCTCCTACCTCTGCCTCCTGAGTGCTGGGATTAAAGGCGTGTGCCACCATACCCAGCTTGGAAGAATTCTTTATGTCATCTGATTGTTGTTTTGTTTTGTTTGAAGTGAGATTTCTTTCTTTTAATATATTTTATTTATTTATTTGAGAGTGAGAAAGAGGGAGAGAGAGAGACAGAGAATGGGTGCGCCAGGGCCTCCAGCCACTGCAAACAAACTCCAGATGCATGTTCCCCCTTGTGCATCTGGCTTATGTAGGTCCTGAAGAATCGAACCAGGATCCTTTGGCTTTGCAGGCAAACACCTTAACCGCTAAGCCATCTCTTCAGCCCCTGAAGTGTGATTTCTTGTAGACCAAGCTGGGTATGACCTGGTTATGTAGCTGAGGATGACCTCTGAACTTCTGATCCTCTGCCTCCACCTCCCTAGTGCTGGGATTAAAAGCATGCACCACCAAGCCCAGCTTTATATATATTTTTTAATTTTTATTGATTTATTTTTAATATTTATTTATTTATTAGAGGTAGAGAGAGAAAGAGATAATGGGTGTGCCAGGGTCTTTAGCCACTGCAAACGAACTCCAGATGCATGCACCACCTTGTGAATCTGGCTTATGTAGGACATGGAGAATCGAACCGGGATCCTTAGGCTTCGCAGGCAAACACCTTAACTGCAAAGCCATCTCTCTCAGCCCAGCTACATGGATTTTTTTTTTATTTGAGAGAAACAGAGAGAGATACAGAGAGAATGGGTGCTCCAGGGCTTCTCAGCAGCAGTGAATGAACTCCAGATGCATGCACCCCCAGTGCGCATGTTCTACATTGTGCGCTTGCATCACTTTTGCGTCTGGCTAAACGTGAAACCTGGAGATTTGAACGGCGTTCATAGGCTTCACAGGCAGGCGCCTTAACCGCTAAGCCCTCTCTCCAGCCCGCTATGTGGATTTTAATCACTAGCAACAGAAAGGTTTGGAAACATCCTAAGTCTTCATCAGGGAGGGACAGGTTTTGTTTTTGTTTGTTTGTTTGTTTGTTTGTTTTGTGTGTGTGTTGTGTGTGTATTGGGCATACCAGGGTCTCATGCCACTGCAAATGAATGCTCATCTGGCTTTATATGGATAGCTGTGGGATTGTACCCAGGCTGGCAGGCTTTACAAGCAGGTGCCTTTAACTGCTGAGCCATCTCCCCAGTTCACCAGGTCTTGTCTGGTATAACTTGGACTTGGACTGGCATAAGTATATATATCTCACCACTTAGTGAGTTATACCAGGGGACACCACTCACTCATATGGAGGGACTAGAATGATCTTCAAGTAAGCAAACAAGGTAAAGACTTGTTTTGTTTTGTTTTTCCTGAGGTAGGGTCTTACTCTAGCTCACAATGACCTGGAATTCACTATGTAAGTCTCACGGTGGCCTCAAAATCACAGTGATCCTCCTACCTCTGCCTCCTGAGTGCTGGTATTAAATAAAGGTGTGTACCACCATGCCTGGCCCAAAAGTCACTGTTCTGTTTTCTGTTTTTTTGTTTTTCAAGGTAGGGTCTCCGTCTCAGGGTGGCCTTCAACTCACGGTGATCCTCTTACCTCTGCCTCCCGAGGGCTGGGATTAAAGGCCTGTGCTACCATTGCCCAGAAGAGATGAGTTTTTATGTGCCACTACTTGTGTCCCCTAAAGAGATGATATAGTCAGGTGTGGTGGCGCATGCCTTTAATCCCCAGCACTTGGGAGACAGAGGTAGGTGGATGGCTGTGAGTTTGAGGCCACCCTGAGACTACTACCTCAAAAAACCAAAAAAAAATATATATATTATACTTGAATATATCTAGATTGCCTTTGGAAAGAAAGAACGACCCCAAGCTAGTAATAGATGTGGTCAGAGAGTCAAGAACCTGGGTGGCCGAGTCTTAATAGTGGAAGGAAAGATGGGCATGCTTGTACAAGCTATAATCCCAGCACAAGGAGGCGGAGGCAGGAGGATTTCCCAGAGTTCAAGGCTCATTTGGGCTACATGGTTCCAGGTCAGCCTACAGAGTATACCATATATATATATATATTTTTTAATTGACAACTTCTATACTTACATACAAAAAACACATGAGCCGGTTGTGGTGGTGCACGCCTTTAATTCCAGGACTCGGGAGGCAGAGGTAGGAGGATCACCAAGAGTTCAAGGCCAACCTGAGACTACATAGTGAATTCCAGGTCAGCCAGAGCTAGAGTGAAACCCTACCTTGAAAAAAAAAAAAAAAAAAAAGATATTTCCCTCCCCTCCCCCATTCCCCTTTAAAACTCCAATCTCCATCATATCCCCTCCCTCTCTCCATTAGTCTCTCTTTTAATTTGATATCATCATCTTTTTCTTTTCTTATGAGGGTCTTGCGAAGGTATTGCTAGGCACTGCAAGGTCATGGATATCGAGGCCAATTTCTGTCTGGACAATTGCATTGTAAGGAGTTGTACCCTTCCCTTGGCTCTTCCATTCTATCCGCCCCCTCTTCTGCAATGGGCCCTGAGCCTTGGAGGGTGTGACAGAGATGTTTCAGTGCTGGGCACTCCTAGAACCTTATTTCAAAAAAAGGGATAAGCCCGGTGTGGTGGCACGGGCCTCTAATTCCAGCACCTGGGAGGCAGAGGTAGGAGGAATACTGTGAGTTTGAGGTGTGTTAGGGCCTCCAGCCACTGCAAATGACACATGTGCCACCCTGTACACCGGGCTTACGTGGGTATTGGGGAATAGAACATTGGTCCTTGGGCTTCTCAGGCAAGTGCCTTAATGGCTAAGCCATCTCTGCAGCCCACAATACTTATTTTTCATTAAAAGAATCATAAAAGCTGGGCATGGTTGCTCACGACTTAATTCCAGCACTTGGGAGGTTGAGTTGGGAGGACTTCTATGAGGAAGGGCAGGGAGAGAGAACAAAAACTTTGTGTTGCATTTATTTGTTTCTTTCTTTGTTTATTTGGGGGTGAGAAAGTAAGAGAGAGAGAGAGAATGGGCATGCCAGGGCCTTCTAGCACTGCAGACAAAGTCCAGAGGTATGTACCACTTTGTGAATCTGGCTTTACATGGATAAACTGAACCCAGGCTGTCAGGCTTTGCCAACAGGTGCCTTTGGCCACTAAACAATCTCTCCAGCCCCTCGTGTTGCTTTTTTGGGGGAGTAGGTTTCAAGGTAAGGTCTCACTGTAGCCCAGGCTGACCTGGAATCACTCTGTAGTCTCAGACTAGCCTTGAGCTCCTTTGTCAGCCTCCCAAATTCTGGGATTAAACACGAGCGCCACCATGCTTGCTTTTATCAGACAAAGGTACAAAACATGTTAGCACATATCAGGCTTTGATGAGAAATGTGCCCCACAGGTTCATGTGATAAAACACTTGGTTCCCCAGCCAGTGGTGCTGTTTTGGAAGGTTCTAGAAACTGTAGGAGGGAAGGTCTTGATGGAGGAAGTTGGTCTTGGAGGTTGAGCCTTTGAAAGTTGTACTTGATCCGAGTCTCTTTCTTGCTCTTTGTGTCTTGTACACATTGAGGGGGAAAAATCTTTTCCATACACTGTAGCCATGATCTGCCCAGTGCCTGGGGCAGTTGACCATGCACAGAAACCTCTGAAACCGAGGAGAAAATGTTTCCTCTCTTAGGTGACATCAGCCACTTTGTTGTTACAGCAAGAAGTGAGGTGACATAAGCTGGTTAAATACAGCAGGTGTTGTCGTGAGAGCTAGAGATGACTCACGTAGACGTATAAGTGCTGTCAGGGTCTTTGTTCTTTGTTTTTTGTTTCTTTCAGGTGGTGATAGTGGGCTGGATGGGTTAGGAGGACCGAGCATACAACTCGGAAGCCCAGATAAGAAAAAACGCAAGGCAAACGCACAGGTAAACTAATATTTCCTTGGTAACAGTTTTCGTTGCTGTGTTCCAACCTAGACGTGGCATTTAAATATGGGTCTGGCATTCATTTCCTATCCTCATTCAAAACCTCAAAGTGGGTTCTGCCCTCACTTGCTGCTTGGTTTTATAATTTTTTTTTAATTTTATAAAAATATTTCGGCCATGCGTGGTGGCGCATGACTTTAATCCCAGCACTTGGGAGGCAGAGGTAGGAGGACAACTGTGAGTTTGAGGCCACCCTGAGACTACATAGTGAATTCCAGGTTAGCCTAGGCTACAGTGAGACCCTACCTTGAGACCCCCCCCAAAAAAAAGAAAAAAATAAAGGTTTTCTTTCTTTATTTATTTGCAAGCTGAGAGAAAGAGAGGAGAGAGACTGACAGAGAGAATGGGCACACCAGGGCCTCCAGCCTCTGCAAACTCCAAAAGCATGTGCCACTTTGTGCATCTGGCTTATGAGGTTACTGGGAATCTAACCCATGTCATTAGGCTTTGAAGACAAGCACCTTAACTGCTGAGCCATCTCTCTATCCCAAAAATCTTTAATTAATTACTTTATTTACTTGCAAGGGGGAGAGAGAGAGAGAGAATATGGGCATATGGACGTACCAGGGCGTCTAGCCACTGCAAACAAACTCCAGATGTATGTGCTACTTTGTGCATTTACATGGGTACTGCAGAATCAAACCTGGGTCTGAACCTGGGTCATTAAGCTTTGCAGACAAGTGCCTTAACCACTAAGCCATCTCTCCAGACCCATATCTATATACATTTTTTCTTTTTTGGTTTTTCGAGATAGGGTCTTGCTATAGCCCTGGCTGACCTGGAATGCACACTATAGTCTGAGTGGTCTTGAACTCACAGCAATCCTCCTACCTTGGCCTCTGGAATGCTGGGATTAAAGGTATACATCACCACGCCAGGCTTTTTTTTTTTTTTTTTTTTTTTTTGAGGCAAGGTCTCTCTGTATCCCAGGCTAACCTGGAACTCACTCTGTACCCCAGGCTGACCTCAAGCTCATGAGCAGTCCACCTATGTCAGCCTCCCAAGTGCTCAGATTACAGGTGAGCACTGTCATGCCCAGCTCATGAGGATTCTACCAGAAGCTGAATATTTAATACAGTTGTAAGTAGCAGTCAATTTAAGCTGAAAAAACATACCTTATTTTCTTTTTTAAATGAAAGAAACATTTTTTATTTTTTTTATTTATTTGAGAGAGAGAGAGAGAAGAGGCAGAGAGAGAGAGAGAGAGAGAGAGAGAGGAGGGAGGGAGAGAATAGGTGCACCAGGGCATTCAGCTGCTGCAAATGAACTCCAGATGCATGTGTCCCTATGTGCATCTGGTTTACATGGGTCCTGGGGAATTGAACCTGGGTCCTTTGGCTTTGCAGGCAGACACCTTAACCACTAAGCCATCTCTCCAGCCCTTAATATTTTATTTTTTATTTATTTTTATTTATTTATTTGAAAGAGAAGGGCTGGAGAGATGGCTTACCGGTTAAGGTGTTTGCTTGTGAAGCCAAAGGATCCAGGTTCAATTCTCCAGGACCTACGTAAGCCAGATGCACAAGGGGCACATGCATCTGGAGGCCCTGGCATGCCCATTTTCTCTGTCTCCCTCTCTTCTATCTCTCTGTCTCTCTGCTTGCAAATAAATAAACAAAAATTTAAAAAAAAAAAAAAAGAAAGAAAGAAAGAGAAAGAGAGTAAGAATCAGATAGAGAGAGAATAAGTGTGCCAGGGCCTCCAGCCACTGAAAATGAACTCCAGACGTATGTGCCACTTTGTGCATCTGGCTTACATGGGTCCTGGGGAATTGAACCTTGGTTCTTTGGCTTACAGGAAAGTGCCTTAACCGCTAAGCCATCTCTCTAGCCCAGCAACATGTATAACTTTATCATCAAGCATCATTAAATATAAACAGTTGTGATTGACAGGACAGGTGACGATACTAAACTTTCATAAGGTCTCAAGGGAGATTTCACTAAAGCCAAGGTCATGGGTGTTAAGGTGACAGGACACTTACAGAGACTTCTCTGCTGATGAACCCGTGTTTTCCTTCACGCTCTTCCAGGGACCTTCCTTCCCTCCACTGTCCGAGTACGCCCCACCACCAAATCCAAACGCCGACCATCTGGTGGCTGCCAACCCCTTCGATGACAACTACAGTGCCATCTCCTACAAACCGCTACCTGCGTCCAATCCGTACCTGGGCCCTGGCTACCCCGGTTTCGGGGGCTACAGCACATTCAGGATGCCACCTCACGGCCCCCCGAGGATGTCCTCTCCCTACTGTGGCCCTTACACACTCAGGAACCAGCCGCATCCCTTCCCTCAGAACCCCTTGGGCATGGGCTTTAATCGACCTCATGCTTTTAACTTTGGGCCTCCTGACAGTGCAAGCTATGGAAACCCACCCTATAATAACGTCCTGACTCAGAATGTCAACATGCCCAATCAGCATTTCAGGCAGAATCCTGCTGAAAACTTCGGTCAGATCCCTCCGCAGAATGCCAGCCAAGTTCCTAACCCTGATCCGACATCTAACTTTGTCCCTGGGAATAATTCAAATTTTACCCCTCCCTTAGAACCGAATCATTCTTTCATTCCTCCCCCAAATGCATTCGGCCCAGCCAAAGGACCCCCACCACCTCCAAAACAAGACTTTAGCCAGGGAGCTGCCAAGGCCACCAATCACAGTACTTCTACCCACCTGCCAAACTCAGGTCTGGACGACCCAGTGAGTCAGGGCAACGTGGAGCTGAAGAATGTCACCCCCCGGAGCAATGCTGCCGGTCAAGAGAACAGCAGGGCGAGTGGCACCGAAGCCACCGCCACCAACAACCATGCCAACGGGACGCAGGGCAAGCCACGACAACCAAGGGGAGCAGCCGAGTGCACCCCTGAGAAGAGCAATAAGGCCTCTGTGCACCCTAGCCGGCATGGCCACTTGTCCTCTGATCCAGTGTACCCTTGTGGGATCTGTACGAACGAGGTGAAGGACGACCAGGACGCCATCCTGTGTGAGGCCTCCTGTCAGAAGTGGTTCCACCGCATCTGTACGGGGATGACAGAAACAGCCTACGGCCTGCTCACCGCAGAAGCGTCGGCTGTGTGGGGCTGCGACATCTGCATGGCTGACAAGGACGTCCAGCTGATGCGCACCAGGGAACCCTTCGGGCCGCCTGCAGTGGGCAGCGATGCCTAGGCACGGGCGTTCACTGCAGCGGGTGGGTTTTGTGTTTTTGTTTTTGTTTCTTTTCTGTGTGTGACAGAGGTTTGGTGACTTAGGGTTTGAATGTTTTACATTATTTTTTTAGATTCACATGCAGAAATCATGACTTTTTACTTCTCAATATTATGCTTATGACTAGTGCAAACTTGGTATTGTTTTGGTTTGCTCTCTTCAATGAGAACGCTGTATGTGGAGGTGCTGTGGAAATGTTTATAAATAAATGTTAGTTATATTTATCATAAACATGAAAGCCTCTCGAAGCTTCAAAATAAGGTACAACAAAGGTAGGCAGGTTTAACTTTGAAAAGTGAGGATCATTGAAGATTATGTCGGTGATGAAGTCTGGCCTCATTGCATTGGAAATTTAGTTCAAAGAGTTTTTTTTTTTTTTTTTTTAAGAATACATTTAACATGTTTTCCAAACACAATATATGTAGCTATAGCATGGGAGAGCACGTATAGTTTAATAGGTTTTTTTTTTTTTTTTTGAGGCAGATTCTCACTGTAGCCCAGGCTGACCTGGAACTGAGTCTGTAGTCTCAGGCTGGCCCTGAACTCACTGTGATCCTCCTACCTCAGCCTCCTGAGTGCTGGAATTAAAGGCGTGCACCACCGTGCCCAGTTTAATGGATTTTTAAAAAACAATAATAGAGTATGAGACCAGATTCCCCTCCACTAGGGCCTTTGAATTTTCACGTCATCCTTTCACAGGGGCCCATGCTAATGCTCTCTGTATTGTTCCAATTTAGTGTATGTGCTGTGGAAGCAAGCACCTCTAAGATCTTTGAAATAGTGAATTTCTTTTTTTTTTTTCAAGTCTGTCTTGGCAGGATATCTGCACAGGTACCAGACAGAGATGGGTCTTAGCACATAGTAAGTTCTCAGTAAGAATTTGTTAACTGACGTGTGGGTGAACCACCTGAAATGGATAGCCCATTAGTTGAGAAGCTGGCATCGCACATGTTTCCTGGTGGTCTCTGCAGCGTTATGCTCACGGGGTGCTCTCAGTTCCCTTTGATTGGTGACTCACATGTTCTATTGCTACTTTCCAGAGACATAAATAACATAGAACCTTCAGGAGAATTATGAACATTTGTTTTTGCCTGATTTGAGTCCTCAGCGTACTGCAAATGAGGATAGGCTGGGCGTGGTGGCTCACGCCTTTAATCCCAGCACTTAGGAGGCAAAGGTAGGAGGATCGCCATGAGTTCTAGGCCACCCTGAGCTGACATAGTGAATTCCAGGTCAGCCTGGGCTACCTCAAAAAAAAAGAGATTGAGGGAGAGAGAGAGAGAGAAGGATAGGAGGGTCTCTGTGCCCAAAGAACTCCTCAGTAGCGGCTTAAATTTTTTTTTCTTGCTCTAGAGAGCTGGGTTTGCAAAATGAGCCTCAGAAAAGATCAGAATCCATTTCAAATAAAGGCTAGCTAAGAGTCAGGGTGAAGGCTAGAGAGATAGTTCAGTGATTAAAGGCACATGTTGCAAAGCCTGATGGCCTGAGTTCAATTACCCAGTACCTACATAAAGCCAGACACACAGTGGCAAATATGTCTGGAGTTTGCAGTGGCAAGAGGCCCTGGCTTGCCCATTCTCTTCCCTCCCCCCATCTCTCTCTGTCTCTCTCTTTCTCTCCCTCTCAAAAGTAAAAAAAAAAAAAATAAGATAAATATTTTTAAAGAGTCAGGGTAGCCAGGCATGGTGGTGCTTTAATCCCAGCACTTGGGAGGCAGACATTAAGAGGAGCACTGTGAGTTCAAGGCCAGACTGGAACTACAGAGTGAGTTCCAGGTCAGCCTACCTTACAAATAACCACTTGAGGGTAGGCTTCAGGCCTAGGAGTTTCTACTGTGACTGGGCATGGGAGCCTGAGGGTCTCAAGAGAACCAGCACAACTTCAGACTGCACACGCCCACTTGTGGAGCAGATCACAGCTCGAGACCAAAAAAGGCACTGTGGCCTCCATGATGGCTCAGCGCGTAAGAATACTTGCTGAACAAGCATGAGGGCCCAAGAGGGCCTGATTCACCCTGAGGTTGATTCCCTGTCACCCACATAAACAGTCGGCTGTGGCCACACACACCTATAACCCTGGTTCTATGGAGAACAGAGAAGTGGCGGGGTTGCTGGTCAACCAGTCTTAACTGCACATGGTAGCTCCAGGGTCAGTGAGAGACTCCATCTCAGGGAGACAATGTGGAAATTGATAGAGAAGGACACCTGATAGTGTCCTCTGGCCCCCCCCCCACACATGCAGGCAGGCACGCACGCACGCACGGGATGTGCACATCTTCACACACACCACACCGCACATACTAAACACACGCGCAAAAAAAAAAAAAAAAACAATACAGTAAATTGCATTTGATAGCTCATACAATGGTTGGATATTGTGGTGGTCTATAATGATGTGCCACCATCATCATTGTGACCAGAAACGTTCTAAAGACTGTGTCGGTCTGCAAAGGAGATAATTAACTACAGTTTAAACCTGACGGAGGGGCTGGAGAAATAGCTTAGTGGTTAAGACGCTTGCCTACAAAGCCAAAGGACCAGGTTCTATCCCCAGGACCCACAAGCTAGATGCACAAGGTGGCACATGCATCTGGAGTTCGTTTGCAATGACTGGAGGCCCTGGTGCGCCCATTCTCTCCCCCTCTTCTCCCTGTCTCTCCCTCCTTATTTCTCTCTCTCTCTCAAATAAATTTTAAAAAATAATTAAACCTGAGGGCGGGGGCTGGAGAGATAGATGGCTTAGTGGTTAAGCACTTGCCTGTGAAGCCTAAGGACCTCGTTTCGAGGCTCAATTCCCCAGAACCCACGTAAGCCAGGTGCACAAGGCGGCCCATGTGTCTGGAGATCGTTTGCAGTGGCTGGAGGCCCTGGCGTGCCCATTCTTTTCCTACCTATCTGCCTCTTTGTCTCTGTCACTCTCAAATAAATAAATAAACAAAAAAATTAAAAATAAAGCCTGAGGGCAACCATGATAGTAGCAGCATGTCAGGAAACAAACTGTGTATGAGATTGACTTAAAAACAAGGTGTTGGCACCCTGAGACTACACAGTGAATTCCAGGTCAGCCTGGGCTACAGTGAGACCTTACATCAAAACACCAAAAGAACAAGGTGTTGGGGCTAGAAAGATGGCTCAGTGGTTAAAGACACTTATTTGCAAAGCCCTTGGCCCAAGCTGCCTACGTAAGCCAGATGCAAAAAATGATGGATGTCTGGTGTTCATTTGCCGAGGCAAGAGATCCTGGAGCACACACACACACACACACACACACACACACACACACACACATAAAATTTCAAGGACTGGAAATATGATTCAGATGTTGAAGGCAGTTGCTTGCAAAGCCTGACAACCAGAGTTCAATTCCCAAATGCCCCTATGAAGCCAGATGCACAGGGTGGCGCATGCATCTGAAGTTCATTTATTTGCAGTGGTAAGAGGCCCTGGTGTACCCATGCCCACTCTCTCTGTCTCTTCTTTTTTTCTTTTTGTTTGTTTTTGTTTTTTCAAGGTAGAGTCTCACTCTAACCCAGGCTGACTTGTAACTCACTCTGTCATCCCAAGCTGGCCTCAAACTCACGCAATCCTCCTATCTCTGCCTCCCGAGTGCTGGGATTAAAGGCGCGTGCCACCACGCCTGGCTGTCTCATCTTGCTCTGTCTCAAATAAATAAATATTTAAAATAATAATTTTTAAAAAGCAGAGTCTTGTCACCACACATGACCCCCATACTTATGTCAGAACTTTATCTCCTATGTCCCAAGTCACTAAAGCATAGTAAATTGACTTAAACTGTGATATTTTGTCACATCTGTCCTAATCACTAGAACTTTATTTCATAGAATGCCAGCCTTTCCATCATTTGGCACACTTTCTCTAAAACAACATTTCCCAATTAAGCAGTAGCTATAGGATTTGAATAGTTTATGTAGTCTATAGAATGATGAATTTTGTAAAAAAAAAAACAGATATTTAATATCTTGTTGATAGAAAACAGTGGTTTGAGCTGGGCGTGGTGGCGCACGCCTTTAATCCCACCACTTGGGAGGCAGAGGTAGGAGGATTGCTGTGAGTTCGAGGCCACCCTGAGACTACATAGTGAATTCCAGGTCAACCTATGGTAGAGTGAGACCCTCCCTCAAAAAAGAAACAAAAGTTTCAGCAGTTGAAGCACGCTAAAGTTCAGGATTGAGGGGCTCACGGGCATGTGGTGGTGTTTGACACACTTAAAGATCCCATGTTGTTTCCGTTGTTGGTTTTTGTGTTGCTGTTTTTTTATTTTTATTTTATTTTATTTTATTTTATTTTTTTTGAGGTAGGGTCTTGCTCTAGTCCAGGCTGACCTGGAATTCACTATGTAGTCTCAGGGTGGCCTCGAACTCACAGCAATCCTCCTACCTCTGCCTCCCAAATGCTGGGATTAAAGGCGTATGCCATCATGCCGAGCCTATTTTTCTTTATTTATTTGAGAGAGAGAGAGAGAGAATGGGCATGCCAGGGCCTCGCGTGTGCCCCCTTGGGCATCTAGCTTACGTGAGTTCTGGGGAATTGAACCTGGGTCCTTTGGCTTCGCAGGCCAATGTCTTAACCACTAAGCCATTTCTCTAACCCCCATTGTTTTTGTTACAGATATCTTTCTAAATGTTTAAGGATCTAGTTCTGCTCTTTTTGAAATTCTGCGGAGTGGTGGTGGTTACAAAATGGTATACGGTGGGCTATATGCCTGTTCCCAGCATCAAATCCTGACTGTGACCAAATAGAACTAGGTAAATGAGTTAGGCCCTCCTGATGCCCTCAGGAGTTAACACTTGACTGGGGTCGTACGTCACTTGTGCTCATTGCTAAAACTGGTTGTGCAGTTTCTTAAACCCTTTATTGCTTACAGTATTATTATTATTATTTTATTGTTTTTTTTTTTTAAGGTAGGGTTTCACTCTAGTCCAGGCTGACCTGGAATTCACTATGTAGTCTCAGGCTGGCCTTGAACTCACTGCGATCCTCCTACCTCTGCCTCCTGAGTATTGGGATTAAAGGTGTGCGCCACCACGCCAGCCTGTTTACAGTTTTTTTTTTTTAATTTTATTTAGTTTTTTAAATTTAATATTTTATTGACAACTTCCATAACTGTAAACAATAACCCATGGTAATTCCCTCCCTCCCACCACTTTCCCCTTTGCAACTCCACTCTCCATCATATCCCCTCCCCTCTCAACCAGTCTCTCTTTCATTTTGATGTCATCATCTTTTCCTCCTATTAGGATGGTCTTGTGTAGGTAGTGTCAGGCACTGTGAGGTCATGGATATCCAGGCCATTTTGTGTCTGGAGGAGCACGTTGTAAGGAGTCCTACCCTTCCTTTGTCTCTTACATTCTTTCCACCACCTCTTCCATAATGGACCCTGAGCCTTGGAAGATGTGATAGAGATGTTTCAGTGCTGAGCACTCCTCTGTCACTTCTCAGCACCATGGTGCTTTCTGAGTCATCCCAAGGTCACCGCCATCTGAAGAGAAGCTTCTCTGACCAAAAGTGAGAGTAGCATTAATATATGGGTGTGGACATTAAGAGAAGTGCTTACTGGGCAGTTTGGTGAGCATAGTGTATTTTGTTTTTTTGAGGTAAGGTTTCTAGCCCAGGTTGACCTGGAGTTCACTGTGCAGCCTTAGGATGGCTCTGTGTTTCCGAATCTCCCACCTTTCCTCTGATTAGAAGTCATGTCTTTGTAGGTTATTGGTTGGCCAGATTTTTAAGAAGAAAGAATTTTCTGCTAAGATATAAATGAAGATAGTGGAGAATATAACATTTAATTTCTGTTTGGAAAAAAAAAATTATTGCTGGGTGTGGTGGCACACGCCGTTGATCCCAGCACTCAGGAAGCAGAAGTAGGAGGATGGCTGTGAGTTCAAGGCCACCCTGAGACTACATAGTGAATTCCAGGTCAGCCTGGGCTAGAGTGAGACCCTACCTTGAAAACCCCAAAAAAGGGCTGGAGAAATGGCTTAGCAGTTAAGACATTTGTCTGCAAAGCTGAAGGATCCAAGTTCAATTCCCAGGACCCATGTAAGCCAGATGAGCAAGGTGGTACATGCGTTCGTTTGCAGTGGCTGGAGGCCCTGGCACGCCCATTCTCTCTCTCTCTTTCTCAAATAAATAATAAAAATAAAATGCTAAAAAAGAACCCCTCCCAAAGTTATTTATTTACTTATTTGCAAGGGAGAGGGAAAAGGAGGGCATGGGCACGTCAGGGCCTCTTGCCCCCGCAGACAAACTCCAGAAGCATGCGCCACGTTGTGCATCTGGCTTTACGTAGCTACTGGGGTATCAAACCGAGCCCATCAGGCTTTGCAAGCCAATGGGCCATCTCCAGAGCCCTCAATCTCTTTGTTTAAAGAGGATCTTCAGATTGAGTCTTTAACACCTAACATTCCGAACAACGATGACCACATGTCAGGCACTAAAGGAAGCAGAGTTTTTACCAAATTAGCTGCTCCTGTCTTAAGAGCCCTTGAGCTTCCTGTCTGGTGTTTCTAAATTAGGCAGTTTCCTTTTCATTTCCAAATTTCAGTCACTTCCTCTTTCTCTCTTTCCCACAAACCCAGTAGAGTGTATTAAAGTCACACCTTCATCTTCCAACTTTGGGTCCTCTGCTGGGGGTTTGGAGACACTGGAGCACGGAGGCTGTCTATAGATGGTACTGACATCTAGACAAATGCTCAAGGGGAGATGAGAGAAAGCGGCCATGTGTGCCAAGCACCGAGGCACCAGATACGGCCGATATTTGTTTAAAAACTTAATGACACCCAATGGGTAAGCTTCGACTTTGTCATATCTTACCAGCAGTACATTACTCGTAATTATAGTAAATCTTACCTGTACCTTTCTTGTCTTATAGATAAGTAGATGATATTGCTCCTTAGTTAAAATGTTATCTTTTATAAAAGAAAGTCCTGCTTCTTATCATGATGTCTGTGACTTAAATGATTGTTTCATATTAAAACTATCTTCCTTATGTACTGTTTACATATACCTCTTTTGGGATATTAGTTCAGTACTTTTATACAAATCTGAGTGTGTTCCACATTGGTGACATGAATTTTTACAGTAACTTTTTTTTGTTTTGTTTTGTCCTTAGAGCATGTCTAAAGTAATACATGCATAGTGCTGTGGTCTGTGGCAAAATTACTGTAATTCAAATTGGAAAATAAAAAGTTTCCAGGCTTTGTCCAACATTTCTTCCTATGGCAAAGAAAATTACTATGTAATACTAATGACTTCTTATAGCAGAATGTTTTAAGCTACTCTATGACGTATGTGAGACCTCAGTCATTATGAGCTGGTAAAATGGTCTGATGTCTTCAAATGTGAGAGGAGTCAGCTTGGTGTTAGCTACCATGACACTTATAATATAATAAATACTTGTTAAAATCTCAATCTGCTGTCAATGTGGCAGCAGAAATCTATAATCCCAGCATGTGGAGGATGATGAAGCAGGAGGATCTTAATTTTGAGAACACTCTGGATTACAGAGCAAGACTTTACCAAAAAGAAAAAAATAATGGCTAAGGAGGTGGCCCTGGCTGAAGGTGCTTGCTTACAAAGCCTGCTGGCCTGAGTTCAGTTCCCTAGCACCATGTAAAGCCAGACACAAAATGTGGTGCAGGCATCTGGTGTTCATTTTTCCTTTTGAGCAGATGGGGTCCCACTTTAGCCCAGGCTGACCTGGAACTCACAGAGATCCTCCTACCTGTGCCTCCCAAATGCTAGGATTAAAGATGTGTACCACCACACTCAGCAGCATCTGGTGTTCAGAAAGAAAAAAATTGATCTAGTTGTAGGTATAATGTACTGGGGAATTAGCAGTATTTTTTTTTTTTTTGCTTATACTACTAAAAGTATACAACCAACTTTAAATTTAAACTGATTTTTTCCTGCCAAAAATGTTTTGTACTCCACTATAACCAACACAAGTAGTAACGCTAATCATTATTTAATAAGTTATTAAGATACCATAAACAAACCTCCTCTAATTTATTTAGAATGTGTGACTGTTGATACAAGGACATGAATGTCATTTAACTTGTACTGTTTGATGAAAGAATTTGATAATAAAAGGCATAAGGTGGATTTTAGAAAGATTTCATCATGAAGGCATGTTTTCAGTTTTTATGTTATAGGCTTTATTTAAGAACACTAGTTTAAGGCTGGGGAGATGGCTGAGAGGCTAAAGGTGCTTGCTTGCAAAGCTTTTGGGTCCAAGTTCAATTCCCCAGCCACCTACGTAAAGCCAGGTGGGCATTTGCATTTGTTTGCAGGCAAGAGCCCCTGACACACACGTACAGACATGTGCAAAGAAATAAATTAATTTTTTAAAAAACACTAGTTTAAAAACACTCTTTGAGGTCATCGGGTGTGGTGGCACACGCCTTTAATTTTAGCACTTGGAAGGCAGAGGTAGGAGGATCGCCATGAGTTTGAGGCCACCCTGAGATATAGTGAATTCCAGGTCAGTCTTGCCTAGAGTAAGACCCTACCTCGAAAAACAAATAAACAAACAAACAAAAAAACACTCTTTGACATTAAATGCAATACCTAAAGAAATTACAATAGGTAATACTTGATCAATGCATATTTGTATATTTGAATAAAATTACATATGTTTCATAGATATTCAAATTTAGGTTTTATCTATCCTAAATTGATCACCTTTTACTACATCAGTGAAAATATTACAAACTAAATGTTTACCTGTGTTGTTCAAGATAGTGCTACACTGTGTTAGACTTGGTGTGGTGACTGTGGTGTGTCTTGTATTGTGGATTGTTTGTAGGACGATATAGCAATAAATCTCATTCAGTCTTAAGATGTTTTAAAATGCCAGATATACTGTGTCATAATCCCATTATATTTGACTTGAATGCCCATATTTTCATAGATCTATTTTTGTGTTAAAATTTAGTATTATATGTTAAAGGTTTATCTTGTCTGATATTTTCACCTACAGTTTTTTAGAATGGGGTATATTTCTATTTAAATCATAGAGGTTCAAGAAAGTATTAGTATGAAATGAGTCACAAACTGATTTGTGGTAATTTTTTGAATAAAGTATCCAATGAACAGATCATTCCCAAATTGTTTATTATCATTGTATGTATGCCTTATATACAGGTTATAATTTTCAAAGAAATAAAACTATCTTGGTGACTAATAGAATTTGGTAAATCAGGGACAGTTTGTTTAAAGACTTTCCTGTATTAAGTCAATTGAAATCTCAACCCTGAATGCTTCCCAATAATTACTGTAAGTAGCTGTAAGCCATTTCTCCTTTTTTGTGATATTGTACTCTTGCAGGTTCTTCCTTCTGCTCCTGTTCCCTTCTTCTCTATACACCATGCAGAGATTTAAAATTAGTTCATCTTCTACATTTCAGTTTTGTGTCCTGAGGTTCATAAGACTAGTAGAGGTTATGCTGTCAAGACAGTCCATGTTATTATTGCCCATTTAGTTGAATAATGCGTCTGTCATTTGTATATTGTATAAAGAATGTCGGTATTTAGACCACCTATTAGTAGAACTGATGTAGGACAGGCTTTCTTGAGTAATACATACTGTAAGTTTAGTTCCTTTGGTGTTACTATGCTTCAGATTCTTTTAAATAAAGCTAGTTTTTAAAAAGAAAAAGATGTGTTGTTTAAGTGTTTGACTTTCATCTTTTATTAGGATAAGGAAATGTGCAGATAAATAGGTTTTGAGTGAAACAGCCAACAAAACATTAAGCAGGCACTAGGGATGCAGCGGTAGGATTGCCATGAGTTCGGGCCACCTAAGACTACATAGTGAATTCCAGGTCAGCCTGGACTAGAGTGAGACCCAAGGCCACCTGAGACTACATAGTGAATTCCAGGTCAGCCTGGACTAGAGTGAGACCCTACCTAGAAAAACCAAACACACACACACACACACACACACACACACACACACACACACACACAACATTAAGCAGTACTACTTTAACCTACAATTTGCCTGGAATTTAATTTTACAGTGTGAGAACATGTGTTTCCTGTAAAACGTGTACATATTACCAAGTTCTAGGTTTCCTAAAGAAATGGTGAGGGGCTGGAGAAATGGCTCAGCAGTTAAGGCGCTTGCCTGCAAAACCTAAGGACCAGAGTTTGATTCCCCAGTAACCACATACTGCCAGATATACAATGTGACTCATGCATCTGGAGTTTGTTTGCAGTGACTGGAGGCCCTAGTGCACCCATTCTCTGTTTGTCTCTTCTCTTTCTCTCTCAGATAATGAATAAATAAATTAAATATTTTTTGTTTATTTTTATTTATTTATTTATTTATTTGAGAGCGACAAAGAGGCAGATAAAGAGAATGGGTGCACCAGGGTCTCCAGTCACTGCAAACGAACTCCAGATGCATGCGACACCCTGTGCAGTGGATTACATGGGTACTGGGGAATCGAACCGGGGTCCTTAGCTCCGCAGGCAAGCACTATAACCGTTAGGTCATCTCTCCAGCCCTCTTTTTCCTTTTTTATTTCCTCCCTCATGCTGGGATGGAACACAAGGGCTTTGACGAACGAGCCAAGCGCTCAAGCATGGAGCGACAGCCGCTCGAGGCCGCGGGCGGAACGTGTGCTGCTCGGCTCACTCAGGAAGAGAGGAACACACCGGAAGGGACCTAACTCCGCAGCGCGGGCTCCACGCAGGCCAGGGCTAACAGGGGCGCGCGCAGGGCGTGCTGGGAAACGGCGCTCTGGGCCGGCGTGACCCATGACCCGGAAGTCCCGGCGCGTCCTCGTCCCAGCTTCCCTAGCAACGGAGCAGGCGCCGCAGCGAGGCGGGATGCCGGTGCAGGTTGGCCGCTTCAGCTGGCGGCAGACGGAGGCCGCCGTCTTCCTGTCGCTGCCGCTGCGAGGCGTGAGCGTGCGCGACGCCGACGTGTTCTGCTCCGAGAGCTACCTGAAGGTCGGCGGCCCGGCACACGAGGCTTTGCTGTGTTAAAGTCTCATTCTGTAATTTATTTTATATAGTTTTAGTCTGGCTTTTTTATTCTTTTTGTTTTACTTTTTTATTATATATTTTATTTTTTCGAGGTAGGGTCTCACTCTGGCTCAGGCTAACCTGGAATTCACTATGTAGTCTCAGGGTTTTATTGAACTCACGGCGATCCTTCTACCTCTGCCTCCCCAGTGCTGGGATTAAAGGCGTGCGCCACCACACCTGGCCTTTTACTTTTATTTATTTATTTTTATTTTATTTTATTTTTTTTTTGCTTTTCGAGGGGTTTCACTCTGGTCCAGGCTGACCTGGAATTCACTATGTACCACCTTGAACCTCAGGCCTCCTACCTCTGCCTTTTATTTTTATTTTTTAAAATATTTTTATTTATTTGTTGGCAAGTAGGCCGATAGAAAAAATGGGCGTGCCAGGGCCTCTTGCTACTGCGAAGGAACTTCAGATGCATGCACCACTTTGTGCATCTGGCTTTACTGGGTACTGGGGACTCGAACAGGGGTCATCAGGCTTTGCAAGCAAGTGCATTTAACTGCTGAGCCATCTCTCCAGCCCTAATTTAAATTTTGTTATTGAATTACTGTTATTTATTTTTTAAAATATTTTTACTTAGCCAGGCATGGTGGCCCACACTTTTAATCCCAGCACTCGGGAGGCAGAGGTAGGAGGATCGCCTTGAGTTCAAGGCCACCCTGAGACTGCATAGTTCCAGGTCAGCCTGGGCTAGAGGAAGACCCTACATGGAAGAACCAAATATATATATATGTTTGTTTGTTTATGTACTTGGGAAAGAGTCAGAGAGAATGGGCCACTGTGAACAAACTCCAAATGCATATGCCACATTGAACATCTGGCCTTCCTTGAGTAGTTGGGAATAGAACTGGGTCAACATGCACTGCAAGCACGTGCCTTTTACCGGTGACCCATCTCCCCAGCACCTTTATTTTGTTTTTATAGTTTATTTATCTATTTGAGGCAAGCCCAACAGACTGGCCTGTGTGTGTGTGTGTGTGTGTGTGTGTGTGTGTGTGTGCGTGCGCGCGCAAGAGAGTAGAAGTAAAAGAATTGGCATGCCAGGGCCTTCAGCCATTGTAATCAAACTCCAGATGCTGTCGCTATCTTGTGTGCATGTGTGACCTTGTGCGCTTGTGTCACATTGTGTGTCTGGCTTACGTGGGACCTGGAGAGTCTAACGTGGGTCCTTAGGCTTCACAGGCAAGCACCTTAACCACTAAGCTGTCTCTCTAGCTCTATAGTTTATTTTTATTAGTTAATTTATATTTAATTTTTTTTTTTTTTGGTTTATCAGAGGCAGGATCTCACTGTAGCCCAGGCTGACCTGTAACCCACTCTGTAGTTCCAGGCTGACTTCTAACTCTTAGCAATCCTCCTGCCTCTGCCTCTGGAGTACTGAGATTAAAGGTATACATCACCACACTGCACTTATTATTTTATTCTTTTTATTTTTTGAGTGCTGAGAATGGAGCACAGGGTCTGTGCGTATGGGGTGTGGTGTGTGTGTCATGTACATGTATGTGTGATCCGTGTAGAGCAGAATGTTGGTGTCTTCCTCTAGCCTTTGTCCACATGTTCCCTTGATACTGAAATCACTCGCTCAATCCAGAGATGCCATTTTCTATCAGTGGGCCCCAGAGATGCTCCTGTCGGCACTCCCCACAGGACTGGGGTTATGGACACGCATGGCCACGTCCAGCTTTTTACACGGGTGCTAGGGAGTGGTCTCAGGCCCTCCTAGTGACTTGTGAGCCATGTCCCAGCCCTATTTCAATGCTTATGGGGCAGTCCTCTTGCTTCAGCCTTCCAGACATGCACCACCACACCCGGCTGGTCCTCGAAGTTAAATCTCGTTAAAAAAACCTGCATCTGTAGCCTTGGCATGATGGTGCACGCCTTTTAATTCCAGCACTTAGGAGGTTGAAGTAGGAAGTTCTCAGTGAGTTCAAAGCCAGCTAGGGACTACAGAATGAGTTCTAAGTCAGCCTTGATTAGAGTGAGATCCTGCCTTGAACCCCACACCCCCACCACCAAATCATGAATCTCATACAGCAATGTCTCATCTGCAGACAAGTGTTAGTCAGGTCAGGGTCACTTTTACCCAGTGCCTTGTGAAATTTCGCTACCTGGAGAGCATTTAGCCTTTGAGAAAATTGGACTTTTATTCTTTTTTCTTTTCTTTTTGAGTCATGGGCTTATGTAGCCTCAGGCTGGCCTTGAACTCCTAGAACTCCTTCCTCCAGCTCCCAAGTCACACAGTAGTGTTTTTTAAAGGCATTGTGGTGGTTTAAATGAAATGCCTCCCATAGGCTCATGTGTTTGGCGTACTTGGTGCCCAGCTGGTGGTAATTTGGGAAAGTTGTGGAGCCTTCCGGAGGAGGAACCTTGCTGGAAGAGGCGTGTTGCTGGGACTGGCTTTAGAGTGCTGTGGTTAAGTCTCCCTTGCCAGTGTTGGGAAGCCCGCTCTTGCTGCCTCCTCCTTGCTGCTGATAGAGACCACGTGAGCCAGCTTCCTGCTCACACTGTGCTTTCCTTGCCAAGGGGAAACTTCTCCAGACTGTGAGCCAAAGTAAAACTTTCCCTACAATAAGCTGCTGTGGTCAGGTTATTTTGTCCCAGCAAAAGAAGGTTCGAGAAGGTACCTGCTTCAGCCACTATCTTTAATTTGTATGACAAACATAATTTCTGTCTTCTCTTAACAGGTCAACTTCCCTCCATTTTTGTTTGAGGCATTTCTCTACGCTCCCATAGATGATGGAAGAAGCAAAGCCAAAATTGGGAATGACGCCATTGTCTTTACCTTGTTTAAAAAGGAAGCGGCCATGTGGGAGAGCCTTTCAGCACCAGGTGGTTTGTTTGTTCGTTTTTCCCTCCCTCCCTCCCTTCCTTTCTTTCTTTCTTCCTTTCTCTTTCTTTCTTGGGGGGGGGGAACTAGAGAGAGAATGAGTACACCAGGGCCTGTAGCCACTGCAAAGGAACTCCAGACAAAAATGTTTAGAGCCGGGCATGGTGGCGCATGCCCTTAACTCCAGCACTCAGGAGGCAGAGGTGGGAGGATGGCTGTGAGTTCAAGGCCACCCTGAGACTACATAATGAATTCCAGGTCAGCTTGGGCTAGAGTGAAACCCTACCTCAAAAAAACAAAAAACAAACAAACAAAAAAAAGCCGGGCGTGGTGGTGCACGCCTTTAATCCCAGCACTCAGGAGGCAGAGGTAGGGATCAACATGAGTTCAAGGCCACCCTCAAGACTACATAGTGAATTCCAGGACAGCCTGGGCTAGAGTGAGACCCTACCTCGAAACAACAACAAAGTTCAGGGTTAGGGATGTGGCTCAGTGGGTTAGACTGCTTGCATAACATGCACAAAACTCTGGGTTTGATGTCTAGTACCACATAAAACTAGGTATGGTGGTGCATGCCTATAATTCAGGACCTGGCTACATAGCAATTTTGAGGTTATCCTGACTATATGATACCCTAGCTCCAAAAAAAAATGAACATTTAAGCCAGAAGTGGGGCTGGGGAGATGGCTCAGTGATTAAGGTGCTTTCTTGCTAAACCTAGTGGCCCAAGTTTATTCCTCAGTACCTGTAGCAGACAGCTTCAGGTTCGCTGAGATGAACTTCCAGACCAGGCACAGTTATGGAGGAAGGGATATTATTTATTGAAGCTTACAGATCTAGGGGAAGTTCCATAATGGCAGAAGAAGCGGCCTGCTCTCCACAGGACCAGGCAAGAGAGAGAAAAGCCAACCAGCCACACAGCACACAGAGCAAAACTACAGCCAAAAGGTCACACAGCACACTTCAGGAACTCCTGCTAGGCACATTTGCATATCTTTACAATGGACTCTCAAACCCGCCATTAACATCTTAAGACCGGCCCCCAGTGACATTGCCTCTAGCAAGGTGATTGCAGATGCAAACTATAACTAATAAAACACTGAATATATTGGGGGACATATATTCAAACTACCACATTCCGCCCCTGGCCCCCAATATATTTTGCTCCTGGCCCCCAATAGATTTATAACTATCACACATTGTAAATTGTACTCAGTCCAATTTCAAAGGTTCTCACAGTCTTGACCAACTTAAGATAATGAGTCCTGTAAAATCAAACAAGTTAAATACTTTCAACATGTAAAGGCACAGAGTAAACATTTTAACTGTATAAGGCATAGCAAGGAGAAACTAAAACAATGCAAACTCAACCACCATCAACAGTCATCAAACTTCTGCAGTTCAAGTTCAATATAACCAGAGACTAACAGTCTCCAGGTTTTCCAATCCTGCCCCTCCAGCTGGGCAGAGTAGACAGGGAAAACTTTCATCCCATGCCAACACTGCACTCCATGGTAGCCCTTTTGCACAGTCCTGGTATATCCAAAACATCTTCAGGTCTCCATGCAAACCACGGTCCATCTTCCAAAAGGCTCTTCCAGCTTATTCCTCAGGGACTTCATGCCCTGCCTTCATGCTGTATCTCAGCAGCGGCTCCTGGAACCGTGTGCAACTCATGACCACTCCATGCATTTTTCATGCTTCCAAAACTAATACCAGGTGTGCAGGACACAGCCATATTCTAAATCCAGGGATGAAAATAAACCACAGCCTTGAAAAGCAGGTTCCTTCTCCAGTCAGCTCTTTCCAAGAATTTGCATTTTTAACAGTCTTTCCTCAGGCATCCTCTCCATTGTTTTAATGTAAATCAGTCGTCAGGCCACCTTCCTTCCACCTTCCTTAAGATTGCTAATGTGGTTGACAATAGCAGCTAAACCAGTCTCAATGCCTCTACTTTTAACTTGCTTGAGGTTTTCCAGCTTAAAATCTTAAAATCTCAGTCCGGTATCTTTAGCCAAGCACATCAGTCCATTACAAATTTAACCTTGATCAAACACTCTGGGCCTGGATAGCGGAACGTAGCCATCCCTTATGCCAGTAGCCCAGTTCCAACAAAGTCCTCTGCAGTCTTTCCTTCCCCTTAGAAACCTCATAAGCCAAGCCTCAAAGTTCAATACTGTCTGCACTTAGCATTCTCAAACTCTCATCAGAATAGTCCATAAAACTTGGCTTACCACTCCAGAAGGCATCTTCAGTTGCAAGCACCAAGTCCATGCCCATTCCTCTAAAACAAAGGTTCCAAAAGACGAATATCCACACGGTCAGGTTCATCTCACCCCACACTCCTCGGTACCACTTTACAATTGCAGACAGCTTCAGGTTCGCTGAGATGAACTTCCAGACCAGGCACAGTTATGGAGGAAGGGATATTATTTATTGAAGCTTACAGATCTAGGGGAAGTTCCATAATGGCAGAAGAAGCGGCCTGCTCTCCACAGGACCAGGCAAGAGAGAGAAAAGCCAACCAGCCACACAGCACACAGAGCAAAACTACAGCCAAAAGGTCACACAGCACACTTCAGGAACTCCTGCTCCGCACATTTGCATATCTTTACAATGGAATCTCAAACCCACCATTAACATCTTAAGACCGGCCCCCAGTGACATTGCCTCTAGCAAGGTGATTGCAGATGCAAACTATAACTAATAAAACACTGAATATATTGGGGGACATATATTCAAACTACCACAGTACCCAAGTCAAGCCAGATGTACAAAGTGGCACATGTATCTGAAGTTCATTTGCAGTGGCAAGAGGCCCTGATGTGCCCATTTTCTCTCTTTGCCCCAAATAAATAATAATAAAAGTATTTTACTTATTTATTGGAGAGAAAGAGATAGAGAAAATGGGCATCTGGAGTTTGTTTGCAGTGACTGGAGGCCCTGGCACACCCTTTCTCTCTCTCTCTCTCTCTCTTTCTCTCTCTCTCTCTCTCTCTGCCTCTTTCTCTCCAATAAATAAATAAAAATAAAATTTGGGGGTTGGAGAGATGGTTAAGTGGCTACGGAACTTGCCTACAAAGCCTTACTACCTGGGTTTGATTCCCCAGTACTCAGGTAAAACCAGATGCACAAAGTGGCACAGGCACCTGGAGTTTGTTGGCAGCAGCTGGAGGTCCTGGCACACCTATTCTCTCCATCTGTCTCTCTTCTATCTCTGTGCTTGCAAATAAATAAAAATATTTTTAGCTGGGCATGGTAGCACATACCTTTATTTTATTGATTTTTTTGAATATTTATTTATTTGAGAGTGGCAGAGAGAGAGAGAATGGGCACAGCAGGGGCCTCCAGCCACTGAAAATGAACTCCAGACGCATGCGCCACCTTGTGTATCTGGCTTCCTTGGGTCCTGGGGAATAAAGCCTCAAACTGGGGTCCTTAGGCTTTACAAGAAAGCACTTAACTGCTAAGCCATCTCTCCAGTCAGGCGCAGACCTTTAATCCAGCACTCGGGAGGCAGAGGTAGGAGGATTGCTATGAGTTCAAGGCCAGCCTGAGACTACATAGTGAATTTCAGGTCAGCCTGGACTAGAGTGAAACCAAAAATAAAATAAAATAATAAAAACTAAAAAATAAATAAATAAAATAATAAAATAAATAAATAATAAAATAAAATTAAATTGAAATTAAATAATAAATAAAATAAAGTAATAAAATTAAAATAAAATAATAAAATAGATAAAATAAAATAAGTAAATAATGTTTTTCACTTCTTGTGAAGCTGGTGATGTAACTCAGTTGGTAGAATGGCTGACTTGCATGCATGAGGTCTTTGGATTTGTGCCCTAGCACCACAAAAATCCAGGCCAGCCTGGGCTATATGAGATTCATTCTCAAAAAAAGAAAAAAAGAAACCTCCACAAAAACAAAAAACAGCTGGCTGTGATGGCACACATCTTTAATTCCAGGAGGCAGAGGTGCAAGGATCATTGTGAGTTTGAGTCCAGCCTGGGACTGTAGAGTGAGTTCCAGATCAGCCTGTGCTATAATGAGACTCTTACCTTGAAAAAACAAAAAGAAATTTTTTTTTTAAATCCTGTATCTGTATATGACATAGTTTTTCCTCAAAAAAAAAAATTCCAATCCCTCATTTTTTTTTTACATTTTATTTTTATTTATTAGAGAGAAAAAAAAAGAATGGGTGTGCCAGGGCCTGTAGCCACTGCAAACAAACTCCAGACACATGTGCCACCATGTGCATCTGGTTTATGTGGGTTCTAGGGAATCGAACCTGGGTCCTTAGGTTTTGCAAGCAAGTGCCTAACCACTAACCCATCTCCTCAACCCCAAGCTGGCCGTGGTGGTGCATGCCTTTCATCCCAGCACTGGGGAGGCAGAGGTAGGGCGATTGCCATGAGTTCAAGGCCTACCTGAGACTAGAGTGAATTCCAGGTTAGCCTGGGCTGGCGTAATACCCTACCGTGGGGGGAAAAATCTCTCCAACCCCCTGTTTCTTTTTTTAATATTTATTTATCTGAGAGAGAGGAGAGAGAAAAAAAAGGGAATTCCAGGGCCTCCTGCTGCTGCAAATGAACTCCAGACATATGTGCCTTTGTGCATCTGGCTTTACTAATACTGGGAAATTGAAGCAAGTAAGTGCTTCTAACCTCTGAGCCATCTATTTCCCCAGCCCTAATGCTGGTTCTCAATAAATCTTCCTTCTGTCTCAGTTGACAAAGAGACGAAGCAGAGAATAAGAGAGCAGTCTATTTTGCAAGCACAAGAGAGAGCGCAACAGGCTGGAGAGGCCAAAGCTGCAGCAAGGCGGGAAGATCAGAAGTACACGCTGGGCATCATGATGAAGGTGAGCCTTGACCCGTAGGGCAGTTCTAGAGAGAGCTGAGAACCCCTCATGATGAAGGTGACCTTGACCCGTAGGGCAGTTCTAGAGAGAGCTGAGAACCCACCATGATGAAGATGACCTTGACCCGTAGGGAAGTCCTAGAGAGAGCTGAGAACCCCTCATGATGAAGGTGACCTTGACCCGTAGGGAAGTCCTAGAGAGAGCTGAGAACCCTCCATGATGAAGGTGACCTTGACCCACAGGAAAGTCCTAGAGAGAGCTGAGAACCCCTCATGATGAAGGTGATCTTGACCTCTAGGGAAGTCCTAGAGAGAGCTGAGAACCCTCCATGATGAAGGTGACCTTGACCCGTAGGGAAGTCCTAGAGAGAGCTGAGAACCCGCCATGATGAAGGTGACCTTGACCTGCAGGGAAGTCCTAGAGAGAGCTGAGAACCCGCCATGATGGTGACCTTGGACCCGTAGATGATGAAGGTGACCTTGACCCGAACCCTAGAGAGAGCTGAGAACCCGCCATGATGATGACCCGTAGGGCAGTTCTAGAGAGAGCTGAGAACCTGAAGGTGACCTTGGACCCGTGGGGCAGTTCTAGAGAGAGCTGAGAACCCCTCATGATGAAGGTGACCTTGACCCAGAGGGCAGTTCTAGAGAGAGCTGAGAACCCCTCATGATGAAGGTGACCTTGACCCGTAGGGAAGTCCTAGAGAGAGCTGAGAACCCCTCATGATGAAGGTGACCTTGACCCGTAGGGAAGTCCTAGAGAGAGCTGAGAACCCTCCATGATGAAGGTGACCTTGACCCACAGGGAAGTCCTAGAGAGAGCTGAGAACCCGCCATGATGGTGACCTTGGACCCGTAGGGCAATTCTAGAGAGAGCTGAGAACCCTCCATGATGAAGGTGACCTTGACCCGTAGGGAAGTCCTAGAGAGAGCTGAGAACCCGCCATGATGGTGACCTTGGACCCGTAGGGCAATTCTAGAGAGAGCTGAGAACCCTCCATGATGAAAGTGACCTTGACCCATCCTAGAGAGAGCTGAGAACCCGCCATGATGAAGGTGACCTTGACCCGACAGTTCTAGAGAGAGCTGAGAACCCGGATGAAGTGACCTTGGACCCGTGGGGGCAGTTCTAGAGAGAGCTGAGAACCCGCCATGATGAAGGTGACCTTGGACCCGTAGGGAAGTTCTAGAGAGAGCTGAGAACCTGCCATGATGAAGGAGACCTTGACCCTCAGGGAAGTTCTAGTGAGAGCTGAGAACCTGCCATGATGAAGGTGACCTTGGACCCGTAGGGCAGTTCTAGAGAGAGCTGAGAACCCGCCATGATGAAGGTGACCTTGGACCCGTAGGGCAGTTCTAGAGAGAGCTGAGAACCCGCCATGATGAAGGTGACCTTGACCCGTAGGGCAGTTCTAGAGAGAGCTGAGAACCCGCCATGATGAAGGTGACCTTGGACCCGTAGGGCAGTTCTAGAGAGAGCTGAGAACCCGCCATGATGAAGGTGACCTTGACCCGTTCAGTTCTAGAGAGAGCTGAGAACCCGCCATGATGAAGGTGACCTTGGACCTGTAGGGAAGTTCTAGAGAGAGCTGAGAACCCTTGACCCATGAGTTCTAGAAGAGCTGAGAACCTTGCCATGATGAAGGTGACCTCACCCGGGAAGTTCTAGTGAGAACTGAGAACCTGCCATGATGAAGGTGACCTTGGACCCGTAGGGCAGTTCTAGAGAGAGCTGAGAACCCGCCATGATGAAGGTGACCTTGGACCCGTAGGGAAGTCCTAGGGAGAGCTGAGAACCCCGTAAAGGTAATTAGTTCAGCCAGGCCAGGGCTCAGCTGGTGGTTCCAGATACTCCAGAGGGTGAAGCAGGAGGATTGAAAATTTAAGACATGCCTGAGCTACAGGACAAATTCCAGCCCAGCCTGAATAACTTAGCAAAACCTTATTTCAAAATAGGGAATTGGGCCAGGCATGGTGTCTCATGCCTTTACTTCCAGCACTTGGGAGGCAGAGATAGGAGATTTGCTGCAAAGTTCAAGACCAGCCTGAAGCCACGGAGTCAGTTGCAGGTCAGCCTGGGCTAGAGTAAGACCCTGTCTCAAAAAAACCATATATATATGAAATTAAGCTGGAGGACTGGGAATATAGTTGGTGGTAGAGTACTTGCCTGGCTTGCTCCAGGCCCTGGTTTCAATCTCTAGCACCAAAAAGAAACAAACGAAGATCATGAGGTCAGAGGCGAGAACTACCTGCGTGCGGATGTCAGTCCTCGCCTTCCACCTTATTTAAGGCTGGGTCTCTCCTGTCGCCACCGTGACAAGACTAGCTCACCTGTGAGCTTAAGGATTTTCCTGCCTCTGCCTCCAGTTGTTCCAGGCCCTGGGATTATAGGTGTGTGCACTTCTTGTGTCTGGCTTTATGTGGGTTCTAGGGATTGGAACTCTGGTCATATGGCTTACACAGTAAGCTCTCTTAAAGAGTGAGACATCTCCCCTGCCCATGTTTTTATGTTGTCTTATCTAAGGTACCTGTCAGAAAATAACTTGGTAATCAAATAAGAGCAGTGAAGAAGTATGACAACAATGTGCTATTAGGTTAAACCACAAATTAGCTTACAGCTTGGATAACATCTAACAAATGTTTTATTATTTTTTTCAGACAGTTTCTCTGTAGAGCTGAGGCTCCTTAAATTTATAATCCTCCTACCTCAGCCTCCTGAGTGCTAGGATTACAGTACTACTGTGCCCAACTAAGATTGTCATCTTTTCTTAAAAATATTTTAAGGTTGGAGAAATGGCTTAGTGGTTAAGGTACTTGCCTGCAAAGCCTAAGGACCCAGGTTTGATTCCTGAGAACCCATGTAAGCCAGATGCACAAGGTGGCACATGTGTCTGGAGTTCGTTTGCAGTGGCTAGAGGCATTGGCATGCCCATTCTCTCTCTCTTTCTTTGTAAATAAATAAATAAAAATAAAATATTTAAAAAATATATTTTAATTATTGCCGGGCATGGTGGTGCATGCCTTTAATCCCAGCACTCGGGAGGCAGAGGTAGGATTGCTGTGAGTTCGAGGCCACCCTGAGACTACATAGTGAATTCCAGGTCAGCCTGAGCTAGAGTGAGACCCTACCTTGAAAAACAAAAACAAAAACAAAACAAAAAATTATTTATTTATTTGAGAGAGAGAGGAAGAGGCAGATAGAGAATGAGTGTACCAGGGCCTAGAGCCACTGCATACAAACCCCAGATGCACCACCTTGTGCATTTGGCTTATGTGGGTCCTGGGGAATCAAACCTGGTCCTCAGGCTTCATAGGCAAGCACCTTAATCACTAAGCCATCTCTCCAGCTATCATCTTTTTAAAAAAATAATTAAAATTTATTAATTTGGGAGAGAGGAAGAGGCAGACAGAGAGAGAATGGGTACACCGGGGCCTCCAGCCACTGCACACCAACTCAAGATGCATGCATCACCTTGTGCATTTGGCTTATGTAGGTCCTGGGGAATCGAACTTGGGTCCTTAAGCTTCTCAGGCAAGCGCCTTAATGGCTAAGCCATTTCTCCAGCCCTCATCTTTTTTTTTTTTTTTTTTTTTTTTGAGGTAGGGTCTCACTTTAGCTTAGGCTGACCTGGAATTCACTGTGTAGTCTCAGGGTGGCCTCGAACTCATGATCCTCCTACCTCTGCCTCCCCAGTGCAGGGATTAAAGGCGTGTGCCACCATGCCCAGCTAGCCCTCATCTTTTTTAAAAAAATAATTAATTTAGGACTGCAAAGCCTAAGGACCCAGGTTTGATTCCCCAGGACCCACATAAGCCAGCTGCTCAAGATAGCGCATGCGTCTGGAGCTCCTGTGCAGTGGCTAGAGGCCCTGGTGCACTCATTCTCTCTGTCTCTAGTGGCTTCTCTCTCTCTCTCTCAAATAAATAAAGTAACCAGGCATGGTGGCGCACATCTTTAATCCCAGTACTCAGGAGGCAGAGGTAGAAGGATCGCCATGAGTTTGAGGCCACCCTGGGAATATAAAGTGAATTCAGGGTTACCCTGGGCTAGAGTGAGACCCTACCTTGAAAAACAAAGAACAAAAAACAAAACTAAAAATAAAGTTCCTTAAACAAATTATTTATTTATTTGAGAGAGAGAGAAAAAGAGGCAAATGTAGAGAGAATGGGCGCACCAGGGCCTCTAGCCACTTTAAACGGATTCCAGATGCATGTGCCACCTTGTGTGTCTGACACCACTAAACCATCTCTCCACCCCCCCAACTTTTTTTTTTTTTTTTTTGAGAGGTAGGGTCTCACCTAGCCCAAGCTGATCTGGAACTTACTCTAGTCCCAGGCTGGCCTGGAACTCATAGTGATCCTCCTACCTCTGCCACCTGTGCTGTGATTAATGGCATGTGCCACCACTCCTGGCTAAAATTATCTTTTTTTAATTTTTTTTTTTTTTTTTTTTTTTTTTTTGAGGCAGGGTCTTGTTGGAGACCGCTGAGCCAAACTGCAACCATTTAGAGGAAGAAGCCTCCACTCTTTATGTTAAGATTTCAGCTTCCTGAGTTCCTATGAAATTTACCAAGCCTTCCCAAAAAGCCTGCTTTGATAAGAACAAGAATGTAACCTAAAGATGTGTATCTTAAACAAACAGGACTGATGTAAATCCGCCCTGCCTGTAATCTCAACAGACATTCTTGAGGCCTATCACTGAGACCCCCTGACCCTTAAAAATCCATTAGGCAGCCATAAATCCCATTTGCCTTCTTCCTGCCTCCCTATAGCCATAAAATCCCATTTGCCCTCTTCCTGCCTCCCTATAAATTGTATGAATAATAATAATAAAGCCTTGACTGGTGTGGAATTTTTTTTTTTGTCTTTGTCCCTCATCCAGGTTAACAGCCTCCCCTCGAGCCCCTGTTGAACCCCCCGGCGCCGAGGCAGGGTCTCACTCTAGCCCAGGCTGATCTGGCACTTACTCTATAGTGCCAGGCTGTCTTTGAACTCATGGTGCTCTTCCTACCTCTATCTCCCAAATTCTGAGATTAAAGGCATGTACCACCATGCCCAGCTCTAAACTTGTCATCTTAATGTTTTAGCTTTTTTTTTTTTTTTTGAGCAGGGTGTCACTCTAGCTCTGGCTGACCTGGAATTCACTATGTAGTCTCAGGGTGGCTAGAACTCACAGCAATCCTCATACCTCTGCCTTCTGAGTGCTGGGATTAAAGGTGTGTGCCACTATGCCTGGCTGTTTTTTTTTCATGTGTACAGATGTAGTACATACATACGTATGTATGTTGTGTCTTTGTAGGTGTGTAGGCATGTGTGTTTATGCAGGTAAATGGGTGTGAACATGTGTGTAAAGGCCAGAGGAAAACGTTGCAACCTTGGGAGTTACCCTCAGGAACAGTGTCGACCTCTCTTTGTGTGCTAGAGTCACCAATTAGACTAGGCTGGCTGACCAGTGAGCTCCAGAGATCCACCTGTGTCTGCCTTTGAAGTGCTCGGGTTACAGGGGCATACTGCATCACCTCACCCTGCCTTTACGGGGTTCTGGATCAAACTCAGAACTTCATGCTTGAGAGATGCTAACACAGGCTGGAAAGATGTCTCAGCAGTTAAGGTGCTGTCCTGCAAGGCCTAACGACCAGGGTGCAGTTCTCCAGTACCCACGTAAAGCCAGATGCACAAAGCTGCCCATGCATCTGGAGTTTGTTTGCAGCAGCTGGGTTCCTAGTGGAACCCATTCTTTCTCTCCCTCTCTCCTTCTCTATCTATCTCTTTGTGCTTAAAAATAAATAAATAAAAGCCGGGCATGGTGATGCACGCCTTTAATCCCAGCACTTGGGAGGCAGAGATAGGAGGATCGCCGTGAGTTCAAGGCCACCCTGAGACTACATAGTGAATTCCAGGTCAGCCTGGACCAGAGTGAGACCCTACCTAAAAAAAAAATAAATAAAAATAAATAAATAAAAATATTTAAAAGAGACACTAAGCCGGGTGTGGTGGCGCATGTCTTCAATCCCAGCACTCGGGAGGCAGAGGTAGGAGGATCACCATGAGTTCAAGGCCACCCTGAGACAACATAGTGAATTCCAGGTCAGCCTGGGCTAGAGTGAGACCCTACCTTGAAAAACCAAAATAAGTAGACAAATAAAATAAAAGAGACACTAATACATGAACCTGTGGGAGATAAACCCTCTCCAAAGGCCAAGTCATAATCCCAGCACTCGGGAAGATTTGCTGGGACTGAGACTACAAGAAAGCCCCAGTTATAATAAAAAAAAAAAAAAAAAAAAAAAAACCCTCTCATAGAGAAATTTATTTTATAATACTTTTATTTTACTTTTGTTACTTTTTCTTTCTTTCTTCTTCTTTTTTTTTTTTTTTTTTTTTTTTTTTGGGTGGTACTGGGGACTGAACCCAGGACCTCACACATGCCATGCAAGTGATCTATCACTCAGCTACATCCACAGCCCTTGAGATTTGTTTTAAAGTTAGTGTCTCTGCCTGGAGAGATAGCTTAGCAGTTAAGGCATTTGTCTGCAAAGCCAAAGGATCCTGGTTTGATTCTCTAGGACCCATATAAGCCAGAAGCACAAGGGGGTGCATGCATCTGGAGTTCATTTGCAGTGTCTGGAGGCCCTGGTGCATGCCCATTCTCTCCCTCTCTCTCTCTGAAATAAATAAAAAAATTTTTTTTAAACACAAAAAAAATTAACTTAGTTTCTCAAGCTAGTCATTGTGGCCCACACCTTTAATCCCAGTCCTTGGAGGCAGAGGTAGGAGGATCACTGTGTGTTGCAACAGGATAAACTGCTGAACAATCAGTAGGTTGGTGACACCACCCCATCCCAAAATTTGGGCTAGCCTGGGCTAAACAGCTGGCTCTGTGCCAGTATTCAGGCAGAAATGGTAACATTTGTGTATGTTGTTTGGTGGGTGTATGTCCATGAGGGTTTGGAGAAGTAACTTTTACAATAATACATTTTATTTTTCACTAAGCCCATAAATATCATCTAATTAAATACCCATCAGTATTTTACATGTGAGTAAACTGAGGTTATAGAAAAAATTCCCCACCGTCTTCTGGGACTGAAAACCTTTGTTCCATGACCTGAAAATGCATGGGTCTTCTGCTAAATTATTTACTTTTTCCATTTTAATTATTTATTCACAACTAACTTGCTACACAGATGCAAAGGCAACAATTGAGAGGTTGCCAGGTGTGGTGGCGCACGCCTTTAATCCCACTTGGGAGGCAGAGGTAGGAGGATTGCTGTGAGTTCTAGGCCACCCTTAGATGACATAGTGAATTCCACATCACCCTGAGTGAGAGTGAGACCGAGACCCTACCTCAAAAAACTTAAAAAAAAAAAAAAAAAAAAAAAACAAGTTGAGAGGTAAGAATAATCAACTATATTTATTTATTTTTTTTTGAGGTAGGGTCTCACTGTAGCGCAGGCTGACCTGGACTTCACCATGTCATCTCAGGGTGGCCTCAAACTCATGGTAATCCTCTTACCTCTGTTTCCCAAGTGCTGGGATTAAAGGTGTGTGCCACCATGCCCGGCTTGCTTTCTCTATGTTTTAAAGATCTTTGTCATTACAATTTTTATAGATTGAAGAAGAAGAGAGGAAAAAAATAGAAGATATGAAAGAAAATGAACGTAGAAAAACAACTAAAGAATTGGAAGTCTGGAAAGAATATAAAAAAAAAGCTGAAGAACAAAAACAAAATCAGAGGACAGAGACATGTCAACAAGAAAAACAAGTTAAAGAGGAAAGAAAAAAAGTAAAACATAAAAGTCTCACAAGAAAATCATCATCTGGACATCTTTCTTCAAAAGGTACAACGATTGGGCTGGAGAGATGGCTTAGCGGTTAAGGCCTTTGCCTACAAAGGCAAAGGACCCAGGTTCAACTCCCCAGGAACCGTGTTTGCCAGATGCACAAAGGGGCACACACATCTGGAGTTTGTTTGCAGTGGTTGGAGGCCCTGGTGCACCTCTGTTCTCTTCCTCTCCCTCTTTCTCTGTCAAATATTTATATATGTACAATGATTACTATTGCCTGAGTCCAGATGGTATCTGTGACACTTTTTTTTTTTTTTTTTGAGGCAGGGTCTCACTCTGACCCAGGCTGACCTGAAATTTACTTCATCGTCTCAGGGTGGCCTCAAACTCACAATGATGCTCCTACCTCTGCCTCCTGAGTGCTGGAATTTAAGGCATGAGCCACCACGCCTGGTGACACTTTTTTTTTTTTTTAATTTATTTGCGAGAATGAGGGAGAGAGAATGGGCACGCCAGGGCATCTAGCCATTGTAAATGACCGCCAGATGCATGCGCCCCCTGGTGCATCTGGCTTACCTGGGTCCTGGAGAATTGAACTGGGATCCTTTGGCTTTGCAGGCAAACAACTTAACTGCTAAGCCATCTCTCCAGCCCCCCGGTGACACTTTTTATTTTCTGTAATCTGTTTGCAGTAGTGGGTTATGTTCTAATACACTGAGAATAAACAATACAATTTGAAAACGTAAACTGAAAACTGCTTAGGGAATAGAGGTTGGGGTGGGTGTTGCTATGAAGCTCTGGTGTCCTTGAACTTGTGATCCAAGTGTTGGGATTAGGGGCATACACCATCTCACCTAGCTCCTGGGCCACATCTCGAGTCATCTGTACATTCCATAAACCTCTAGTTCACAGTAAACCCTGCACAAATACTTATGAAGTAGGAAGATGGGAATGAGGATAGGGTCAGGCAATCAGGTTTCTGTAACCATGATGAGGTAAGAGAGAAAAAACTTCTGGAATGAAAGTGAAACAGGGCTGAGGAGCTTGCTCAGGGTAAAGGCATGTTCTTGCACTCCGTGACCTGGACTCCCCCACGAAGCCAGGTGCACAAAGTGGCACAGGAGTCTGGAGTTCATTTGCAGTGGCTGGAGGCCCTGGCATGCTCATGCTCATGCTCACTATCTTTCTCTGTCTCTCTCTCTCAAATAAATAATAATAATAACTAATCGGGGGGCTAGAGAGATGGCTTAGTGGTTAAAATGCTTGCCTGTGAAGCCTAAGGACCCAAGTTTGATTCCCTAGTATCCATGTATCCAGATGCACAGGGTGGTGCAGGCATCTGGAGTTCATTTGCAGTGTTTAGGAGTTCTTTCTCCCTCTCTCTACCTACCTCTTTCTTTCAGATAACTAAATGAATAAAACTCCTTTGCCTTCTTTTTCCCTTTAATGTCTCCCTCATATACATGAATGAAAATGAGTTTTTGCACCCTTGTGATACTTGTTAACCATACAGGGCATTTGCTGCCACGGGTATTTGAAGACATCCAATTTATTTAGCAGTATTTGAAATATAGAAGAAAATATTTCCACATGTCCAGTTGTCTTCTGTACTTTGTATAGATGGCACCAAACATGGTAATGGGTGGTTACCCTGTATGTCAGTGTGAATCCAGTGACACACAGAAGCTTAATCATGGCTGGTGCTGAACAAACATGCACACTTTCACATAATCCCAGGAGTGTGGAGTTGGAGTTATACAGGCTTTCCCAACTACTATTTCCTCCAAAATAAGAACAGTGACTCTTAAGCCAGGTGTCGTGGCACACACCTTTAATCCCAGCTCTCGGGAGGCAGAGGTAGGAGGCTCGCTGAGAGTTTGAGGCCACCCTGAGACTAGAGTGAATTCCAGGATTCCAGGTAGCCTGGGCTAGAGTGAAAGCTTACCTTGAAAAAAACAAAAGAAAACAGAAAAAGGGCTGAAGGGATGGCTTAGCAGTTAAGGTGTTTGCCTACAAAGCCAAAGGACTCAGGTTCAATTCCCCAGGACCCACGTTAGCCAGATGCACAAGGGGGTACATGCATCTGGAGTTCGTTTGCAGTGGCTGAAGGCCCTGGCATGCCCATTCTCTTTCTCTCTCTCTCCCTCTCCCTTTCTCTCTCTGTCAAATAAATAAATAAATAAATAAATTTATTTATTTATTTTTAAATTTATTTTCATTTATTTATTTGAGGGAGAGAGATACAGAACTAGGCAGAGAGACAGAGAGGGAATAGGCATGCCAGGGCCTCCAGCCACTGCAAACGAACTCTAGATGCATGTGCCTCCTTGTGTATCTGGCTTACATGGGTCCTGGGGAGTCAAACCTAGGGCCTTTGGCTTTGCAGGCAAGCACCTTAACCGCTAAGCCATCTCTCCAGCCCAAAAATAAAATATTTAAAGAAAAAGCCGGGTGTGGTGGCGCATGCCTTTAATCCCAGCACTTGGGAGGCAGAGGTAGGAGGACTGCCGTGAGTTAGAGGCCACCCTGAGACTACTTAGTGAATTCCAGGTAAGCCTGAGCCAGACTGAGACCCTACCTCGAAAAACAAGAAAAAAAAAAAGAGTCAGACATGGTGGCACATGTTTTTCCCAGCACTTGTGAGGCAGTGGTAGGAGCATCATCATGAGTTCAAGGCCACCCTGAGACTACATAGTGAATTTCACATCAGCGTGGACTAAAACCCTACCTTGAAAAACGAAAGAAAAAAGAAAGAAAGATTTTATTTATTTATTTGAGAGAAAGAGAGGGAGAGGTTGAGATTCTATCCAGGCTAGTCTCAGGCTGGCCTCAAACTCACAGCAATCCTCCTACCTCTGCCTTCTGAGTGCTGGGATTCAAGCTGTGTGCCACCATACCCAGCGACTTTCTCATTTTTTTTCAAACATATTTTTTATTATATGTGTAGAAAACTCAACTGTATAAAACTTATAGACATAAATGGCCATATTCCAGTCCAGGACCACAGCCCATGTAATGGTACTACCCACAATTAGGGTTGGTCTTTCCACCTCAGGTAATCTGTTCTAAAACCTCTCTCACAGGCATGTCCAGAGGCTTATTTCCAAGATTCTAAGTCCAGGTGACAGTAAAAACCATCCCACTCATGTTTTTGGTACTTTTATTTATTTATTTATTTATTTATTTGTTTGTTTGTTTGTTTGTTTGTTTGTTTGTTTGTTTGTTTTGAGGTAAGGTCTCACTATAGCCCAGGATGACCTGGAACTTATTCTGTAGTTCCAGGCTTGCCTTGAACTCACAGCAGTCCTCCTACCTGTGCCTCCCAAGTGCTGGGTTAAAGGCGTGTGTCACCACACTCGAGCTTGCTGATTATTTTTATTTATTTGGGAGAGAGTGAGAGAGTAGAGGTGCACCAGAGCCTCCTGCCACTGCAAAAGAACTCCAGACGCCGGCCGTGGTGGCGCACGCCTTTAATCCCAGCACTCGGGAGACAGAGGTAGGAGGATCGCGAGAGTTCGAGGCCACCCTGAGACTACATGGTTAATTCCAGGTCAGCCTGGACTAGAGTGAGACCCTACCTTGAAAAACCAAAAAAAAAAAAAAAAAAAGAACTCCAGACACATGTGCCACTTTGTGTATATGGCTTTATGTGGGTACTGGGGAACTGAGTCTTGGAAAAAAAATATATATATATGATATTTTAAAAACAGAGAAATAAATGACTTATTTGGTTTTGATCATTGCTTTTGAAGGGAGACATTCAGAAAACATATTTTCTGAGAAGCTAAAGGAAGATGATATTCCTGCCCCTCGCTCTGTTGGCAGTATTAAAATCAACTTCACCCCTCGCGTTTTCCCCACTGCACTCCGGGAGTCACAAGTAGCCGAAGAGGAGGAGGTGGGTGTTGTTGCTGTAGTTACAATTCCCCCGTGAGTGTCCTCTGACGTCCTTCAGCTGTTGCAACTAGGACTAGTTCTGGCTTTCTCCCTTATTCTGTTGTCTTACTTTGAAACGTGGTCTCACTATGTAGCACAGGTTAGCCTAGAACTCACTGTGTAGTCCAAACTGGACTTGAACTTCTGATCCTCATGCTTCTGCCACCAAACCATTGGAGTTATATGCATGTGTCACCACATTTGGTTTTATGCAGTGCTAGAGATGGAACCCAGGGCTTTAAGCATGTTACACAGCCTTCCTACCAACTGAGCTACATCACCAATTCCTCATCTTTAGTGTGCATATAGAGTTTGTGTGGTGTATGCACATGCCATCTACGTAATTGTTGGGGGCTGGCAAGATTGTTTAGTGGTTAAACGCACCAGCTTGCAAAGCCTGCTAGCGTGGGTTCAATTCCCAAGAAACCCATGTAAGCCAGATGCAAAAAGGTGCATCTTTTGCAAGAGGCCTTTACACACACCTTCACACATACATACATGTAAGTAAGTAACTAAATAATATTTATTTATTTATTTGAGAGGGAAAGAGGCAGAGAGACAGTGAGTATGGCATGCTAGGGCCTCCTGCCACTGCAAATGAATTCCAGATGCATTTGATACATTGTACATGTGGCTTTACATGGGCACTAGGGAATCTGTCCAGCCCTAAATAAATAAATTGTTGCCGGGCGTGGTGGCGCACGCCTTTAATCCCAGCACTGGGGAGGTAGAGGTAGGAGGATCGCCAAGAGTTCGAGGCCACCCTGAGACTACATAGTTAATTCCAGGTCAGCCTGGACCAGAGTGAGACCCTACCTCGCAAAACCAAAAAAAAAAATAAATAAATAAAATAAATAAATAAAAAAAAAATAAATAAATAAATTGTTAAAATAAGACCTTGGTGTTGGCTGTAGCTGGGTGTGGTGCCTCCTGTGCTGGCTTCCCTTCGCTGTGCCAGCGTGCCTGAGAAAATCAGCCCAGAAGTAGGGACAGTGTATTTTGGCTCATAATTTCTGAGGCTTCAGTCCATGGTTGGTTGGCCCCATGGCTTTCGACTGTGGCGGAACATGGTAGCAGAAGCACATGGTGGAGGAAGCCTGCTCATTCATGGCAAAGGAAGCAGAGAGAGAAGGGGCCAGGGGCCAATGCCTCTTCAAGTTCACACCTAGTTACCTAGCTTATTTCATCCTAGATCAGATCATCTAAAGATTCTGTCACCTCCCAATAAATAGTGCCACTGTCTGGAGACCACGCCTTTATCATGTGGACTTTGGGGGACATTAAAGTCCGAAGCACAACATCTCAGAGGTTCATGTGTTAGAAGCTTGGTTCCAAAAGTAAAGGTATTGTGAGTTCGAGGCCAGCCTGGGACTATAGAGTGAGTTCCAGGTCAGCCTAGGTTAAAGTGAGACCCTTACTAGGAAAAAAAAAATGTAGGGCTGAAGCCCGGGCGTGGTGGTGCACTTCTTTAATCCCAGCACTCGGGAGGCAGAGGTAGGAGGATCGCCATGAGTTCGAGGCCACCCTGAGACTACAGAATGAATTCCAGGTCAGCCTGGGCTATGGTGAAACCATACCTGAAAAACCTTGAAAAAAATATATATATAATAAAATAAAGTATAGATATAAATATTTATATATGGATAGATGATTTTATATATATAAAGAAAGGAGGGAGGGAGTAGGGAAGGAGGGAGGAAGGAAGGATGGATGGATAAAGAAGAAAGAAAATAAATGTACGATCCTGGGCTGGAGAGATGGCTTAGCAGTTAAGGCACTTGATTGAAAAGCCTAAGGACCCAATTCCTTAGTACCCATATAAAGAACAGATGCACAAAGTGGCGCATGCATCTGGAGTTAGTTTGCAATGGCTAGAGGCCCTGGCATGCCCATTTATTCCCCACCCCCTCTCTCTTTCTCTCTCTGTGTGTTAAATAAATAAATAATAAATAAAGGTATTTGGGGAAGTGGTGGGTCTTTCTCTGTAGCTCAGGTGGGCCTTGCACTTGTGATCCACCTGCCTTTGTGAGTAGCTGGGCTTGTAGGTGTGTGCCTCCAGGCAGCTGAGAGAGAGGCAGTGCACCTTTAAGAGGTGGGACTTGGTGGAGCTGATACTGTTCTTGAGGAATGGGTCACTTTCCACTGGAGTGGGCTGTTATTAGCATGTCTGACCCTCCCTTCACATGTGCTTTCTCCACCTCTCTCTCTCTCTTTCTGTTTCTCAAAAACCCCTTTTCTTATGAAGTGCCCACCCTCAGGGATTTTCCGCACGAAGTGCCCATCCTTGGGTGTTTAAAACAGGCAGCGACTGTCTCTTCACACAGTGTCTTTCTCATTGAAGTGGCTGCACAAGCAAGCTGAGGCTCGAAGAGCGATGAACACAGATATTCCTGAATTTTGTGATTTAAAAGAAGAAGAAAGGAACCCAGACTGGTTGAAGGAAAAAGGAAAGTAAGTTGTCTGAAGTGTGGCCGTGAGTCCATGACGTATTCTCCATGAGTACCCATGGTGGTCCCTAGACATTTGTGTTTGCATGTTTGTTGGTGACGTAGTGGTGGGACTTTCCTGAAGACCCTGCTTTGATTCCTCTATAGCTACATAAAGCCAGATGCATTCATGCATTCATCTGGAATTCATGTGCAGTAGCTGGAGGCCCTGGAGCACCCATTCCCTTTGTCTGTATCTCTTCTACATCTTTTTGCAAACAAACAAACAACAAATAAACACACACACAGTGGGAACCAGGTGTGGTGGTGCACACCTTTAATCCCAGCACTCTGGATGCAGAGGTAGGAGGATCACCATGAGTTGGAGATGTGAGTCACCATAACCTGGCTTGTTTTTTTGTTTGTTTGTTTTTGTTTTTCGAGGTAGGGTCTCACTCTAACTCAGACTGACCTGGAATTCACTATGTAGTCTCAGGTTGGCCTTGAACTCAAGGTGATCCTCCTACCTCTGCCTCCCGAGTGCTGGAATCAAAGGTGTGCAACACCACACCTAGCTTTATTTAAAATATATATTTGAGACAGAGAGAGGGAGAGAGAATGGTCATGCCAGGGCCTCTATCCACTGCAAATGAACTCCAGATGCATGCGCCACCATGTGCATCTGGCTTATGTGGGACCTGGAGAATCAAACGGGGGTCCTTAAGCTTCGTAGGCATGTGCCTTAACTGCTAAGCCATCTTTCCAGCCCTTTTTTTGTTTTTTGAGATAGGGTCTCGCTCTAGCCCAGGCTGATCTGGAATTCACTATGTAGTTTAGGGTGGCCTTGATCTCACATTGATCCTCCTACCTTTGCCTCCCAAGTGCTGGGATTAAAGGCATGTGCCACCATGCCTAGCCTTTTAAAATATTTTTAAATTTTATTTATTTTTATTTATTTGAGAGAGACAGGGGAAGATTGAGAGAGAGAGACAGAATAGGTGTGCCAGGATCTTCAGCCAGTGCAAACAACTCCAGATGCATGCACCACAGAGAGAGGGAAAGAGAGAGAGAGTGAGAATGGGTGCACCAGGGCCTCTAACTACTGCAAACGAACTCCAGACGCATGCGCCCTCTTGTGCATCTGGCTTACGTGGGACCTAGAGAATCAAACCTGGGCCCTTAGGCTTCACAGGCATGTGCCTTAACCGCTAAACCATCTCTCTAGCCCCTTATTGACTACTTTTTTTTTTTTTTTTTTTTTTTTGCAAGGTAGGGTCTCACTCTGGTCCAGGCTGACCTGGAATTAACTATGTAGTCTCAGGGTGGCCTCAAACTCTCAGTGATCCTCCTACCTCTGCCTCCCGAGTGCTGGGACTAAAGGCGTGCGCCACCATGCCCGGCATTGACTACTTTTAATATGAAGCCTAGTGGTGAATGGTGCACATTTATAATTCCAGCACTTGGGAGGTGGAAGCAGGAGTATCAGAAGTTCAAGGTTACAGCTGGGGAGATGACTGAGCAGTTAAAGGTGCTTGCTTGCAAAGCCTGCTGATCTAGGTTCAACTCCCCATATCCGTGGAAAGCCATATGCACAAATTGGCACATGCATCTGGAGTTTATTTGCAGTGGCAAAAGGCCCTAGTATGTCTATACTCTCTCTCCCTCTCTCAAATACATAAAAATCATTTTAAATATATTTAAAAGAAAAATTTTTTAAATCAAAATTAGGTTGGGGATATAGCTCAGCAGTAGAGCGCTCACATCCTCGCCATGAGGCCCTAGATTCAATTACAAGGGCACAGATCTGAGTGAGTGAAACATCAGTGTGCCTTAGTGAAGGCAGATCCACCAGGGCAAGTCAGAGTTGGTAACCCAGCACTGGGAAGGCCGAGGAGGCAGCATCCCCACAAGGTCAAGGCCAGCCAGGTTTAACTTAGTGAGCTTAGTGAGGTCAGCCAAGGCTACATAGTGAAACCTAGTCTCAAAAAAACAAACACACACGCTGGAGAGAAAGATAGGATTTAAACACACGCCGGAGAGAGAGGTAGATGTTTAAAAGGCAGCTTTTTTTTCTTCTTTTTTTTTTTTTTTTTTTTGGCTTTTCAAGGTAGGGTCTCACTCCAGCTGAGGCTGACCTGGAACTCACTCTGTATTCTCAGGGTGCCCTTGAACTCAAGGTGATCCTCCTACCTCTGCCTCCCAAGTGCTGGAATTAAAGGTGTGCACCACCATGCCCAGTTTAGGAGTCAGCTTTTTTTTTTTTTTTTTTTTTTTTTTTCCATGTAGGGTCTCTAGCTCAGGCTGACCTGGAATTCACTATGTAGTCTCAGGGTGGCCTTGAACTCATGGCAATCCTCCTACCTCTGCCTCCCAAGTGCTGGGTTTAAAGGCATGTGCCACCATGCCCAGCAGGAGTCAGCTTTTATAGACAAACTGTTAAAGGTGTTTTTACTCAGTAAAAGTCCATATGGGAGTTTACCAGAGTCAGGAGGAACTGCCTCCTTCTGCCTATTAAGCCCTTTGTATTTTCTTTTCTTTTCTTTTTTTTAAAGATTTTAATTTAATTTAATTAATTTATTTATTTATTAGAGGCAGAGAGAGAGAAAGAGAAAATGGGCATGCCAAGGCCTCTAGCCACTGCAAGCGATCTCCAGACACACGTGCCACTATGTGTGTTTGGCGTACGTGGGCCCTGGAGAATTGAACCGGGGTCCTAAGACTTGGCAGGCATGTGCCTTTACTGCTAAGCCATCTCTCTCCAGCCTTTTTTTTTTTGGTTTTTCGAGGAAGGGTCCCAGGCTGGCCTGGAATTAACTGTGTAGTCTGAGGGTGGCCTCAAACTCATGGCGATCCTCTACCTCTGGGAGTGCTGGGATTAAGGCGTGTGCCACCATGCCCTGCTCGTATTTTCTTGTGTCAGCTTCATTCTAATTCTGCTTTCTCCCATAGTATTGAAAACCAACTGCAATAATTACGGCTGTGTGCTTTCTTCACTCATATCCAGCAGGGGGAGAAGTTTTCCCAACTTTGAAAACAAAATCACTAGCTTCATTCAGACCAATTTACATCACTGTCCTATCCCTGAACAGGTCACTGCAGCAGGGACCATGGGAACATGCCCACTGATGTAAACAGATGAGTAAGGTGGGGTTGAGGTTACTTCTTTTTTTCTACTTCAGTGTTTCATTGCTCTTTTCTTCTGTTTTTATTTCATTAGCAAACTGTTTGCAACAGGAGACTATTTGGCAGCGGTTAATGCATACAATTTAGCCCTAAGGTTAAATAACAAGATTCCATTACTATATTTGAATCGGGCTGCTTGCCACCTGAAACTGAAAAATTTATACAAGGCCATTGAAGATTCTTCTAAGGTACCTGTCTCTTTCTGTATGTGCATGTGTGTATTAATATATGGTGCTTTAGGCTGATTCCTGTGAAAGCCAGCACTGCAGAGAGAACCACCTTCTGTCCCAGGCCAGCCTGGGCTACAGAGTGTTGTTACGCTTTAGAGTGCTTGCCTCTCACCGTTGAGAACTGGCTGAGGGGTGGGGGGAAGACACAACAGTTAGCCTTCTGTTTATTGGTTTGAATGGTGATCTTGGACTTGGCCTGTAGGTAGTTCAGTGGTAGAGCTGCTTAGCAAGTGTGAAGCCTTGGCTTCTGTAGTCAGTCCAACCTCTCCCTGCCCTTGTTCTGTAATCTAGCAGGCCTTGAGTTTGTGGTCCCATTGCCTCAACCTCCCCAGTAACAGGACCTAGCCCAGCATTTTATTATTATTATTATTATTATTATTTATTTATTTATTTTTTGGTTTTTCGAGGTAGGGTCTCACACTAGTCCAGGCTGACCTGGAATTCACTATGAAATCTCAGGGTGACCTCGAACTCTTGGCGATCATCCTACCTCTGCCTCCCAAGTACTGGGATTAAAGGCGTGCGCCACCATGCCCAGCTTTTCCAGCATTTTTTAAAAACAGTTTTGGGCTAGAGAAATGGCTCAGCACTTAGAGCAGCTTGCCTACAAAGCCTAATGGACAGGGGTTGCTTCCCCAGTACCCACTTAAAGCCAGATGCACAAAGTGGTACATGCATCTGGAGTTCCTTTGCAGCAGGGAAAGATGCCCGGGTGCACTTATTCTCTCTCTCTCTATCTCTTAAATAAATAAATGTATGTTTAAGACAGGGTCTCATGTATCCCAGGCTGTTCTAGAATTTGCTTTGTGGTTGAAGAAGACCTTCCACTCTGATCCTCCTGCCCCCACCTTCCGAGTGCTGAGATTTGGGATCACGGATGCTTCATAATGGCTTTTTTTTTTTTTTTTCTTTTTCAAGGTAGGGTCTCGCTCTAGCACAGACTAACCTTGAATTCACTATATAGTCTCAGGGTGGTCTTGAACTCATGGCGATCCTCCTACCTCTGCCTCCTGAGTGCTGGGATTAAAGGTGTGCACCACCATGCTGGTTTTTCCATGCCCAGTTTTTTTGTTTGTTTATTTTTATTTTATTTAATATATATTTTATTTGTTTACTTATTTGAGAGAGAGAAAGAGGCAGAGAGAGAGAGAATGGGTGCACCAGGGCCTCCAGCCATTGCAAATGAACTCCAGATGCATGTGCCCCCTTATACATCTGTGGGTCCTGAAGAATTGAACCAGGATCCTTTGGCTTTGCAGGCAAAGGCCTTAAACATTAAGCCATCTCTACAGCCCCTATTTTTATTTACTTAAAGCAGCAGACAGAGAGAGACCTCCAGCCACTGCAAATGAACTCCAGATGCATGGCGCCACCTTGTGCATCTGGCTTACGTGGGTACTGGAGAATTGAGCCTCAAACTGGGGTTTTTAGGGCTTCACAGGCAAGCGCTTAACCGCTAAGTCATCACTCTAGCCCCCACACCCAGTTTTTCCAGGTAGGGTCTCACTCTAGCCCAAGCTGACCTGGAATTCATGAGGTAGCCTCAGGCTGGCCTTGAACTCACCATGATCTTCCTACTTTTTCTTCCTGAGTGCTGGGATTAAAGGTGTAGGTCCAGGGGCTGGAGAGATGGCTTAGTGGTTAAGGTGTTTGAAGGATCCCGGTTCGATTCTCCAGGACCCACGTAAGCCAGGTGCACAAGGGGGCACATGCATGCATCTGGAGTTCCTTTGCAGTGGCTGGAGGCCCTGGTGTGCCCATTCTCTCTCTCTCTCTGCCTCTTTCTTAAATAAATAAATAAATAAATAAATAAATAAATAAATAAATAAATAAATAAATAAATAAAATATTTTTTAAAAAGGTGTAGGTCCACCATGCCAGCCATAATGGCTTTTTTATTTGGCTTGGTTTTGGTTTAAATTTGCTATGTAATCCAGGCTGGTCTTGAACTCTCAATTCCCCTCAACCTTCCAAACTCTGGGACATGCCACCATGCCCATATTGCAGCTTGCTCACATTTGAATATTAAGAATATATATATGCTTAAATTGGGGAATTTGGGGCTGGAGAGAAGGGTCAGTGGTTAAAGGCTCTTGCTTGAAAGCCTGATGGCCTGGGTTCATTTGCAGTGGCAGGAGACCCTGACATGCCCATACTCATTCTCTCTTTCACTCTCTCTCTATTTGCCTCTCTCTCTTTGTGATTCTCGAGGTAGGGTTTCACTCTGTAGTTCCAGGCTGGCTTTGAACTCACGGTGATCCTCCTCCTTCTAACTCTCAAATGCTGGGATTAAAGGTGTGTGACACCATGCCCAGTTTACATGTGTTTTTCAAGGCACTGGAGTTACTGACACCACCTGTTGCAGACAATGCTAATGCCAGGATAAAGGCCCATGTCCGCCGTGGCACAGCGTTCTGTCAACTAGAGTTATATGTGGAAGGTAAGAGTCAGAGGGAGGCTGTGATGTCACTTAGTTGGTAGCTTGGGGTCAATCCCCAGTAGTCTTTGCACTACATAAATTGGCTGTGATGGTGCACACCTGGAAGCTCAGCACTTGGGAGATAGATACCATGAGTTTGAGCCAGCCAGGGCTACTTAGCAAGACCCTGTATTAAATAAGAAAAGAAGGAAGAGAGCCAGGTGTGGTGGCACACACCTTTATTCCCAGAACACTTGGGAGGTACAGGTAGGAGGATCCAAGGTTCGAGGCCACCCTGAGACTACATAGTGAATTCCAGGTCAGCCTGGACCAGAGTGAGACCCTACCTCGAAAAACCAAAAAAAAAAAAAAAAAAAAAAAAGAAGGAAGCTGGGTGGGCATGTATGTCTTGAATTCCAGCACTTGGGATGCTCAGGTAGCAGCATCACTGTGATTTCCTGTGATCCTGAGACTACACAGTAAATTCCAAGTTAGCCTGGAATACTGTGAGACCCTATCTGGAAAAAACAAAACAAACAAACAAACAAACTAATAAAATCCTAAGAGGCTGAGGTAGATCTCTGTGAGTTCTTCAAGGCCGGCCTGGGTACAGTACAGAAGGAGGTCCAGGTCAGTCTTGGCTAGAGTGAGACCCTACCTCAAAAAAGTAAGCAAGTGAAAGTATTGTCTAGGTAAGAGAATCATTGTTGCCATGTGAACACAGGCCTACAGGATTACGAAGCTGCTCTTCGGATCAATCCAGCCAACATGGTTGTGCAAAATGATGCCCAGAAGATTCGGAATGTGATTCAGGGAACAGAAGTCACATCTTAACGGCTAGAAACAAGTAGGTGCAGAGTGGGGAGTTCTCGAGAGTAGCTGCGCCATGAGGACCTTGTGGATGAAGCCCTTCCTCTTCAGTGCTCTTGTGAATCAGAACGGGATAATGGGTGTTAGTGTGTCTCTTATGAGCATGTATCCCTATACAAGTTGTTCATGGATGGCCCTTGCCCTCGGAAAGAAATGTACTTTACTGGGGAGTTTTTAAAGAGAATTTTAAAATAAAAGACTTAAAATATATATATATATATATAGTTATTTATTTGCAAGCAGAAAGAGAAGGAGTGAATGGGCATGCCAGGGCCTCCAGCTACTGCAAATAAACTCCAGATCACACCAGGCTTTAGGTGGGTACTGGGGAATCAAGCCCGGGATACTAGGTTTGCAAGAAGTGCCTTAACCAGTGAACCATCACTCCAGTCATAGTAAAAGAATTGTATGCTGGGCATATGCAGCACTCAGGAGGCAGAGGTAGGAGGATCACCATGAGTTTTAGGCTGCTCTGAGAGTGAATTCCAGGGCAGCCTGGACTAGAGTGAGAACCTACCTCTAAAGAAAACAAAAAAAAATTTTTATTTCCTTATTTTGTTTATACTAAATATAATATTCTAACATCTGAGTGGTTGACTTTACCATAATCAGTATTGATAACTTTTTTTTTTTTTTGAGGCAGGGTCTCACTATAGCTCAGGCTGACGAATTCAGTCTGTAGTCTCAGGGTGGCTTTGAACTCACAGTGATCCTCCTACCTCTGCCTCCCAAGTGCTGGGATGAAAGGCATGTGCCACCACGCCTGGCTGTTTTTTATTTATTTATTTATTTTTAATTTTTTTAAGGGACAGGGTTGCACTCTAGTACAGGCTGACCTGGAAATCACTATATAGTCTCAGGGTGGCCTCGAACTCATGGTGATCCTCCTATCTTTGCCTCCCAAATGCTGGGATTAAAGACATGCACCACCACGCCCAACTCAGTATTGACAAATTTTTATATAGTTTCTAGGGCTGGAAAGATGGCTCAGCTATTAAGGTGTTTGCCTGCAAAGCCAAAGGACCCAGGTTCAATTCCCCAGGACCCATGTAAACCAGCTGTACAAGGTGGTGCATGTGTCTGGAGTTCATGTGCAGTGGCTGGATGCTGGTCTGCCCATTCTCTCTCTCCCTCCCTCACCCTCTCTCTCAAATAAAAATATTTTTTAAAATTTATCTAGTTTCCAAATACATAAAACTACATTTTCCCCCTATGATGTTAGATGTAGCACTGGGTCCTGGAATTGAGGCTAGTCCAGGCTAGCCTCAGACTCATGGTGATTGATCCTCCTGCCTCAGCTCCCCAGTGTTGGGGCTGCAGGTGTGAGGCACCATGCTGGGCTTTACTCTGTGACTCTGTTTTTGTTTGGTTTGTTTTTCGAGGTAGGGTCTCACTCTAGCCCAGGCTGACCTGAAATTCACTCTGTATTCTCAGGGTTGCCTCGAACTCACAGCAATCCTCCTACTTCTGCCTCACGAGTGCTGGGGTTAAAGATTTGTGCCATTATGCCCTACTTTTTTTTTTTTTTTTTTTTTTTTTTTTTTTTGAGGTAGGGTCTCACTCTAGCCCAGGCTGCTGACCTGAAATTCACTATATAGTCTCAGGGTGTCCTTGAACTCACAGCGATCCTTTTCTGTGACTCTGAATCTGGCCACACTTAACTCATCAAGTATTAAACACTTTAAGATGGCTGAATCAGCCTTGGTTCAATCCCCCAGTATCTACATAAAGCCAGATCAGAGTTCATTTGCAGAAGCAAAAGGCCAATGATGTGCCCATTTTTTCTCTCTCTCTTAAATACATAAATAAATATATTTTTAAAATGGCTGGCAGAAGCTGGGTGTGGTGGCACATGCCTTTAACCCCAGCACTCGGGAGGCAGATTGCCCTGAGTTCGAGGCCACCCTGACAATACAGAGTGGATTCCAGGTCAGTCTGGGCTAGAGACCCTGGTGTGCCCATTCTCTCTCGCTTTCTCAAATAAATAAGTAAAAATAAAATTTTTTTAAAAAGCGGCAAGTTGGAGCCAGATGTGCTGGCGCACGCCTTTAATCCCAGCACTGGAGAGGCAGAGGTAGGAGGATCTTCATGAGTTCGAGGCCACCCCGAGACTACATAGTGAATTTCAGGTGAGCCTGAGCTAGAGTGAAACTCTACCTTGAAAAACTAAAAGAAAAAAAAAAACCACCCCAAAACCAAAGCTCACTTCACAAGGAGTTTTATTCTGGAACCAAGTATGAGTGACTGGTTAGCCCAAATACCATGTTCCCATGTAGTATAAGATTTATACTTTAGCCGGGCATGGTGGCACACGCCTTTAATCCCAGCACTCGGGAGGCAGAGGTAGGAGGATCGCCGAGAGTTCAAGGCCACCCTGAGACTACATAGTTAATTCCAGGTCAGCCTGGACCAGAGTGAGACCCTACCTTGCAAAACCAAAAAAAAAAAAAAAAAAAAAAAAAAAAAAAAAAAAGGTTTATACTTTAACAAGCCCAGCATGGTGGCGCATGCCTTTAATCCCAGCATTTGGAAGGCAGAGGTAGGAGGATTGCCATGAGTTCGAGGCCACTCTGAGAATATAGAGTGAATTCCAGGTCAGCCTGACCCAGAGTGAGACCCTACCTCAAAAATAAAACAGCCAGGCGTGGTGGCGCACGCCTTTAATCCCAGCACTGGGGAGGCAGAGTTAGGAGGATTGCCAGGAGTTCAAGGCCACCCTGAGACTACATAGTGAATTCCAGGTCAGCCTGGACAAAACCCTAAATAAATAAATAAATAAATGAATAAATAAATCAAACAAATAACAACAAAAAGATTTATAGTAACAGAACAAGAGCCAGGTGTGGTGGCCCATGCCTTCCTTTAATCCCAGCACTCGGGAGGCAGAGGTAGGAGGATCGCCATGAGTTCGAGGCCACCCTGAGACTAGAGAGTGAATTCCAGGTCAGCCTGGGCTACAGTGAGACCCTACTTCGAAAAACCAAAAAACAACAAAAAAATTTATTTACTTATATATGAGAGAGAGAAAGGGAGAGAATGGGTGGACCAGAGTCTCTAGCCACTGAACAAACACCAGACGCATGCACCACCCTGCGCATCTGACTTACATGGGTTCTGGGGAATCGAACCTGGGGCCTTAGGCTTCATAGGCAAGCACCTTAACTGCTAAAGCCCTAATTTTTCTTTTCCTCTCTCTTTCTTTTTTTTTTTTTGAGGCTAGGTCACATACTAGCCCAGGCTGGCCTTGAACTCACATTGATCCTTCTACCTCAGCCTCCCGAGTGCTGGGACAACAGGCATGAGCCATCATGCCTAACAACATGTCACTTTCAAATACATGGGTGGAAACATCAGTTAGGGGGGGGTGCAGCAAAAGTGGGGGAGGGGCTGGAGAGATGGCTTAGAGGTTAAGGTGCTTGCCTAAGGACCATATTCACATGCATCTGGAGTTTGTTTGCAGTGGCTAGAGGCCCTGGTGCACCCATTCTCTCCCTCTTTCTCCCTCTCTCTGTCTCTAATAAATAAATAAAAATAACAAAAATACTTTTAAAAAGTGGGGGTTGGTTTCTGCTCTAGGTCTCAAATGCTATCTCATGTCACTCTAACTTTTGTGTTGGTCAAGGACAGTTGATAGGTACTTGATAGTCATTAGGCTGCCAGGCCAGACACAGGTGGACAAAGAATGGCTATTACGGAACTAAAGGCAGCCAGAGATAATTCAGCTCAGAATCTGTAGTTTATCAACTCTTCAGAATCCCAGAGGTTCTTATCTGCCAATCTTATCAACACTTCACAATCTCAAAGTCCTTATCTGACAGTCTTGTGGAATCTTTATCATAGGTGTGGCTTTTTTCAGGGAACTTCAGTTCACATTTACTTTGAGACTAAGTTGTCCAGGTTGTCCTCAACTCAGGATCCTCATGCCTCAGTTGGCTGAGTGCTGAATTACAGGTGCCCCACAATGGCTGCCTAGCTTTGGACATGTTTGTGTTAGGTAGGATGTGGTGACTCACATCTGGAAACTGAGGCAGAAGGACCAGCAAATCTTAGGCCAGCCTGGGTTACATAATGAGACCCTGACTCTGAATGAATGAATGAATGAATGAATGAATGAACAAATGAATAAATAGGGCTAGAGAGATAGCTTAGCAGTTAAGGTGTTTGTCTGCGAAGCATAGGGACCCAGGTTTGATTCCTCAGTACTCAGTATCATGTAAGCCAGATGCACAAGGTGGCACATATGTCTGGAGTTCATGGGCAGCGGCTGGAGGCCCTGGGAATCCATTCTGTCTGTCTCAAATAAATAAATAAAATCACGATCATTATCAGTTTAAAAGTTTTATTTCTTAAAGGGAATTAAAAAATATGTACTCAAATATTTAAATCTTTTTCATGTCCTAAATTAGCTATTTTAGTCTTACATTTAAAACCCACTTTCTTGAGTAGAGCATAGGGGGCACATCTTCACAGAGTGTGTTTTAAACTAGGACAGTCAATGGTTCGGCTTCGGTCGGGCGCGGTGTTCAGACTGTTGTTCTGATAAAAGCCTGTGGCTCTGATGAAGCTGGAGAACACCTGCTCCTTGGGTGTGTAATTGCAGGGGAAGAACTGCGGCAGAGGAGAGAATGCACCATAGAGGCCTGCATTGGTTTTGTATATAATCATCTGAGGCTCTGATAGAGATGTCCCTGTACAGAGGGTCTTTGGGTCCAACATACAGGAAAACACGGGATTGCCAGGGTTCACACAGGGTGGTAGAGGGTCAGGCTTCGGGTCTGTGTCTGAATTGGGAGCTGAAGTACTTTTCTCGTCCTAGAAGACACAAAGAAGTCACTCATAAAATTGCATTTATCCTGTCACCTGCCCTCCCACATTTTCTTAGGTTTTCTTATTGTCTGTTTAAATCTTTATTTAATATTTATTTATTTACTTATTTATTTATTTTTGGTTTTTTGAGGTAGGGTTTCATTGTCATTTTTTATTTGCAAGCAGAGAAAGACAGAAAGAGAGAGAGAATGGGCGTGCCAGGGCAAACAAATACCAGATGCAGGTACCACTTTGTGCATCTGGTTTTATGTGGTACTGGGGAATCAAACCCAGGCCTTCAGGCTTTGCAGGTAAGTGCTTTAACCTCTGAGCCATCTCTCCAGTCCTAAATCTTTTCTCTTGAGATAAGGTTTCATGTAGCCTAGGCCAGCCTCTAAGTTACTGTGTAGCAAGGCTGGCCTTCAACTCCTGGTTCTCCTGCATCCTTCTCCCAAGTGCTGGGACTGCATGTGTGCACAGCCACTCTTTGGCTGCCTTTTAAAATGCTTTTTTTTTTCAAGGTAGGGTCTCTAACCCAGGCTGACCTGGAACTCACTCTGTAGTCCCCAGGCTGGTCTTGAACTCAGCAGGGATCCTACTACCTCTGTCTCCCAAGTGTTGGGATTAAAGGCCTGCATCACCACACCAGGCTCAACTCTGTTTCTTAATTAACCACAACTTTGCTTCACGCTGAAATGCTCAAAATTGTTTTTTGCACAGAGTCAAGCATCCCAGCCTCACCTGTGTAGAGGTCTTTGCTAAGAACTCAGCTGATGTGGAGCTACATCTTACTGCAGCTGACACAAGACCCCATCTTTTCTTTTTTAAATATTTTAAAAATATTTATTTATTTAGGTTTTTTTCGAGGTAGGGACTCACTGTAGCCCAGGCTGACCTGGAATTAACTATGTAGTCTCAGGGTGGCCTTGAACTCAAGGCGATCCAACTACCTCTGCCTCCCGAGTGCTGGGATTAAAGGGGTGCGCCACCACGCCTGGCTAAAATATTTATTTATTTAGGTTTTTCGAGGTGGGGTCTCACTCTGGCCCAGGCTGACCTGGAATTAACTATGTATTCTCAGGGTGGCCTTGAACTCAAGGCGATCCTCCTACCTCTGCCTTCCGAGTGCTTGGATTAAAAGCGTGTGCCACCACGCCCTGCTTTAAAATATTTATTTTTATTTATTTGAGAGAGAGAGAATGGGTGTGCCAAAGCCTCTAGCCACTGCAAACAAACTCCAGATGTGTGTACCACCTTGTGCATCTGGCTTACGTGGGACCTGGAGAATCGAATCTGGGTCCTTAGGATTCATAGGCAAGCGCCTTAACTACTAAGCCATCTCTCCAACCCAAGACCCCATCTTTTCTATGGTTCTCTGAAACAAAGCCTCACTCCATAGCCTAGGCTGGCCTGGAACTATTGGTTATCCTCCTGCCTCCTGAGCCCTGGAATTACCAGCCTTATTGATAATCGTGAGGCAATGTGTATTGATAATCATAAGGTGTGGTGTGATGGGAGTCACGCCAGCTTGGCCTACATAGCAAGTTCCAGGCCAGCAAGCGCTATGTAGTAAACACCTGTCTCAAAACACAGAAACAAGCCGGGCATGGTGGCACATGCCTTTAATCCTAGCACTCGGGAGGCAGAGGTAGGAGGATCGCCATGAGTTCAAGGCCACCCTGAGACTACAGAGTGAATTCCAGGTCAGCCTGGGCCAGAGTGAGACCCTAGGTCAAAAAAAAAAAAATTAAAATTAAAAAAAAACACAGAAACAAGGCATAGGTATGGTTGAGACAAGCCTGGAGAATCCCAGTCAGGTGGAGGTAAGGGGTTCAGGAGTTCAAGGTCAGGCAGAGATACTTGAAAGGTCTTTAAAAAAAAAAGTCAGGCCAGGCGTGGTGGTGCACACCTTTAATCCCAGCACTTGGGAGGCAGAGGTAGGAGGAGTGCTGTGAGTTCGAGGCCACCCTGAGACTACAGAGTGAATTTCAGGTTAGCCTGGGCTAGATGAGACCCTACTTCGAACAAAAGCCACACACAAATGATTTTTTTTTTTTTTTTTTTGGTGCCACCACCATGCCCGGCACAAATGATTATTTTGAATATTTTGCTAAGATAGCTGGTCAGCAACCATTATTTACAGGACAGTTCATTACCATTATAAATGATCTTTAAAAAGAGATCTAAATGCGCACCTTGAATCACAGCAGAGGCAGAAGTAGGAGGATCCCTGTGAGGTTAAGACCATTCAGACTACATAGTGAATTCCAGGTCATCCTGGGCTACAGCAAGACCCTACCTCAAAGAGAGGGGGAAAAAAAAAGAGCCAGGCATGGTAGCATATTCCTTTAATCCCCGCACTCTGGAGGTGGAGGTAGGAAAATTGCCATTACTTCAAGGCCACCCTTAGGCTGCATAGTGAATTTCAGGTCAGCCTGGGTTAGAGCAAGACTCTACTGCAAAGACGAAGGAAGGAAGGGAGGAAGGGAGGGAGGGAAGGAGGGAAGAAAGAAAGAAAGAAAGAAAGAAAGAAAGAAAGAAAGAAAGAAAGAAAGAAAGAAAGAAAGAAAGAAAGAAAGAAAGCCAGGCATCAGGCATGGTAGCACACACCTTTAATCCTAGCACTCAGGAGGCAGAGGTAGGAGGATCACTGTGAGTTCGAGGCCACCCTGAGACTACATAGTGAATTCCAGGTCAGCCTGGACCAGAGTGAGACCCTACCTCGAAACACCAAAAAATTATTTAAAAAAAAAAAAAAAGAAAGAAAGAAAAAGAACAAGAAAAAGTAAAAATTAATCCTAAAATGAGTTTGTGGAAGTGCCTTGAGGCTGAGTCCTCTATTTACTGCCCAGTCAGGGGCTCTCTAGCCCATGCGCAGTAAACTAGGATTTGTGAACCCAGAAAGTGCCTTGAGAACTGTGTGACTCTAGAACTAGAATTAGCCCTTGTACTAATTTGTCACGGTCTCCTTAAAATTAAAGTCTGGTTACTTTGACTTGTTCAAAGCATGGGTTAAAGGGTGTGGTGTGGTGTGCGGTAGCACACACCTTTAGTTCCAACACTTGGGTGGTTGCGGTAGGAAGATCACTGTGAGAGCAACCTGGGGCTACAGAGGAGTTGAGAGGCAGAGGTGGGAGGATCGCCATGAGTTCGAGGCCACCCTGAGACTACATAGTGACTTCCAGGTCAGCCTGAGCTAGAGTGAGACCCTACCTCAAAAAGCAAAACAAAAATTTCTATCAAACTGAAAAGAGAGACTGATGGAGAGTGAAGTTTCAAAGGAGAAAGGGGGGGGGGGAGGGAGGGAAGTACCATGGGGATACTGTCTACAATTAAAGAAGTTGTCAATAAAAAAAAAAAAAAAAAAGTTTCTTCATTAGCCTTTGTACCCAATGGATACCAAAACCACCTCCCCCCCCCCCCCAAAACCCCAAAGAGTTGAGGAACAGCTCACTGGTAATGTTCAATCCTTGGTTACCAGAAAACACACATATACACCAGGTCCCAGGTCCAATTGTGAAATACATTTCTGTTCGTACTGGGCCCCTGGGCCCACCACCTTCTTTCTGAAAGGTTTATTTTTCTTTTAGTTTAATCACCAGTAAGAGACAGAAAAACTGAACCGCCCACTGTTTACATTAGCAGTGAGTATAAGTGCATTGTGGTTTTTTCTGTCCTCACACCTGCTTTTGGAAAAGGCACAGTGTACATTAAAACGAAGGTACCAGGGCTGGGTTTTTTTTTAAATTATTATTATTTTTTTCCCCCGAGGTAGGGTCTCAGTGTAGCCCAGGCTGACCTGGAACTCACTCTGTAGTTCCAGGCTGGCTTGGAACTCAGAGAGATCCTATCTCTGCCTCGCGAGTGCTGGGTTTAAGCCCGGCTAGGGCCTACGTAGGCCCCAGGTTCTTCCTTACCACCCCAACTAGATAAGCAATATAAAACATGTATTTATTTATCTTGTTTCCACCGCGGCCGGTGGTTTGTAATGGGACACAGGGCATACCATCCCCCAACTGCCTTTACACTTAAGTAACCAAGGAGTGAATGAATAATGCATTTTCGTTTGCAATGCAAATGCTCGGCGGCTACCTACAAGAGGGGTGAGTGGGAATAGATGCGACCTCAGTTTCCCCTCCCCCAGTAAGTCGCTGTGTAGCCCGAGGCTAGCCTCGAACTCGCAGTGATCCTCCCGCTCCACCTCCCGAGGGCGCAAGGCGTGAGTCACCACGCCCGGTGGCTGGTGCCTCCAAGGGTTTTTTTTGTTTTTTGAGGTAGGGTCTCATTCTGGCCCAGGCTGACCTGGAATTCACTATGTAGTCTCAGGGTGGCCTTGAACTCATGGCGATCCTGCTACCTCTGCCTCCCAAGTGCTGGGATTAAAGGCGTGCGCCACCACGCCCGGCTTTGGTGCCTCCAATTTTATCCAAGGAAACCAACAAGCAAACCCAGTAGCCCTGCACCCAAACCCACCCGGTCGCAGTCGGCCGCGCTCGCCATCGTCTTTGCAAACGTCTTGGGAAAAGCAGGCTTCCTGCAGCCAGGGCTGCGAGCCGGCGGCCGCTCGCTGCCGGATGGACCCAACCGGCTGTCGGGTGGGTGGAAACGTCGACTCTGGGCAGTGGTGGCCGCCAGTCTCCATAGCAACCAGCCGCGGGCTTCGGAAGCCTGGCCGTGGAGCGCCGCCTGCCCGCTTCCTGCAGCCTCCGGGCGGCGGGCCGCGCTGCCCTTCGGGAGCTGTAGTTCTTTCCTCCTACCGCCGCCCGGCAGGAGGCGCGGGCGGGACTACAACTCCCGGCATGCCTCTCGGCACCGCGCCTACCGTCGCGTCCCAGCTGGGGACGCCCGGGAGCAGGTTGTTGTTTTTATGAGAGGCGTCACTGGCGTCCGGTGCCGTGACCGCCGCCACCGTGACAGACGCCGGCGCCCGGGCGGAGGTGGCGTTGCCCCGTCAGGTACGGTCCCTGGGCGAGCGTGGGCGCCGCGGGCCGGCTTCGTGGGCGCGGGCCGAGGGCCGCCTAGCCGGAGCCCACGCGGCAGGCAGGCAGGGTGTGGGGCGCGCTCCTGCCCCGCGGGTGACGTGGGCCGGGCCGGGCCGGGCGGGGAGCGAGGGCAGCGGCGCCCGTCCCCCTCCTGCGCTCGCCCGGCTCGCAGGGGTCCCGCTCGGGGGTCCCGGCCGGCCCGCTCGGGCTTGCGGACCCGGGTGGGCGCTGTCGACCAGCGGGCCACGCCGCGCCTCCTGCAAGTCACAAGGTCACCGGCCGCCGCGGCTCACGCTCGACCTGTCGCCGGCAGCGCTGCGTGTCACGGGTTTCTGCCACCTCCTCGAGTTCAGGCCGTGGGAGGACGGGCCGAAAAGTGGACGCGTGTTCTGTGCGCTGGACGCCTGCTTGCTCGCGAGCTCGCTTTGAGATCGGGTCTTGTTACTTTAGCTCTGGTTGCCCTGCTTTACATATGGCCCAGCCTGGCCTCACATGCCCTGCAGCCCTCCTGCCTCAGCCTCCCAAGTGCTGGCGTATAGGGGTCAGCCACTGTGCCTCCTTCAATGCATGCAAATGTTATGTACACATATACATGAAACTTGATTTACTTGATACAGAGAAAAGGAGGGGAGAGAGGGAGGCGCGCCAGTGCCTCCAGCCACTACAAACAAACTCCAGGTGCATGTGCCACCATGTGCATCTGGCTTACTGGGACCTGGAGAATCGAACCGGGGTCCTTAGGCTGCGCAGGCGTACACCTTAACCGCTAAGCCACCTCTCCAGCCCCTAATGCCTGTTTTTTAAAATTTGTTTGTTTATTTTATCGGGGCTGAGATGTAATCTTTTTTTTTTTTTTGAGGTAGAGTCTCACTCTAGTCCAGGCTCACCTGGAATTCACTGTACTTTCAGGGTGGCCTCAAACTCACAGCAGTCTACTTACCTGTGCCTCCGGAGTGTTGGGATTAAAGGCGTGCACCACCATGCCCGCTTTTTTTTTTTTTTTTTTTTTTGACATGGAATTCTCTTTTTTTTTTTAAACTTTTTTTTCTGATTTATTTATTTATTAGAGACGGGGTGGGGGGAGAATGAGAATAGGCATGCCAGGGCATCTCGTCACCGCAAACAAACTCCAGACGCATGCGATAACATGTGCATCTGCCTTACATGGGACCTGGAGAATCGAACCTGGATCCTTAGGCTTCACAGACAAGTGCCTTAACCATTAAGCCCTCTCTCCAGTCCGAGATGGAATTCTTAAGATATTTGGTGTTGCGTTATTGTAATCGCAGGTACTAAAGAGGCTGAAGCAAGAGGATGTCAAGTTTGAGGCCAACCTGGGCAATTTAGTGGAGCCCTGTCTTAAAATTTAAAGTTTGAAGGCTGGGTGTGGCAGCACACACCTTTAATCCCAGCACTCGGGAGTCAGAGGTAGGATTGCTGAAAGTTGGAGGCCACCCTGAGACTACATAGTGAATTCCAGGTCAGCGTGGGCTAGGGTGAGACCCTACCTCTAAAACCAAAAAAAAAACAAAAAACAAATAAACTGGAAACAAAAGAAATTCTAGAGTTATTGCTGCAGAATCCATAGACTATATGAATTTCAATAGAAATTATTTTGGTGTGAAGAAAGAATTTAATTAGTTGTATTGGAGAGATTTAAACAATTTATTTTTATTTATTTCTTCTTTTTTTTTTTCATTCTCAGGGTGGCCTCGAACTCACTGCAATCCTCCTACTTCTGCCTCCCAAGTGCTGGGATTAAAGGTGTGTGCCACCACACACGGCAAAAATTTACTTTACCCTACTTTTTTGTTTTTCGAGGTAAGGCCTCACTCATGCTCAGGCTGACTTGGAACTCTCTGTAGTCCCAGGCTGGCCTTGAACTCACAGCAGTCACAGAGATCCTCCTACCTCTGCTGGGATTAAAGGCACCACACCCAGCTAATCTTTGTTTTTTGTTTTGAGTCAGGATCTCTGCAGCCCAGGCTCACCTGGACTCTGTAGCCTCAGGCTGGCCTTCAGCTCACAGAGTTCTCTTACCTCAGCCTCCCAACTGCTGAAATTAGAAGTGTACCCTCTTTAGATCTATATCTTCCCTGGAGAGCAAAATCAAGATTAGAGTCGGGCGTGGTGGCGCACGCCTTTAATCCCAGCACTTGGGAGGCAGAGGTAAGAGGATCGCCATGAGTTCGAGGCCACCCTTAGACTACATAGTGAATTCCAGGTCAGCCTGAGCTAGAGTGAGACCCTACCTCGAAAAACCGGAAGAAAAAAAAAAAAAAAAGATTAGAGTGTTTTGCCTTTCAGACTGGGCAGTCTATTTTTGAGGTAGGGTCTCACTCCAGCCCAGGCTGACCTGGACTCTGTAGCTTCAGGCTGCCTGGCAGCACTCTTCCTCAGCCTCTGGCATCAGAGACATGGGCCGCCTCGCTGGGGTGGTCTTGATCTCAGCAAGTAACCCTAAGTATTGACATCACTGTAGAGCACTTTCTTGTTCACTGTGAGCATTTACCTGTGAAAGTACGAAAGTTAGCAAGCTGGGCTTAGGAGGTGGAGGCAAGAGAATGAGTTCAAGGACATCACCCTCCCCCACACTGGGAGTTCTAAAGCTCCGCGGGCTGTGGGAGACTGTCTCAGAGAAAAAAGGAGGCAGTTATAACTCTGCACTTTAATTTTGTTGCTTTGTGGGATATTTTGGACTGTTAATTTAATCTCTTGTTACACTGGATGCAGATAGGTCAGTGTTTTTCATCTAATACTGTGTTTATCATTATCAGCCGTAGGAATCGAGATCTACCTCAGTCCCAATGGTCATGACCTCATTTTATGTTTTATTTTAGTTAAAAAAAATTTACTTATTTAAAAACATAGAGAAGGCTGGGCATGGTGGCGTACACCTTTAATCCTACCACTCGGGAGGTAGAGGTAGGAGGATCGCCATGAATTCGAGGCCACACTGAGACTACATAGTGAATTCCAGGTCAGCCTGGGCCGGAGTGAGACCATATCTCGAAAAACAAAAAAAAAAAAAAAAAAAAAACAACCAAACCAAAACAAACAAAAAAAAACAACAGAGAAGGACAGAAGGAGGGAGGGGGAGAGAGAATGGGTACCAGAGCCTCTAGCCATTGCAAATGAACTCCAGATGCATGTGCCACCTGGTGCATCTGGCATTACATGGGTCCTGGGGTATCTAAGCCAGGTCATCAGGTATTGTAAACAAGTGCCTTAACTGCTGAGCCATCTTTCTAGCCCTAAAACTAAGATTTTAATAAAATATTCTGAAGGTTTTACATTGTTTTATTTATTTATTTATTTATTATTTTTCTTGTTTTTTTTTTGTTTTTTTCCAGGTAGGGTCTCACTCTAGCTTAGGCTGACCTGGAATTTACTATGTCATCTCAGGGTGGCCTTGAACTCACTGTGATCCTCCTATCTCTGCCTCCCAAGTGCTGGGATTAAAGGTGTGTACCACCATGCCCAGCTTTCTGATTTATTGATTTATTATTCATTTATTTTTTTGGCTTTTTCGAGGTAGGGTCTCACTCCAGCCCAGGCTAACCTGGAATTCACTCTGTAGTCTCAGGGTGACCTTGAATTCAGGATGATCCCCCTTCCTCTGCCTCCCCAGGGCTGGGATTAAAGGCATTTGTGCCACCACCACACCCGGCTCTTTTTTATTTTTGTGACAAAACCTTTATTAACATTTTAAACAGCTGTTACTGAAACTGGTAATTTCTAAACTTAAATTGGGGCCAATGGCTGGTGCAGAGTAATGCCATCCTTGGCCACTGTGAATGGACTGGAGAATTAACAGCCTCCCCTCAGACTCATTCTGGATGTATCTTACCAGTATGTTCTGTTTTTTAATTTTGTATATTTTGTGTTTGCTTAATATATTATGCTTTGGGTCCATTCCTAGGGTCAGAAGGATTTACACTTGATTGATGTATCTGATTTATTAATTTGTCTCACAGTATTGCTACATATATATTTTTTGGTTTTTCAAGATAGGGTCTCAGTCTAGCTCAGACTGTCCTGGAATTCACTTTGTAGTCTCAGGGTGGCCTTGAACTCACAGCAATCCTCCTACCTCTGCCTCCCAAGTGCTGGGATTAAAGGCGTGTGCCACCACGCCTGGCTTATAATTGTATTCTTTTTTTTTTTTTTTTTTTTTTTTGGTTTTGCAAGGTAGGATCTCACTCTGGTCCAGGCTGACCTGGAATTAACTATGTAGTCTCAGGGTGACCTCGAACTCTTGGCGATCCTCCTACCTCTGCCTCCTGAGTGCTGGGATTAAAGGCGTGCTCCACCACGCCCAGCTATAATTGTATTATTATTCAAGTTGAAAGATTTTTAAAAATTGGGTCAGTGTTAGCTGCAAAGATAGCTTTTAAGACTGTGGACATACAGCAGGCCTGAGAAGCCTCCACTGCTTTAAACCAGAAACTGCAGACTCATCTAACAGTGCAGAACCTCCAGAGACCTAATCGTGTCTGTGGTTAAGGCGAGGAAGTTGCCAATAACTTGTGTTCCTGACAGTTGAAAGATTTCACTCGATGAAAACAAAACAAGTTACTTTCAAAGAGGTATGACTAAATCATCTATCTCTTTGTGTTCTAAGATGAAATTTAGCACTTCCTTATGAAGGATTGCATGTAACTCACACATTTAGAGAGTTTTAAAGAAAGGAATTTAATGTGTGGGAAGCTGTTCAGGAGCCTGTAGCAGGAGTTACAGTGTCCTGCAATCACATGAATGAAGCCAGAACCCTGTCCACAAATCACAATCCCCCTCAGGTTTAGAATGCAGCATACTGAAATGTTTAAAGAGTCATGGGAAATGAGTGTTTCATGTTGAGCAAAGAACTGCTGAGGGACCTGGAAGGAGCAGCCAGCTACCATCATGGAGTGCTGTGGTACCACACATCCCATATGCAAGTGAAGTCATTAAGTGGCCGAATGACTCACCTGTGTATGTTAAGTATTTTTGGCTGGTATGTGACTTTCATCTAGCATATTAACACCTGAGAAGCTGGTGACGATGTGATGGCCTTTGATGGAGAAGTCTGACAGTGTCACAGGGGTTTTGCTTGCTGTATTGGTGGAGCGTTCTCTGGGTTGAAGAAGCCCTGGCTGACCATGTGCACATAAAGCCTCAAGCTGTTGATGGCCCTTCTGTAGTAGAGCTTGTACTTCTTGTCTGTGTCATGGTTACAAGCACGAGACATGAATCATGAGTGTGACTGAACAGGAAGCAGATCCTTTTTAATGTGTAAAGTGGGACTTTAGGTTGATTTCATGAGCAGTGAGACCATATTACATACAAAACGACAGGTCCTCTTGACATGACACATGAAATGTGTGAGCGATGGAGTTGAGATGCCTTCAGTGCTCAGACTGGCCACCATCCCATCTGACTGTCTGAGGTTTACCTCAAGTTAGGGTGACAGAACATTTTTGTGAAAGTAGGGTTTTAGAAATTTCCGAGATCATTTCAAGGGCTTTATCAGTAAGCAGCTACTGAGAGTAAAAGGAAACAAGCAAGTATGGTGCATCTTGGGTTGGTAATGAGAACTTTGGAAAATTAGTTGGTAGTCAGATGACATTTTATTGTCTAATATTACTACTGGAGGGCAGGCTCTGCAGTCAGGCACAGATTCTAAGAAGTAAGAAACTAAATGGGCTGGAGAGATGCCTTAGCTGTTAAGCCTAAGGACCCTGGTTTGATTTTCTAGAACCCATGTAAGCAAGATGCACGTGGTGGCGCATGTATCTGGAGTTCCTTTGTAGTGGCTAGAGGCCCTGGAGCACCCATTATCTCTCTTTCTGTCTCTTTCTTAAATAAAAATAATTTTTTTTTAAAGAAAAGCCAACCACTCAAAAAAAAAAAAAACCTACAGCTTGTGAAATCTGATCATCAGCTATTTACAAATAAAGAGAAAAAAGCCGGGTGTGGTGGCACATGCCTTTAATACCAGCTCTCAGAGGGCAGAGGTAGGAAGGATCACTGAAGTTGCCCTGAGATTGACTACAGAGTGAATTCCAGGTAAACCTGGAGTAGAGAGAGACCCTACCTTGAAAAACCAAAAAAATAACATAGAGAAGACAGCTGTACAAAAATTAGAGCCCATTGTGAAAAGGATGTGTAAAATATAAGCTGTTTACTTAGTATATATTTTTGTTCTACTTTTTAAAAATTTATTAAGGTATGTGGTCTCACTGGCTGACCTGGTACTCACTTTGGCCTTAAATTCAGAGTGATCCTCCTACCTCTGCCTCCCGAGTGCTGGGATTAAAGGCGTGCGCCACCATGTCCTGCTAAACAGCACTTTTAAAATTTTTCTTTCTTTATTATTTTTTGGTTTTTCGAGGTAGGGTCTCACTCTAGCCCCGGCTGACCTGGAATTCACTATGTAGTCTGTCTCAGGGTGGCCTTGAACTCAACAGCTATAAATTTTTATTTTGGGCGAGGGTGGAGGAAACACACCTTGTGGGGGTGGGGGAAGATGGTCTGTGTCTTCAGATATGGTGCTTGGTACTTGCTGTTTCCTCCTCGGATGTGTATGTGGGATTTGTTACACATGCTCACAGCAGGAAACTGATGAGGTAAGAGTGCTGATTGTAGAACTTGTCTGAAGAGGTTAGCCTGCTGTATAAAGGCATCACTACATCTTGAGCTTACTCCCATTCTTTAGGGCTTTTTCATTTCTGTATTTTTCGCTCTGTTTGTGCTTTCAACTTTTTATTTTTAGTGACAAATTCTGTAGTCCAAGCTGGCCTGGAACCCAGCTGATTAGCCCAGAATGGCCTTGAATTTCTGATCTTCCTGCTTTTGCCCCTCTAGTGCTTGGATTACGTCCATGGGCCACCACAGTTGGCTGTTATTTTGTTTTGAGAGTTTTTTTTAAATTCTTTTAAAAAAATTATTTATTTGAAAGAGGGAGAGAGGGAAAGAGGCAGAGAGAGAGAGAATGGGTGCACCAGTGCCTCCAGCCACTGCAAACGAACTCCAGACACACGCACCATCTTGTCCTTCTGGCTTGCATGGTTCTTGGGGAATTGAACCTAGGTCCTTTGGCTTCACAGGCAAACACTTAACCACTAATCTCTCTAGCCCTATTTTGGTTTTTTTGAGGTAGGGTCTCACTCTAGCTCAGGCTGACCTGCAATTCACTATGTTGTCTCAGGGTAGCCTCAAACTCTTGCCAATCCTCTGGCCTCTGCCTCCCAAGTGCTGGGATTAAAGGCATGCGCCACCATGTCCAGCTGTATTCTTTCTTTCCTTTTTTTTTTTTTTTTTTTTTTTTTTTTGGAGGTAGGGTCTCAGTCTAGCCCAGGCTGACCTGGAATTCATTATGTAGTCTCAGGGAGGCCTTGAACTTACAGCCCAGCTTCTCCTGCCTGCCTTCCTTCCTTCCTTCCTCTTTTTTTTTTTTTTGAGGTAGGGTTTCTTGTAGCCCAGGCTGACCTGGAATTCACTATGTAGTCTCAGGCTGGCCTCGAACTTATGGCCACCACTCCCAGCTTCTTCTTCTTTTTTTTTTTTTTTCTTTTTTGGTTTTTCGAGGTAGGGTCTCACTCTGGCTCAGGCTGACCTGGAATTCACTATGTAGTCTCAGGGTGGCCTTGAACTCTCGGCGATCCTCCTACCTCTGCCTCCCAAGTGCTGGGATTAAAGGCGTGCGCCACCACGCTTCATTTTTTAAAAAATTTAATTATTTGAGAGAGAGAAAGAGGTGGGGGGGGGGAATGGGCATGTCAGGGCCTCCAGCCACTGCAAAGGAACTCTAGATGCATGCTCCCCCTTGTGCATCTGGCTTATGTGGGTCCTGGAGAATTGAACCCGGATTCTTTGGCTTTGCAGGCAAGCACCTTAAAACATATAAGGTAGGGTCTCACTCCAGTGCAGGTTCACCTGTAACTCAAACTTAGTCCTAGGCTGACCACTCTGCCTCCTGGGTGCTGGGCATGTACCACTTTTTGCATCCAGTTTAATCTGAGTGCTGGGGAATGAAATCCAGGCTAGTAGGCTTTGTCAGGGAAGCACCTTTAACCCTAAGCCATCTTCCTAGACCCAGTTTAGATTTTCTTTGCATTCATGTACTCACTTAATTATTTTTATTTTATTTTTCTAGCTAAGGTCTTATTGTAGCCCAGGTTGACCTGGAATTCACTATATAGTCTCAGGGTAGCCTTGAACTCATCAGCCTTCCTCCTGCCTCTATCTCCCATTGGCTGGGATTAAAGACGTGCACCACCACGCTTGGCTTCACTTACTTTTGTTTGTTTGTTTGTTTGTTTTCTTGAGGTAGGGTCTCCCTCTATCCCAGGCTGACCTGGAATTCACTATGCAGTCTCAGGGTGGCCTCAAACTTTTGGTGATTCCCCCTTCCTCTGCCTCCCGAGTGCTGCGATTAAAGGCGTGCGCCACCATGCCTGGCTTCTTACTCACTTTTGAGAACGAAACATAACCAAGAGATAGGACAGCTATAGAACTTATGCTTTTTTTTTCAATAGGGTCACTTGTTGGCCAGGAACTCACCATATGGTGGAGTATGACATGGAACTTCTGCTCTTCCTGCCTCTACTTCCTAATGTTGGGATTACAGGCCTTTACCACTGCCCCTGGTTTATGCAGTGCTGGGACACATTTGGGGCTTCTTGCATGCTAGGTGTAGATACTACCAACTGAGCCAGCCCCTCAGCTTTAAATCACCTTTCTGTCCCCTGGAATAAATTTCTTTTAAAGAAACTTTTTATTGACTTTTTATTTTAGATTTTATTTTCATTTGTTTGTTAGAGATAAGAGAGGGAGCGAAAGTGAGAATGGGCACGCAAGGGCCACTAGCTACTGCAGAAGAACTCCAGAATGGTGGAGTATGACATGGAACTTCTGCTCTTCCTGCCTCTACTTCCTAATGTTGGGATTACAGGCCTTTACCACTGCCCCTGGTTTATGCAGTGCTGGGACACATTTGGGGCTTCTTGCATGCTAGGTGTAGACACTCCCAACTGAGCCAGCCCTCAGCTTTTTAAATCACCTTTTCTGTCCCTGGAATAAAATTTCTTTTAAAGAAACTTTTTATTGACTTTTTATTTTAGATTTTATTTTCATTTGTTTGTTAGAGATAAGAGAGGGAGCGAAAGTGAGAATGGGCACGCAAGGGCCACTAGCTACTGCAGAAGAACTCCAGATGCATGTGCCACCATGTATATATCTGGCTAACGTGGGTCCTGGAGAGTTGAACCTGGGTCCTTTGGCTTTGCAGGCAAACACCTTAACTGCTAAGCCATCTCTCCAGCCCCTGGTGTAATTTTTTTTTTTTTTTTTTTGTTTTGCGAGGTAGGGTCTCACTCTGGTCCAGGCTGACCTGGAATTAACTATGTAGTCTCAGGGTGGCCTTGAACTCTCGGCGATCCTCCTATCTCTGCCTCCCGAGTGCTGGGATTAAAGGCGTGCGCCACCACGCCCGGCTAATTTTTTAATATACTTGTCTAGCTGGGAGTGGTTGTAATCTTAGCACTTGGGTGTCTTGCATTCTAGGATAGCCTGTGGTGCTACATAACAACATCTTGTCTCAAAACAAATAATCAGTATCACTACAGCTATTAAAAAAAAGATAAACCACCTTAGGAATCTGCTAAGGGGCTGGAGAGATGCCTTAGTGGCTAAGGTGCTTGCCTACGAAGCCTAAGGACCCAGGTTTCATTCCCCAGAACCCACATAAGCCAGATGCACATGGTGGCACACATATCTGGAGTTGCTTTGCAGTGGCTAGAGTCCCTGGTGTGCCCATTCATTAATTCATTCTCTCTCTCATAAATAAAAATAAGGAATAGGGGCTGGAGAGATGGCTTTAGCAGTTAAGGTGTTTGCCTGCAAAGCCAAAGGATCCCGGTTCGATTCTCCAGGACCCACATAAGCCAGATGCACAAGAGGCACATGCATCTGGAGTTCGTTTGCAGTGGCTGCATGCCCTGGCACACCCATTCTCTTTCTCTCTCTGCCTCTTTCTCTCTCTCAAATAAATAAATAAAATATATTTTAAAAAATAAGGAATAAGCTGGGCTTGGTGGCGCATGCCTTTAATCCCAGCACTTGGGAGGCAGAGGTAGGAGGATTGCCATGAATTCAAGGCCACCCTGAGAATACGGAGTGAATTCCAGGTCAGCTTTGGCTAGAGTGAGACCCTACCTCAAAAAAACAAAGTAACAAACAAACAAAAAAGAATAAAATATTTTAACGGGCCGGACATGGAGGCACATGCCTTTAATAGGAGGATCACTGAGTTTGAGGCCACTCTGAGACTACATAGTGAATTCCAGGTCAGCCTGGCTAGAGTGGAACCCTACCTCAAAAAACCCAAAACAAAACAAAACAACCAAAGCAAAAAACAAAAAACACACACACAAATTTTAAAGAATTCTTGGCTAGGGCTGGAGAGATGGCTTATGCACAAGGTGGTGCATGCATTTGAAATTTGTTTGCAGTGGTGGGAAGCCCTGGAGTACCCATTCTCTCTCTCTCTCTTAAAAAAAAAAATCTGGGCTGCAGAGATGGCTTAGTGGTTAAGCACTTGCCTGTGAAGCCTAAGGACCCTGGTTTGAGGTTCTAATCCTCAGGACCCACGTAAGCCTGATGCACAAGGTGGCACATGCATCTAGAGTTCGTTTGCAGTGTCTGGAGGCCCTAGCGTGCCCATTCTCTTTCTCTCCCTCTGCCTCATTCTCTCTCTCAAATAAATAAATAAAAACAAAAATATTTTTTAAAAATTTATTAAAAGAAAGAAGAAGCCAGGTGTGGTGGTACATGCCTTTAATCCCAGTACTAACTCAGGGAGCAGAGGTAGGAGGATAGCTGTGAGTTGAAGGACAGTCTGGGACTACAAAATGAGTCCAGGTTGACCTGAGCTAAACTGAGACTTCGGAAAAACTAAAAGAAGAAGGACAGGGAAAGGAGTAACAAAAGAAGCCAAGCCAGGTGTGGTGGCACATTGCCTATAATCCTAGCACTCAGAAGGCACAAAGACAGGAAAAAAGCCACAAGTTCAAAGTCAGACTGCACCTATATAGCTCTGTGGCAACCAAGGTTATAATGAGGCTCTCTCTCAAAAATTTAAAAAAAAAAAAAAAAAAAAAAATAATGCCTTTATTCCTTAGTCCCAGCACTTGGGAGGCAGAGGTAGGAACATAGCCATGAGTTCGAGGCCACCCTGAGACTACATAGTTAATTCCAGGTCAGCCTGGGCTACCTCAAAGCCAAAAAAGAATGATCACTAAGAACTTAGGAGATTCTTTTTTTTTTTTTTTTTTTTTAATTTTAATGTTGTTGTAGGTGTTGTTTTTCAAAGTAGCGTCTCACTCTAGTCCAGGCTGACCTGGAATTTACTCTATATTCTCAGGGTGGCCTTGAACTCACGGTGCTCCTCCTACTCCTGCCTCCCAAGTGCTGGGATTAAAGGTGTGCACCACCACACCTGGATAATTTTAATTTTTTAAAATTTTTATTTATATATTTTTTTGAGAGTGAGAGCAAGACAGAGGGGATGGGTGCACCAGGGCCTCCAGTCACTGCAAACGAACTCCAGATGCAGGCAAGTGCCTTAACCACTAAGCCATCTCTCCAACTCTTTTTTTTTTTTTTTTTTTTTAAATGTATGTATGTATGTGTATAAATTTACTTGCAAGCAAAGAGAGAAGACAGAATGAGAATGGCAGGGCCTCCAGTCACTGCAAAGGACTCCAGATGCATGCACTACTTTGTGCATCTGGCTTTAAGTGGATACTGGGGGATTGAACTCTAGTCGTTAGACTCTGCAGGCAAGCACCACTGAGCCATCTCTCCAGCCTTCTTTTTTCTGTTATGATAGGATCTCAGTTAAATGCCCAGGCAGGCCTTGAAGTTGAGATCCTTAGCCTCCTGGGCCTCTCTGGTGACAGGCCCACTTAAGACATGGATTCATGGCAGCTGTCCGGGTTGGCTTTCTCATCATACAGATGATGACTCAGCACTTGGCATTTATTTGCAACCTGTGGTTTGGTTCACTTCGGAATTACAGGATTGTGAGATAATAATGCCCTATTCTTCATTGTACCTCATTCTAGAAGCTATGGGTGTTGAGACCTTTTCTTCCTTCTTCCTAGTAAAATGTAGGTACTATTCAGGAATGATGTGGGGTACCATCATATCAGGTGATTCGTCCCAGCTCTAGTTAATGAGGTAATGTTAATGCTATTGTCATCTTCTTACATTATCGTACTTTTTTGTTTTTTGAGGTAGGGTCTTGCTCTAGCCTAGGCTGACCTGGAATTCACTATGTACTCTTGGTGGCCTCGAACTCATAGTGATCCTCTTACTTCTGCCTCCTGAGTGCTGGGATTAAAGGTGTGCACCACCAGGCCCAGCATTTTTTTTTTTTTTTTTTTAGTTTGATTTTGGTTTTTCGAGGTACGGTCTCACTGTAGCTCAGGCTGACCTGGAATTGACTCTATTCTCAGGGTGTTTTGTTTTTGAAGTTGGGTCTCACTCTAGCCCAAACTCACCTATAGAATTCACTCTGTAGTTCCAGGCTGGCCTTAGACTTGCAGTGACCCTCCTACCAGAGCCTTCTGAGGACTGAGACTAAAGGCATGCGTCACCACACCTGGCTACAAGATGTGCTTTTTGCTGTTTTTATTCTGGGACAAGGCCAGCCTGGCCTTGAATTTGAGTACTGGGATTACCAGCCTGTGTAATACTCCCTGGGTTATTGTTCCTGTTGACAGCTGCCACCTGGTGTTTAATATAATGCATTCAGCCTATGTGTCTTACTTGCCCTTGATAATTGTCCTAGATGTGATAGCAGTGGACATCTCAAAAGTCAGCAAGTGACAGACCAGCTGGTTTTCTCCTCATAACCACCCTTTTTGAAGTCCTCTAGTTTCAAAGACAGTTCCATGGTATGCGCTGAGGGTAGGAACTGTGTGTGATGATTCATATATTCAGCCCCTCAGGTGACTCTCAGGCTGAGTATGTGCCATCTTAGCCATCTCTCCAGCCTTGAAGGTGCTGTCTTGTAAAGCCTGCCTACCCAGGGTTAGTTCCTCTGTACCCACATTAAGCCAGATGCATAAAAGTGGCATACGTCTCGATGTTGTGCAATAGCAGGAGGCCCTGGTGTACCCCACAGTTTATTACAATTTTTTTTCTTTTTTTGGTTTTTTGAGGTAGGGTCTCACTCCAGCTCAGGCTGACCTGGAATTCACTATGTAGTCTCAGGGTGGCCTTGAACTCATGGTGATCCTCCTACCTCTGCCTCCCGAGTGCTGAGATTAAAGGTGTGTGCCACCATGTCCGACTGTTTATTTTAATTTTTTTGTTTTTGTTTATTTTTATTTATTAGCAGCAGAGAGAAAGAGGAGGAGTGAGTGGGAGAGAGAATGGGCGTGCCAGGGCCTACAGCCACTGCAAACGAACTCCAGGTGCATGTGCCACCTTGTACATCTGGCTCACGTGGGTACTGGGGAATCGAGCCTCTAACCAGGATCCTTAGGCTTCACAGGCAAGTGCTCAACTGCTCCGGCCCTGTTAATTATAATTTTTAAAATTTTTATGTATTTATTTATTTGAGAGAGAGGAAGAGGCAGATAGAGACTGGGCATGCCAGATCCTCTAGCCACTGCAAACGAACTCTAGATGCATGTGCCCCCTTGTGCATCTGGTGTACATGGGTCCTGCTGGGGAATGGAACTGGGGTCCTTAGGCTTCACAGGCAAATGCCTTAACTGCTAAGCCATTTCTGCAGCCCCTATTTATTATAATTTTTAAAAAATATTATTTATGTGCAAGTAGAGAGAAAGAGAATTGGCATGTTCGGGCCTTCAGTTGCTGCAAACTTCAGATGCATGTACCACTTTATGCATTGGGCTTTACATGGGTACTGGGGAATCAAGCCCAGGTTGTCAAGCTTCTTGGGCAAGGGTCTTAACCATTGAGCCATCTCTCTAGCCCCATAATTTTTTAAACATATATTTATTTGTTTGCAAGGGGGGGGGAAGAGGGCATCTTGCTACTGCAAATGAATTTTAGACTTGTGCCACTTCGTGCTTCTGGCTTTACATGGGTAGTGGGTAATCGAACCTAGGATGACAGGTTTTGTAGGCAAGTGCCTTTAACTGCTGAGCCATCTCTCCAGCCCAGTTTTTTATTATTTATTTATTTATTCATTTATTCATTTATTTTTTATTTTTATTTTTTGGTTTCTGAGGTAGGGTCTCACTTTAGCTCAGGCTGACCTGGAATTCACTATGTAGTCTCAGGGTGGCCTTGAACTCACAGTGATCCTCCTACATCTGCCTCCTGAGTGCTGGGATTAAATGCATGCACCACCATGCCCGGCTTAGTTTTTAAATTTTTTAAATTTTATTTATTTATTTGAGAGAAGCACACACAGAGAGACTGGGCACAACAGGGCCGCTAGCCACTGCAAATGAACTCAGGGTGCATGTGCTGCCATGTGCATCTCGCTTATGTGGGATCTGGGGAATTGAACCTGGGTCCTTAGGCTTTATAGGCAAGTGCCTTTTAAAATTCATTAATTAATCAATTTTAAAAGGATTTTATTTTTATTTATTTGACAGAGAGACAGAGCACGAGAGAGAGAATGGGTGCGTCAGGGCCTCCAGACACATGCACCATCTTGTGCATCTGTCTTACATAGGTACTGGACAACTGAACCTTGGTCCTTAGGCTTTGCAGGCAAGTGCCTTAACAGCTGAGCCATCTCTGTAGCCCTCATTTATTTATTATTTACTTGTTTGTTTATTTATTTATTTATTTATTTTTTTGAGGTAGGGTCTCACTCTATCCCAGGCTTACCTGGAATTCACTCAGTAGTCTCATAGTGGCCTGAAACTGCGATCCTCCTACCTCTGCCTCCCAAATGCTGGGATTAAAGGTGTGTGCTACCATGCCAGGCCCGGCGCTTATTTATTTTTTTGAGACAGGGTCTTGCAGTGCTGTCCTAGCCTGGCCTGGCTTTCACTCAGTAGCTCAGGTTGAATTTGCAGCACTCCTCCAGCCTCAGCCTCAAATACTAAGCTTATGGACGTGTGCTACTGTGCTCAGCTCTTTCCATTCTTTCAGCTCTTCCTGGTCAAAATCTGCATCTTGGGCTGGAGAGAGATGGCTTAGATTAAGCACTTGCCTGTGAAGCCTAAGGACCCCGTTTGAGGCTCAACTCCCAGGACCCATAAAGCCAGATGCACAAGGTGGCACATGCATTTGGAGTTCGTTTTCAGTGGCTGGAGGTCCTGTGCGCCCATTCGCGCTCTTTCTACCTGCCTCGTTTTTTCTTTCTATCTTATATAAATAAATAAATAAATAAATAAATAAATAAATAAATAAATAAATAAATAAAATCTTTTAAAAATCTGCATCTTCTTGTAGGATCTACACTGCTGTTTATTCGAGCAGTATGACTCCAGATTGTATCCTTGTTTTGAAGTTTGGTTGTATTATCTGTGGTAAATCTCAGTGGGTCATCTTTGATCTGCAGGTCCTTTATGCTTTGGGTCACATGTAGAGCTTCCTTTAGAAGCTATAAGCAAAAGTCCTACAACTTAATATGCTCTTTTATTTGTAGACCTGAAACATGTCTGAAAATTCCAGTGACAGTGACTCATCTTGTGGCTGGACTGTCATCAATCATGAGGTATGCTGTTTCAACTTTACTGATGTTCATAGCATTAGCGGTCATGTGTGTGGACTTACTAATGTTCCCAGCCTTCTTTTCACTTTTTGTTTTGATACGTGGTCTCACCAAGTTGCCCTGAGTGGCCTTGAGTTCACTATAACCCAGATCGATTTGAGCTTATGATCCTTCTGCCTCAGCTTCCTGAATAATCAGGATGATAAGCCTGTGCCACCGCAGGGTGTGTGGGGGGGGAGGTGGAAGGTGTTTTGAGACAGAATCTTACTGTGTGGCTCTGGCTGGCCAGTAACTCTTTGTAACCCACAGTGGCCTCACCTGCCTCTGTCCCCCAAGTGTTGGGATATTGCCACCATTCATTTATTTAATTGTTTTTTTTTTTGTTTTGTTTTGTTTTTTGAGGTAAGGTTTTACTCTAGTCCAGGCTGACCTGGATTCACTATATATTCTCAGGTGGCCTTGAACTCACAGTGATCCTCCTACATCTGCCTCCTGAGTGCTGGGATTAAAGGCATGCACCACCATGCCCGGCTTAGTTTTTAAATTTTTTAAATTTTATTTATTTATTTGAGAGAAGCACACACAGAGAGACTGGGCACAACAGGGCCGCTAGCCACTGCAAATGAACTCGGTGCATGTGCTGCCATGTGCATCTCGCTTATGTGGGATCTGGGGAATTGAACCTGGGTCCTTAGGCTTTATAGGCAAGTGCCTTTTAAAATTCATTAATTAATCAATTTTAAAAGGATTTTATTTTTATTTATTTGACAGAGAGAGCACGAGAGAGAGAATGGGTGCGTCAGGGCCTCCAGACACATGCACCATCTTGTGCATCTGCATTACATAGGTACTGGACAACTGAACCTTGGTCCTTAGGCTTTGCAGGCAAGTGCCTTAACAGCTGAGCCATCTCTGTAGCCCTCATTTATTTATTATTTACTTGTTTGTTTATTTATTTATTTATTTATTTTTTTTTGAGGTAGGGTCTCACTCTATCCCAGGCTTACCTGGAATTCACTCAGTAGTCTCATAGTGGCCTGAAACTGCGATCCTCCTACCTCTGCCTCCCAAATGCTGGGATTAAAGGTGTGTGCTACCATGCCAGGCCCGGCGCTTATTTATTTTTTTGAGACAGGGTCTTGCAGTGCTGTCCTAGCCTGGCCTGGCTTTCACTCAGTAGCTCAGGTTGAATTTGCAGCACTCCTCCAGCCTCAGCCACAAATACTAAGCTTATGGACGTGTGCTACTGTGCTCAGCTCTTTCCATTCTTTCAGCTCTTCCTGGTCAAAATCTGCATCTTGGGCTGGAGAGATGGCTTGTGATTAAGCACTTGCCTGTGAAGCCTAAGGACCCGTTTGAGGCTCAACTCCCAGGACCCATGTGCTTGTGATGCACAAGGTGGCACATGCATTTGGCTTGCTTTGTGTGGCTGAGGTCCTGGTGCACCTTATTCTGCGCTTCTTTTCTACCTGCCTCGTTTTTCTTTCTATCTTATATAAATAAATAAATAAATAAATAAATAAATAAATAAATAAATAAATAAATAAAATCTTTTAAAAATCTGCATCTTCTTGTAGGATCTACACTGCTGTTTATTCGAGCAGTATGACTCCAGATTGTATCCTTGTTTTGAAGTTTGGTTGTATTATCTGTAGTAAATCTCAGTGGGTCATCTTTGATCTGCAGGTCCTTATGCTTTGTCATATGTAGAGCTTCCTTTAGAAGCTATAAGCAAAAGTCCTACAACTTAATATGCTCTTTTATTTGTAGACCTGAAACATGTCTGAAAATTCCAGTGACAGTGAGCCTGGCCTGGCTTTCACTCAGTAGCTCAGGTTGAATTTGCAGCACTCCTCCAGCCTCAGCCTCAAATACTAAGCTTATGGACGTGTGCTACTGTGCTCAGCTCTTTCCATTCTTTCAGCTCTTCCTGGTCAAAATCTGCATCTTGGGCTGGAGAGATGGCTTAGCGGTTAAGCACTTGCCTGTGAAGCCTAAGGACCCCGTTTGAGGCTCAACTCCCCAGGACCCATGTAAGCCAGATGCACAAGGTGGCACATGCATTTGGAGTTCGTTTTCAGTGGCTGGAGGTCCTGGTGCGCCCATTCGCGCTCTCTTCTACCTGCCTCGTTTTTTTCTTTCTATCTTATATAAATAAATAAATAAATAAATAAATAAATAAATAAATAAATAAATAAATAAAATCTTTTAAAAATCTGCATCTTCTTGTAGGATCTACACTGCTGTTTATTCGAGCAGTATGACTCCAGATTGTATCCTTGTTTTGAAGTTTGGTTGTATTATCTGTGGTAAATCTCAGTGGGTCATCTTTGATCTGCAGGTCCTTTATGCTTTGGGTCACATGTAGAGCTTCCTTTAGAAGCTATAAGCAAAAGTCCTACAACTTAATATGCTCTTTTATTTGTAGACCTGAAACATGTCTGAAAATTCCAGTGACAGTGACTCATCTTGTGGCTGGACTGTCATCAATCATGAGGTATGCTGTTTCAACTTTACTGATGTTCATAGCATTAGCGGTCATGTGTGTGGACTTACTAATGTTCCCAGCCTTCTTTTCACTTTTTGTTTTGATACGTGGTCTCACCAAGTTGCCCTGAGTGGCCTTGAGTTCACTATAACCCAGATCGATTTGAGCTTATGATCCTTCTGCCTCAGCTTCCTGAATAATCAGGATGATAAGCCTGTGCCACCGCAGGGTGTGTGTGGGGGGAGGTGGAAGGTGTTTTGAGACAGAATCTTACTGTGTGGCTCTGGCTGGCCAGTAACTCTTTGTAACCCACAGTGGCCTCACCTGCCTCTGTCCCCCAAGTGTTGGGATTTGCCACCATTCATTTATTTAATTGTTTTTTTTTGTTGTTGTTTGTTTTTTGAGGTAAGGTTTTACTCTAGTCCAGGCTGACCTGGATTCACTATATATTCTCAGGGTGGCCTTGAACTCACAGCGATCCTCCTACCTCTGTCTCCCAAGTGCTGGGATTAAAGGCCTGTACCCCCACACCTGGCTATTTATTTATTTGGTTTTTTAAGGTAGGGTCTCACTCTAGCCCAGGCTGACCTGGAATTCACTGTGTAGTCTCAGGGTAGCCTTGAACTCACAGTTATCCTCCCACTTCTGCCTCCCGAGTGCTGGGATTAAAGGCATGAGCCACCATGCCTGGTCTGTTACTACTATATTTTAATGAATTAAACTATAAGGTGTTAAGAAAAAGATAATACACACTCAAGTTTAAGTGTGTAGTTGACAGATAAGAAAAGGGTAGTAGTGCACACTCAACATGGGCTTCACTGCAGGACTGGATACGCTGCTTAAAGCGTACCTTCCAACGTTTCTCTCATTGTTGCACAGTTTTGCTGAGCCTTCAGATGGTAGACAGAGGTTAATGGTTGTTCCTCAGGCCTTGTGTGTATCTACAGTCTCATATAATTTTCTTTCTTTTAGAAAATGAGGCAGAGGCTCCTTGTGTAGTCAGAATGGCTTCAAAATCTCTATATACTCATCCTGTTTCAGCATCCTGAGTGACACCATGCCCAGCCTTTGGTTTTTTTTTTTTTTTTTTTTTTTTGAGGTAGGGTCTCACTCTAGCCCAGGCTGACCTGGAATTCACTATTTAGTCCCAGGGTGACCTAGAACTCACCTATCTCCTAACTCTGCCTCCTAAGTGCTGGGGTTAAAGGCATGTGCCACCACACCCCGCCCTTCATTCTTTTTTTTTTTTTTTTTGATTTTTCGAGGTAGGGTCTTACTCTAGCCCAGGCTGTCCTGGAATTCACTATGTAGTCTCAGGGTGGCCTCGAACTCATGGTGACCTTCCTACCTCTGCCTCCCAAGTGCTGGGATTAAAGGCGTGCGCCACCACTCCCAGCTCATTCTTTTTTTTTGTTTTAAACTTTAGTATTATTGTTATTAATTAATTATGAGTATTATTTTTTGGTTTTTCTTTTTTCTCTCTTTTTTAGGTAGGGTCTTACTCTAGCTCAGGCTGATGTGGAATTCACTATGTAATCTCAGGTGGACTTGTACTCACATCTATCCTCCTACCTCCACCTCTTAGATGCTGGGATTAAAGGCATGCACCACCACAACTTGCCAAATAAATACTTCTATGGCAACATGAAGTAAAAGTGTTTAAGGGAATTGAGGCACTTGCCTGAGAACCCTAGGACCCAGATTTTATTCCCCAGGACCCACGTAAACCAGATGCACAAGGATGGCACACACATCTGGAGTTTGTTTGCAGTGGCTGGAGGCCTTGGCATGCCCATTCTCCCTCCCTCCCTCCCTTTCTCTCTTCCTCTTGAATAAATAATAAAAGGATGCTTTCCTTATTAAATAAGACTTTTTACTGAAACAGGGTCTTGAGCTATTTCCAGGGATGACCTCAACCTTGTAATTCTCCTGTCTCAGCTTCCTGAAGAGCTGAGATTACAGGCATGTTACACTGGGCCCACATATTGTTTTGTTTGTTTGTTTGTTTATGTGAGAGTGACAGAGAGAAAGAAGCAGATAAGAGACAGAATGGGCGCGTCAGGGCCTCCAGCCACTGCAAAACGAACTCCAGATGCATGCGCCACCTTGTGCATCTGGCTTATGTGGGTCCTGGGTAATCGAACCTCGAACTGGAGTCCTTAGGCTTCACAGGCAAGTGCTTAACTGCTAAGCCATCTCTCCAGGCCCCAGATATTGTTTTTATTTGTTTATTTCTTTGAGAGAAAGAGGCACATAGACAGAGAGAATGGGTGCTCCAAGGCCTTCAGACACTGCAAACAAACTCCAGATGCACATACCACCTTGGGCATCTGACTTACATGGGTCCTGGGAAATCAAACCTGTGTCCTTTGGCTTTGCAGGCAACTGTCTTAACTGCTAAGCCGTCTCTCCAGCCCCAGATATTGTTTTTTATTCTGAGTTTATTGTTCCCAGTTTGATATTGGAGTCTAATTAGGAAAAAGTTACCCACTGAGCTGACTGACTCCCCCATAACCCTGGCCACATTTGTTCTGTCAACTCATCAACTCCAAGATCTGAGCTCTCCTGGCACACATAACAATACAGGAGACACAAAGGAGTCCATGACATCAGCATCTGGGACTGGAAGAGAATTCTAAGTATAAGACCTCCAGGGTGCCTCTCCATACTGGCAGGAAAATGGTAGGTAGAAAGTCAAGGTAGAATTGGTTTGGGGATTGCTGGAGAGGCCAGTTCTGGACTCAGATCAGAATGGTGGTAATGAGAAAGAAAATGAAAAGTATTAAAGAACACCTTAACAAGAAAAAGTAGAACTTAGAACTAGATAAGACCAAGAGAAGTAAAGGCATGAACAAAAGCAGGACGTGGTGGCACTTATCTATAATCCGAGCATGCAGGAGGAGGACTGCTGTGAGTTCCAGGTTAGCCCAGGACACAGCAAGACCTTGCTTCAAAAGAAACAAAAACAAACGCATACACACAGGCATGAGCCACCTGACAAAGGGCTCTGTAGTTTGAACTGCCTGACTCTACCCAGAAGACACCCTGCCAAGACTCCCAGTACTGCTTCCCCCTAGACTTTAATTATCCTTGTGGAAGAGGCTGCTTAAAAAGTTAATTCAAGCTTTGCAGAAACAGGTTAAAAATAGAAAGTCAACAGGCATGGTGGCACACACCTTTAATCCCAGCACTTGGGAGACAGGGAGGTAGGAGGTAGGATCACCATGAGTTCAAGGCCACCCTGAGACTACATAGTGAATTCTAGGTCAGCCTGTACTAGACTGAGACCCTACCTCGAAAAACAAAAGTCACTTATGATTAAAGAGACCTTTTGCTGGCTGTGGTGACACATGCCTTTAATCCCAACACTTGAAGGGCAGAGGTGGACTGCCTTGAGTTCAAGGCCAACCTAGAACTACATAGTGAATTCCAGATCAATCTGGTTTAAAATGAGACCCTGTCCTTGAAAAAAATAATAAATAAGGGCTGGAGCAGTTGAGCGTTTGCCTATGAAGCCTAAGGACCCCGATTCGAGGCTTAATTCCCCAGGATCCACGCAAACCAGATGCATAAGGTGGTGCATGTAATCTGGAGTTTGTTTGCAGTGGCTAGAGGCCCTGATGTAACCATTCTCTCTCTCTATCTGCTTCTTTCTCAAATAAATAAAAAGAAATATTAAAAAAATAGGGAGCCGGGCGTGGTGGCGCATGCCTTTAATCCCAGCACTCGGGAGGCAGAGGTAGGAGGATTGCCGTGAGTTCAAGGCCACCCTGAGACTACATAGTTAATTCCAGGTCAGCCTGGGCTAGAGTGAGACTCTACCTTGAAAACCAAAAAAAAAAAAAAAAAAAAAAAAATAGGGGCTGGGGAAATGGCTTAGCAGTTGAGGCATTTGTTTGCAAAGCCTAAGGATCCCAGTTCGATTCCCCAGGACCCAAGTAAGCCAGATGTACAAGGGGCCCATGTGTCTGGAGTTCGTTTGCAGTGGCTAGAGGCCCTGGCACTCCCATTCTGTTTTTCTCTCTGCCTCATTCTCTCAAATAAATAAGTAATAATAAAGCAGGGTGTGATGGCACATGCCTTTCATTTCAGCACTCAGGAAGCAGAAATGAGAGGATTGCTGTGAGTTCAAGGCCTGCTTGAGACCACATAGTGAATTCCAGGTCAGCTTGGGCTAGAGCAAGACCCTACCTCAAAAACCCAACAAATAAATAAATAAAAATGAAAAGAGAGCTGGAAAGATGGCTCAGTGATTAAGGCGCTTGCCTGCAAAGCCTAACAAGCTAGGTTCAGTTTCCCAGAACCAACATAAAGCCAGATGCACAAAGTGGCACTTGCATCAGGAATTCATTTGCAGCACAGGAGGCCCTAACATGCCCATTCTTTCTGTCTGTCTGATATTTCACTCTGCTTGCAAACAAATAAGTAAATAAAAATATTAAAAAATAAAAAGGGCTGGAGAGACGGCTTAGCAGTTAAGGTGCTTGCCTGAGAACCCATGTTTGACTCCCCAGATCCCCAAAAAAATAGGCCAGGTGTGATGGCGCACGCCTTTAATCCCAGCACTCAGAAGGCAGAGGTAGGAGAATTGCCATGAGTTTGAGAACAAACTGAAACTACATAATAATAATTTAAAAATCCAGAAAAATATTTATTTGCATGTGGTTATTTCTCTGAATAAGTTATAAACTTGCATTTTGGAATATGTGTGTATATATTGAGGTAGGGTCTCCCTGTAGCCCAGGAAGAACTGGAACTCACTCTGTAATCCCAGGCTGGCCTCAAACTCACAATCTTCCTACTTTTGCCTCCTGAGTGCTGGTATTAGAAGTGTGTGTGTCCCACCACACCAGGCTTGGTTCATTTACTATTATGAGACTCAGATTTGTAGCTTGGGCTCATAACGTAGTACCAGCACACTCCACTGTTGTGACCGCGACACATATCGCAAGTCTGTGGTGGCCCTGCTTTGGACCTTTCTGCATTGACTTAAACACAGCTGGTTAGATTCGATGCTGCTCTCCAGTAGTATGGTCATATGGGGACTTTTCAATAACGGACTCATGAGGTCGTATACAAATAACTGAGGTTGTCACTCTTCTCCTAGGGTTCTGATGTGGAGATGGTGAATTCTGTCACTGCTAGTGACAGCTGTGAGCTGATCCCAGCATGCTCCTCCCTAGAAGAGGAACTACCAGTACTGCAGCTGGAACAAGGAGGTGAGTTGGCGTATATCCTGGCTTCTTTTTTTTTTTTTTTTTTTTTTTTTCTGGCTTCTTTTTTTCAAAAAAAATTACTTATTTATGAGGTAGAGAGAGAAAATGGGTGAGCCAGGGCCTTTAGCCACTGTACACAAACTCCAGATGCATGTGCCACCATGTGAACCTGGGTCCTTAAACCTCATAGAGAAGTGCCTAAACTGCTAAGCCTTCTTTCCAGACCATATCCTTTATTTATTTGATAGAGAGGGAGAGAGAGAGAATGGGTGCACCAGGGCCTCCAGCCACAGCAAACGAACTCCAGATGCCTGCACCCCCTTGTGCATCTGGCTAACATGGGTCTTGGGGAATTGAACCTGGGTCCTTTGGCTTTGCATGCAAATGCCTTAACTGCTAAGCCATCCCTCCAGTCCTGATTTTTTGAGTTTTCGAGGTAGGGTTAAGATTCCTTTGAGATAATGAGAGCTATCAATAGTCTCTTAAGAAAAGTATTGGGGGGGGGAGAAAAACATTTGAAATCAGAGTACATTGTGTATATGAATAGAGGTTGTGGTATGCCTTTAATCCCAGCACTCAGGAGGCAGAGGTAGGAGGATCGCTATGCATTCAAAACCAGCCCAAGACTACATAGTGAATTCCAGGTTAGTCTGGGCTAAAACCAGAACCTACCTCAGAAAAAAAATGCATTTGATGAAAAACTAGTTATGGGGGCTGGAGAGATGGCTTAGTGGTTAAAGCCTGGGAAGTCTAAGGACTCAGTTTCAGTTTCCCAGGACCCACATAAGCCTGGTGCACAAAGTGGCACATGCTTCTGGAATTTATTTGCAGTGGCTGGAGGCCTTGGTGTGCTCATTCTTTCTGCCTCTTCCCCCCCTCTAAATAAATAAATAAATAAATAAATAAATAAATAAATAAATAAGTAAATAATTTTTAAAAATAGTTGTGGCATCAGGAAGATCAGAAGTTCAAGGTCATGATCCTGGTTTCATAGATCAAGTTCAGCCTGGGCATAGTTCTCAATAAGGCCAGGCATGGTGGCACATGCCTTTAATACCAGCACTCAGGAGGCAGAGATAGGAGGATTGCTGTGAGTTTGAGGCCACCCTGAGACTACATAGTGCATTCGAGGTCAGCTATGGGGTAGAGTGAGACCCTACCTCGAAAAACAAACAAAATAAATAATAATTATAATAAACCAAAGTATATTAAAAAGTTGCATAATTATTCACATGTATAAAATAATTTCATAATATTTTAATTCTCAGTAGTTCTTGGACCCAAGTCCTGTCTTGCTATGTGGCCTAAACTAGCTTGGAATTTGTGATCTTGATCATAGGCATATGCCATTATGTAAAGTATCTGATTTTATATGGGTCCTGGGGATTGAGCCCAGGGTGTCAGTCATTGCCAGCAAGCACCTTTAGCCACTGAGCCATCTCTCCATCCCCTGCCTTCTTGAGTGGTAGAATTGCAGGTGTGAGTCATCATATCTCCAGTGCTGGGATTAAAGGAGTGAGATTATGCCTCTGATTTCTTTTTATGTTTGTTTTTTGAGTTAGGTTCTTCTTCTAGCCCAGGCTGATCTGGAATTCCCTATGTAGTCTCAGGGTGGCCTCGAACTCATGGCAATCCTCCTACCTCTGCCTCCCAAGTGCTGGGATTAAACGTGTGCACCTCCATGCCAGGTAGAGAGAGAGAATGGGCATGCCAGGTCCCTCAGACACTGCAAACAAACTCCAGATGCATGTGCCACTTTGTATGTACATCACGCTTTATGTGGGTACTGGGGAGTCAAATCTGGGTCCTTTGGTTTTGCAGGCAAGTGCCTTATCTGCTGAGCCATCTCTCCAGCCCCATGATTTGCATTCTTAGAAAGACCTTAATGAAAATATAAAAATGGCCGGGCGTTGTAGCGCATACCTTTAATCCTAGCATTTAGGATGCAGAGGTAGAAGGATCACCACGAGTTCGAGGCCAGCCTGAGATTACATAGTGAATTACAGGTCAGCCTGGACTAGAGTGAGTCCCTACCTCCAAAAGAAAATATAAAAATGTCTTTCACAGTGACAAGTGATAGAAATTTAGTTGCAAGAGTAGACTGTCACATTGATCTGTGACATTGCATGAAGCACACTTTAATACATAGGGAACCCACCTGGAGTCTACATAGGCTACAGATGTTTTCAGTGAAGACACAATCATGTTCCTCTTTGCTTTATATCAGAAAGCAGTCAAAACAGCCCATTGTTAGTGGGAGGAGCTGCCTGTCCAACTTTGGAAGAGACCAAGTCAGCAATTGAGGTAAACTCTTCTCATTTCTAGTTACGTGTTCTGTTCCACTTAAAGTATAATAAACGTCCATGGAAAAATCAATCAGCTGTAAGGTGTTGGCTTCCATGGTAAGCCTGTGTTCCTTCACTGCTACACACCCAGCTCTTGGCTTTTGATTTGAATTTGAAGCATTATGCATCAGGATTCTGTTCAAGAGTTGTACTTTCAGCCTATTGGCTAAATTTTTGTGGAAATAGGTTTCATTCTTTTTTTTTTAAGATTTAAAAATATTTATTTATTTATTTAGTGGAGACAGAGAGAGGGGGAGAGTGAGCATGGGTGTGCCAGGGTCTCTAGGCACTGCAAACAAACTCCAGACACATGCACCCCTTGTGCATTTGGCCTACGTGGGACCTGGAGAATCGAACCGGGGGCCTTAGGCTTCGCAGGCAAATGCCTTATAACTGCTAAGCCATCTCTCCATCCCTTATTCTTGAATTATATTAAAATTATACTGAGTTCATATTTAAATTGACAGTCAATTTTTTTGGAGTTGATTTTAAATAAAACTTCGCTAGGTGGTCTTTTCTTGATATTTCCTTCGTGCTGTGCTCAAAAAGAGATTGTTTGGCCTCCTGAGTGCTGGGATTAAAGGCATGCACTACTATGCCTGGCCTTTTTCTAAAATTTTATATATTTGAGACAGAGAGAGAGTGAGTATGGGTGCGCCAGGACCTTCTATCCATGTAAACAAAATCCAGATGCACGTAGCATATTGTCTGTCTTTCCGTTGGGTCCTGAGGAATTGAACCCAGGCCATCCGGCTTTGCAAGCGAGTGGCTTTAACTGCTGAGCCTTCTCTCCAGCCCTTCATCTAATTCTTAGAGTGGTGCCAAAGGCTTTTTTGTGATGTTTTCAAGCTAAAAGAAAATGGAACCTGAGATTGCAAGATCCTGTACTTGTGGGCAGAAGGCATTCCTGTAACCTGGGGAGCTGCTAGTGGTAGACCCCTGATCTATATCATGCACAAGAGCCTTGCTTCTGTCCCCAGCACTGAGAAGAACAGAACAGAAATCCTCTCTCTCTCTTTTTTTTTTTTTCTTGGTTTTGCGAGGTAGGGTCTCACTCTGGTCCAGGCTGACCTGGAATTAACTATGTAGTCTCAGGGTGGCCTCGAACTCTCGACGATCCTCCTACCCCTGCCTCCCGAGTGCTGGGATTAAAGGCGTGTGCCACCACACCCGGCACTCTCTCTTTTTTAAAAAATTTATTTGAGACAGAGAGAGGGAGAGAGAGAGAGAGAAAGAGGGAGAATGGGTGCTCTAGGGCCTCTAGCCACTGCAAACGAACTCCAGACACGTGTGCCACCAAATACATCTGGCTTATGTGGGACCTGGAGAGTCTTGAACCTGGGTCCTTAGGCTTCGCAGGCAAATGCCTTAACCGCTAAGCCATCTCTCCAGCCCCCTCTCTTGTTATTTTATTTTATTTTATTTTATTTTATTTTATTTTATTTATTTTATTTTTTTTTATTTTAGTTTAGTTTATTATTTTTTTATTTGAGAGAGAGAGAATGGGCACACCAGGGCTTCCAGTCACTGCAAATGAACTCCAGACACATGCACCTCCTTGTGCATCTGGCTTACGTGGGTCCTGGGGAATTGAATGGGGTCCTTAGACTTTGCAGGCAAATACCTTAACCACTAAGCCATTTCCCCAGCCCCTCTCTCTTATTTTAAGCTCAGATGACCATGATAGAAAATGTGTAAATAACACTTCCTGTTCTGACCTGTGAGGAAGATAAAGATGGTAATTCAGCGCACTTGTGTTCTTCAGGCAGTGGAGGCAGCGGCACCTGAAGACAATGTGTACTTTGGAACTGCCAGTGATGACTCTGACATCGTTACCCTTGAGCCACCCAAGTTAGAAGACATAGGGAGTCAAGAACTCGTCACTGTTAAGGAAGCCCACAGTTCAGAAGACTTTAACATGGGCTCCTCCTCCAGTAGCCAGTACGCCTTCTGTCAGCCTGAAGCTGGTAAGAGCCATGCGCACTTCCATTTATTTAATGCCTTTTTTCTCACCCAAATTGTAGATTTTGAGTATTTTTCTCTGAAATCAAGAGAATCCTCTGTACTATTGTGTAGCCTTTTCATATTTTCTAAGGCATAGACCACAGCATTCTCTAACATATTACAATACTTTCCTTGTGTGCAGCCCTGGGGGTTGACCCGGTGTCATCACACATGCGAAGCAGGTACTTACACATCCAGCCATGACCAGCTGTTGAAGTTCTAGTCAAGTGTCAGTTCCTCAAAAAATGCATTTGGCTTTTGATCTTTTTCCTTTTTTTTTTTTTTTTTTTTTTTTTTTTTGAGGTAGGGTCTCACTCTAGCTCAGGCTGACCTGGAATTCACTATGTATTCTTAGCTGGCCTTGAACTCATGATGATCCTCCTACTTCTGCCTCCCGAGTGTTGGGATTGAAGGCATGCACCTCCACGCCCGGCTCTTTTTCCTTTTTGAGATAGGGTCTAGCTTTGTAGGTCTGGCTGTTCTTATGGTGACTATGTTAGTCAGGCTAGCTTTAGACATGTAGCAATCCTCCTGCCTTAGCCTCTTGAATTTTGATGTTACTGGTATTGTGCCACTGTGTCCAGTTTTCAAAGTTATGGGAGAAGCAATTTAGAACTCTGCTGGTGAATCCAAACATTTCCTAGTTGGGTGGACAAACAGGAATACGATATCAACAGATAGTAATTAGGTTTTGTCATTTTGATATTCATTTATACTTGGCAGCCAGTATCAAACAGGGATATGTATTTTGGTTTTTGTAGATAAGGTTTCATTCTAGCTCAGGCTGACCTGGAATTCACTGTGTAGTCTCAGGGTGGCCTCCAACTCACGGTGGTCCACCTACCTCTGCCTCTCAAGTGCTGGGATTAAAGGCGTGCACCACCACAGCTGGCCTAGGGGTATGTCCCCCCGCCCCCCTTTTGGTTTGTTTTGAGTCAGAGTCTCACCCTGTAGTCCAGGCTGGCTTTGAACTTTTGAGAGTCTAGCTGTCTCAGCCTCCAGAGTGCTGGATTACAGGTATGAGCCACAACGCCTGGCTTGGCTCCCTTTTAATGATGAGCTATTTGTAGTGAAACCATAGAGCATAAAAACATTTTCGTCAACTGCTTCAGTATGCCTCTGATGTTAGTGGGTAGCAGAAGACTCCATCCTGTGTTAGAGTAGCATGCCTCGTTCTCCATGTTCTTGGTGTCCACAGAGGATTGGTTCCAGGACCCTGTAGATAGCAGATCTGTGGATGCTCTAGACCCTTTCATACTGCAGAACAGCTGTGTGCTCACCCTGAGTGCTCTAGAACAGCTCTGAGACATATGGTGACCCATGTGATCAGTGCACATGAGATTTGTTTCTGAATACTTTATCCACTGCTTGTTGACTCTGGGGACCTGCAGCTACAAATGGGTGATGATGTATTTATTTCCAAGAGGTTAATACAACTGACCTTAGACTCAAACAAGCAAACTGATTTTATTATTTGACCTTTAGAATTGCTATTGTATTCACATAATCTTTTTCCTTTTGGCTTCTTATTATTTATTCATTTCTATTTTTTTTCCTCTTGTTTAAGAATATGCATGGACTAAAATAGTCAAGATGAAGCAGGAGTATGGTAGAAAGAAGGGTTCAGGATGACATAGAACCTAAAGCAGACTACGAACTTAACTTTTTCAGGAGTTTAGACACTGCTAAGCCCTTACTAATGTTTATCTTCTTTTGGAAACACTTGAGAATTTTTCAGACTTAGCACAGATATTTTACTAAATATATTTTGACTTTTTCTGTTTTGTTTTTGTTTTTCAAGGTAGGGTCTCGCTCTAGCACAGGCTGACCTGGCATTCACTATGTAGTCTCAGGCTGGCCTCCAACAGTGATCCTCCTACCTCCACCTTCTGAGTGCTCTTATTCTTACTAGCAAAAGTATTTCAGTAAACAGATTGTTAAAAAGCCATGGTAGAATTCTGGACAATGTTGGAAATACTTCTCAGGCATGCTCTGAGGAGACATTGCTAGGTGATTTCATCATAGACATTATTAGAAAGAGCAGTTTCTTCACAAAGACTGCAGTGATAACGGCCAGCAGTGAGTACAGATCACCTCTGTGCAGTGTGGTAGTTGACACAGCTAGGTTATATATGACAGGAGTCTTTCTTTCCCTTAACTCTTAGTTTGTTATTTTCAGCTCCTGCTTCTATATTTTTTTCTTTCCCTTCATCCTTATAGCTCTTTGGTTTCATGTTTTTTTTTTTTTATAAATTATGTTATAATAATAATGCAGGTTTTGTTTAAGAAAACCACCTGCCAGGTGTGATGGTGCACACCTATAATCCCAGCACTCAGGAAGTAGGGGTAGGACAGTTGCTGTGAGTTTGAGGCCAACCTGGGACTACAAGAGTGAATTCCAGGTTAGCCTGTGCTAAAATGCCACCCTACCTTGAAAAAAAAAAAAAACGACGACCCACCTACTTCCATATGACCAAACTGTCTTCCTCCAAAGGCGAAGTTGATAGCTATAGAGAAGTTTGGGTTAAAGAGTTATGATTGTTAGATATTAACTGAGCATAGATGACATTGTTAAATGGTAAGAGATGTATTTTCAATTTTATTTTTCCATTAAAGCTTTATATATCTTTTTCCCTGTTTGTTCATGAAAGAAAGGTGGTGGGAGAAGCTGTGGAAGATTCCTGAGTGCGTAAGGGGATGGGATGATCAGCTGAAACGCCATGTTCCTAGCCAACTCGCTTTCCAAGGTGGCGTGACTAAATCTGACCAGGCTGTCTAGAGCTGCGTGTGCCTAGTCCTACTCCTCTTCACTGAGTGCTTAAGGGACTGTTACAAAGGTGTTCGAGAGACTTGTAAAGCAGCTGGCGAAGCTCACTGCATGCCTTTGTGTTGCTTGCCTCTTGGACTCTGGATGAAATGTGCTTGGAAAGGACTTTGAAAAAATCAAAATGTTTCAGCCATTATATGAATGGCTTATAACAATAGAAGCTGCCAGATGAGTGCATGAATATGCTGTGAATGATTAGGCTAGTTTGTTAGGCCATGCCATGAGACAACATGGATTGTACATTTGACAGATATTAAGATATGTATTAAGATATTTATTTTCTTAAAGATATTTTTACAGCCAAGTGTGGTGGCGCACGCCTTTAATCCCAGCACTCGGGAGGCAGAGGTAGGAGGAGCACTGTGAGTTCGAGGCCACCTTGAGACTACACAGTGAATTCCAGGTCAGCCTGGACTAGAGTGAGACTCTACCTCGAAAAACCAATATATATATATTTTTTTTTGCCAAAGATTTGTTTCTACATTTACTTAAATTTCTGTGTCAGAAAGTCTGACTTAAGTACTCCAGCCATGACCATGAATGCCTTTGTATTGCCATGTAACATTCTGCATCAACATTACCAGCATAAGGGGCATGGCCAAAACTTGAGTGGCACTCATGTCACTGGATATGAGTGCTCATTTATTTCCTAGTGACATCTGTCCTTGTGTGAGTGTGAATGAGTTCTCCATGGTCCATCTTTACAATGTGCTGCCTAACCCAACCCCAGCTTTCCTGTGGCATGACAGCCTGTCTGCTGAAGAACTGGTTTGCTCTTTTGCATGTGTGTGTGTCCTTTGGGGCTGTGTTACATCCATGTTCTTATTTGACCGTTACTTCTAACTGGCCTGTGGAGATTGTGATCGAGTGCTGAGAAATTAGACATTTGGGGAAACAGAAAGTGACGATTCCAGGGACTTCTTCCTGGACTTGAGGTTTTTTGTGCAGTTTTTTTCTTCGTTTTGTTCTGTACTTTTCTCTTCAAGGAGCAGCCCCAGCCTAGTCCTTAGTGTCGGGACAGCTGTTGTGTCACTTCCTCATGCTGACATGTTTACTAGAGGGTGAATCTCAGAACCTTCTAGTAAGAGTGGCAGTCGAAGGGAAGGGCTCATCTGACTTCTGGAAGCCTGTGTTAAACTGTAGCACTTTGAACTTTGATCATGAGGTAGTTGAAGGGAAAAGAAGTAGGGACCAGATAAACCTGCGTCAGGTGATGGTGGCTGCTGTATGCTGTAAGTCACAGGAGGCGCTTGTGTGCTTTCTTCTGTTCCATAAGTACCTGTAAATTGCAGAAAAATTTCTTCTGGAGATAGTATTTATCTATGCCTGTAATAACAGTGAAATGACATGAGACTGGTTGTTGAAGTATCAACTACAGTGGGGCTTTAGCACTAAACGAGCAGGCTCTCCAAGCACAGTGATGCTTTCTGAGCCTTTCTGAGCGGAGGTCTGCTCTGCTTAGCTTTGCGTGGGTAAATAAAAAGTGATTTGTTCTGGCTGTCTTGTGTTAGAAGGCATATAGGGATAGCATTAATGATTCTGAATCACACTTACTAGGAAAGCTTTTGTGAAAATCTTAATACCTAATCTGAATATTTTTCTCTTTAAAATAGTATTTTCATCTCCGCCTAGTGAGGATGAATCCAGTAGTGATGAGACTAGTAACCAACCGAGTCTGGCCGTCAGACGGCGCCGTGGGAGGAAGAAGACCACGTCTGCATCAGAGCCTGAGCAGCAGCTGCTTGAACCAGAGAACACGCCCTTAAAGGAGCCGAGTACACGGCGGGTTGGTAGTGGTCTCAATAAGTGTGTTATACTTGCTTTGGTGATTGCTGTCAGCATGGGATTTGGACATTTCTATGGTGAGTATTTGAACTACGTGGTGCACCACCTGACCTGTAGTCTAGAGGCACTTATAAAAATGAGGGCTGGTAGCATCAGCCCTACGGCCTGGTTGCCTTTTGTTAATGTTTCTTATCAGGAAAAATGGAGATTATGGTACTGATCTCAAACATTTTCATTTGAGATAGAAGTTAAGAAATAAAAGCCAGGTATAGTAGTAGCACCTGCAAACATAGCACTTGGTGGCAGAGGCAGGAACATCATCATACGTTCTAGGTTGCTGTCTCAAAAAACAAAATTCAAGGGCTGGTCATTGTGGCCTGGACTGTGGCCTCAGCTTTGCTACTCAGTGTAGATGTAGGTTGGTAGTTTGAGCCTAGGGGCCAAGGCTCTGAAGCCAGACCCCGTGTCCTTTCTGACAGAGAGAGACGAAGAGAGAGAGAAAATGTGTGTGTTAATGGGTGCACCAGGGCCTCTACCCACTGCAAACAAACTCCAGATGCATGTGCCACTTTGTGCATCTGGTGTATGTGGGTACTGGGAAATTGAGCCCAGGCCATTAGGCTTTGCAAGCAAGTGCTTTAACACTTAGCCATCTCTCCATCTTTAAACAGTCTTGCTGTAGAGCCCAAGCTTGTCATGAACCTGTGCTCTTTTTTATCTCTTGAATGTAAGTGAGTATTATAAACATACATGTTTGTGGCTTTTATATTTTATTTTTTCTGGACTTTCGAGTTGGGTCTTGCTCTAGCCGAGGCTGACCTGGAATTCACTATATAGTCTCAGGGTGGCCTCAGACTCACCACAGTCCTCCTACCTCTGCTTCCCAAGTGCTGGGATTAAAGGTGTGTGTCACCATGCCCGGCTTCCATCTTCTCTTTTTTGAAGTAAACCAATTGGAAGGCCAGTTGTGGTGGGGCATACATTTAACCCCAGCATTCAGTTGATTGAAGAATACATTAATTCTTTAGTAAAAAATGTGACCACAGTAACTAGACAGCTCCGAGGGGATTATAGCCCACAGGCTTCATATGTTTACTGAGTCATCTTTGAGTTGGTAAGGTTTAAATGGGGTTGGACTTATCTTGTGCTAGGCAGAGGTAAAAGTGGAATGTTTCCAGCAGAGGAGAATCTCGTAATGTGAGGAAGCAGTATACTTTTTGCTTTTGGAGCAGTGAGAAGATTGCTAGGGTGTAGAGTGATGAAGTTAGTTAGGTATTAAGTATGGGAAGTATTACTATGTAGAGAGTGATTATGGAGCCTCTTGATTGCAGTAATAATGGAGAGTTCAGAAAGGTAAGTTGTGGTAAGGGATAAGCTAGAACAGCTGGGAGCTTTGTATGTCACACATTGGATGACGAGGACCTTGGAAGCGATAGTAACAGTGGGGATGGAGAGGCCAGTAAAATAAGGGACACAAAGGACTGATGGAAGGGCTTTGAGAATGTATTGGCAATCTATTTGATTCTAGGAAGTGTGCTAGCCACCTTTCTTTAGGGTGAAGGATTTTCTGAGGGGAGAATTGTGCTAGGCAGTGGAGGAAACAGACGGTGAGCATGCTTTGAGTACTTTTACAACGGTTCATTTAGAATGCCTTAGAGGTGATGTTAAGGTCTGATTTCTGCCATCCCTCTAAACAGGTCCCTACACTGTGAAAACTGTCGGTGGGTTAATGCACTATGTGGCAGTGCTTTGTAGACAGGACCAGGCCAACATTGTACCTTGGATAGTGACAGTTTGTAGGTAGATAGCTGAGAAGGATTCACAGGGAAGCAAAAACACCCAGTGACGGTGAGATTGAAAAAGACTCCTTACCAACTCGTAGACCACATGCTACGTAACATCTGGACCTCAACCTGCTGTACATACTTTTCCAACAGGCAAAGGAATTTGGCTGCATAGTGAGTTAGGGCAAGCCTGAGCTACATGAGACCCTAATATATGTAGAAGAAGAATCTTCACAGAGCTTTTTCTTCCCTCCCTCTCATACACAGCAGACACTAACCACTGAGCATATCACCAGTGCTGTATCTATATATTGTTTGTTTTGAGGTAGGGTCTCACTCTATCCCAGGCTGACCTGGAACTCACTATGTAGTCTCACGGTGTCCTTGAACTCACAGCAGTCCTCCTACCTCTGCCTCCCAAGTGCTGGGATTAAAGGCGTGCACCACCACGCCCAGCTCTGTATTTGTTATTTGATCTTTAGAATATCTAGCAGTTGTCTGTAATTTGGCAAAGTTTTCTTTTTAGTGTTTTTCAAGATAAGATGAAGAAACTGAAGAATAATTTATTACAACTTTTGTTTTAAAATTTTTTTGATATCTGTACAGTGTTATGCCCACTCCATTGATGGTTTGATGGATGCATGTTGACTTACTTTTTTTCAGGGTATGGGGAGTTGAGGTAGGGTTTCACTCTAGCTCAGGCTGACCTGGAATTCACTATGTAGTATTAGGGTGACCTGGGACTCTTGGTGATACTCCTTCCTCTCTCTGCCTCTCAAGTACTGGAATTAAAAGCATGTGCCACCATGCCTGGCTTCTTGCCTCATTGTTGACTTAGTGTTTTCCTCCTGCATGAAACATGTAGCTGCATATAAATAGCAAAAGCTGGCATTTGGATTTTAGGGTGAAAATAAAGGGATTTTTCTTTTCTCTGTGCTGAATATGGACGGTGGTACCCAAGCATTTTAGATTTGTGTGTCACCTGATTGTCTGATCTGTTGTCTATCTATTCATCCACTATCCCCTATCTGCCATCTGTCTATTAATCACCTGTCTGTCCATTCATCCATCCTGCTGGGCTTTGCAGATGCTAGGCAATGGCTTGGTCACTGAACTACATCCCCATCCTGATTGTAGAGTTCTTAAAAGATTCGGCTTTGAGGGCTGGAGAGGTGGCTTAGCAGTTAAGGTGCCTGCCTGCGAAGCCTAAGAATGCCTGTGTAAACCTCCAGATCCCACGTTTAGCCAGATGCAAAAGTGACACAAGCACACAATGTTGTACATGTGCACAAGGGGGCATATGCATCTGGAGTTCGTTCACAGCGGCTGAGAAGCCTTGGTGTGCCCATTCTCTCTCTTGTCTGTCTCTCTCTCAAAAGGTTTGGCTTTGAGCCAGGTGACACATCCCTGTAACCCCAGCACTTTGGTTCAAATCTAACCTAGACTGCATGAGGCCCTGTCTCAGAAAACAAACAAAAAGAAATTTAGCGTTGAGTATTCATTACTTCTTGACCTGTAGGATTTGTATTGTATCCTGTAGGCCAAATACTGAGGCATACAGATGCTTTCATTTTCCTTTGCTTTTATACTGTGGAATGGTGTGTTTCTTCATTTGAGAGTTGAAAAACTTAACTTCATATACTTTTAAGGTCCTCTCAAGAAAGCTGAGAGCCTTCAGTATAGTAAAAGGCATACTTTTTGGTTTTTCAAGGTAGGGTTTCACTCTTGTCCAGGCTGATTCACTATGTAATCTCAGGGTGGTCTTGAACTCACGGTGATCCTCTTACCTCTGCCTCCTAAGTGCTAGGATTAAAGGCGTGCACCACCATGCTCAGCTAAGAGGCATACTTTTGTTGTTAAGAGTAGTAAGGTACATTGGCCTGTGTTTTTTTTTTTTTTTTTCCGAGGTCGGGTCTCACTCTGGCCCAGGCTGACCTGGAATTAACTATGTAGTCTCAGAGTGGCCTTGAACTCATGGCGACCCTCCTACCTCTGCCTCCTGAGTGCTGGGATTAAAGGCGTGCGCCACCACGCCCAGCTTGGCCTGTGTTTAAAAATATTTTATTTTTATGTACTTGAGAGAGAGATACTTAAATAGGCAGGTAGAGAGAGAAAGAATGGGTGCTACAAGACCTCCAGCCACTGCAAACGAACTCCAGATGCGTGCATCCCCTTGTGCATTTGGCTTACGTGGGTCCTGGGGAGTCAAACCTGGGTCCTTTGGCTTTGCAGGCAAACGCCTTAAGCACCAAGATATCTCTTCAACCCCCCTTTTTTAAACTCAAGCATAATGAACTGCTTAAATTTTCCTGTGTGGACATTGAATACATGAACCTGCTGAGCCTGGGTGATGTTAACATCCACTGTCATGTGATGGATGTTTGTTTGGAAACAATAATCTTATCCAGGTGAAGTTGTTCTGTGTAGATTAAATGTTTCTTGCATTTGTAGGTACTGGTGATCACAATGCAATATTCCTACAATGATTTTCATTTCAGGCACAATTCAGACTCAGAAGCGCCAGCAGTTAGTCAGAAAGACACACGAAGATGAGGTGAGCAGCATGAAGGACTTTCACCAGCACCGACAGGAGCTGCAGTCTTGGGTAGATACTGAGGTATGTACTAAATATGAAAAATAATAATAGTAATAAAATAACTTAGCTAGGCATGGTGGTACATGCCTGAAGCCCAACACTTGCAGGCAAAACCTGCTGCAAGTTCAAGGCTTCAAACTCAATGATCCTTCTACCTCTGCTCCCTGATTGCATGCACCACCATGCCTGGCTCTCAAATCTTAAAATTTTAAATTTGATAGCTAAAGACTAATAGTTTAGACAGAAGTAGCCATTTTATTTTGTTACTCAAAGGTAAAACACTTGCTATCTTAGAGGATTTATATTAATTTTATTTTTTGTCTTGTTACTCACTGTTTTTTTTTTTTTTTTTTGGTTTTTCGAGGTAGGGTCTCACTCTGGCCCAGGCTGACCTGGAATTAACTATGTAGTCTCAGGGTGGCCTTGAACTCATGGCAATCCTCCTACCTCTGCCTCCCGAGTGCTGGGATTAAAGGCATGTGCCACCACGCCCGGCTACACTGGTCTCTTAAGAAGGACTGACCATAATAGTAAGTTAAGCCAAAGTAATCATTTTACACATTAATACATGGGTGTTTTACTTACTTCATTTATTTATTTATTTATTTATTTATTTATTTATTTATTTATTTAGGTAGAGTTTCACTCTAGTCCAGGCTGACCTGGAATTCACTATGTAGTCTCAGGCTGGCCTCGAACTCACAGTGATCCTCCTACCTCTGCCTTCTTAGTGCTGAGATTAAAGGCATGCGCCACCATGCCTGGCTTACTCATTTTTAATTTTTAATTTTTGTGATGCTGGGAATAAAGCCTGGGTCTGAGCACACATCCTCCAGCCCCAGCTCCAGTAAGACACTAACAACACTTACCCTGAGGAAGGGGCTCCCCAGCCCCAGCCAGACACTTGAACTAGATAATGCTAGTGAAGCATGCCGAATGTTTGCTGTCTTAGGTTAAAGTCTCTCACTGATGGATGTATTTGAAGGAAAATAGACTGATTCTATTGTTCTCGTTCATCTTGCAAAGAGTAAGTGATTATACACAATTTTTTGACCTCTATGTCAGCTCCAGATATAATTTTACCTTTTATAAGAGGTAATTTATAAAAAGTAGTTATAGGGGTGATGGCATATGTCTTTAATCCCAGCACTCTGTAGGCTGAGGCACTCATGAGTTTGAGGCCAGCTTGAGCTACTAGAGTGAGATCCTGCCTCAAAAAGAGAGAGAGAGAGACTCTCTCCAGGATTCAGAAAGTGTATGTGTGTGTGTGTATTACTGGGGCAGGGTCACACTTCAACCCAGGGTGTCCATGCAAGTGATGGTTGTAGACAGGCATCTCCATGCTCAGCCAGTGTCAGGCCGTGTCCTGCACTTAGAGAAGGGCTGTCTGCATCTCTGGGCCAAATCCCACTAAAGAAAAGTGATGCTCTGAGCTTCTCCTTATTTTACACTCATGAAATTTGACAGCCTTTTTTTTTGGGCGGGGGGGGGGTTGCGAGGTAGGGTCTCACTCTAGCCCAGGCTGACCTGGAATTCTGTATTCTCAGAGTGGCCTCAGATTCATGGCGATTCTCCTAGCTCTGCCTCCCGAGTGCTGGGATTAAAGGCATGTGCCACTACGCCCAGCCTTTTAAAAAAAAATATTTTATTTATTTATTTGAGAGAGATAGGAAAGAGGCAAAGAGAGAGAATAGGCATACCAGGGCCTCTAATCACTGCAAACGAACTCCATACACATGTGCCACCTTGTGCATCTGGCTTATGTGGGTTCTAAGGAATCAAACCTGGATTCTTAGGAGTCACAGGCAAGCATCTTAACGTTAAGCCATCTCTCCAGCTCAGCTATTGTTCCTTTTTTTAAAGATTTTATTTTTATTTATTTATTTATTACAGATGGGGGGGTGAAGAGAGTGAGAGAGAATGGGCATGCCAGGGCCTCTAGCCACTGCAAACTTAACTCCAGATGTATGTGCCACCATGAGCATCTGGCTCATGTGGGACCTGGAGAATCGAACCGGGGTCCTTAAGCTTCACAGACAAACCCCTTGGTCGCTAAGCCACCTGTCCAGCCCTTAGCTATTGTTCTTGATTTGATCTACTTGCCTGCTATACGTTTGTTGTGTATAAAACTTATATTTAACTTTTTTTTTTTTTTGAGGTGGGGTCTCGCTCTAGCCCAGGCTGACCAGGAATTCACTCTGTATTTTCAGGGTGGCCTCGAACTCATGGCAATCCTCCTACCTCTGCCTCCTGAGTGCTGGGATTAAAGGTGTGTGCTACCACACCTGGCATATTTCACTTTTTTGAGGAAAGAAAAGTTTATTAAATATATAGCAAGAGGAAATGGGCTGAACAGTAACAAAGCACTGCCTGCCTTTTTCAGCTTTTTATATTGTTGAAAATAAAACTTAAGGGACAGTGTATGGGAATAGATAGTAAAGGTTATGGAGCATTATATGTTAAAGACTTAAACTCACTTTTTCAAGCACTTGATATTTGTCTTCTCTTTCAAACACAAATTCAGACATTGAGAGAAAACCTCATGAGGTGCTGGAGCTTTTCTGAAGCTGAGACGATCTTCTTAGAGACTCAGAAGAACAACCTTGCTGCAGAAAATCAGCATCTCAAGCTATCTCTGGCGAAGGAAGAGAAAGCCACAGCATTCTTACAAGAGGAGTTAAGGAAACTAAGGGAGCAGGTTAGAGTACTGGAAGATAAGGGGACGAGTGCCGATGTAGTTAGGGAAAATCACTCACTTAAGCAGCATTTGGAAGAGGAAAGACAGAAAACACTCAGCTTCCTTGGTCAGAGGGAGGCTCTCCTGGCAGAGATGAGGATACTCACGAGGGAGCTGGAGAGGGAACGACTCATTGCCACTTCTCTCAGGTCACAGCTTCAGCATTCTTTCCCTAGTCAGCTTCAGGACCACTCAGATTCTTCCAAGGTACCTACTGAAAAACAGGAAGTCGTGATGTTGCGGGAGAAACTCGCTAAGCTGGAGCAGAAATTGAACTTTGAACAGCAGCGTTCTGATTTGTGGGAAAGACTGTATGTTGAGGCAAAGGATGAAAATGGAAAACAAGAAGCTGATGGAAAAAAGAGAGGGGCCAGAGGACAGCATAGAGCTAAGAGGAAGCCAAAAGAGACATTTCTGGGAACAGTGAAGGAAACATTTGATGCCATGAAGAACTCTACCAAGGAGTTTGTGAGGCACCATAAAGAAAAAATTAAGCAGGCTAAAGAGGCTGTGAAGGAAAATCTGAAAAAGTTCTCTGATTCTGTTAAATCCACTTTCCGACATTTTAAAGATACCACCAAGAATATCTTTGATGAGAAGGGCAATAAAAGATTTGGTGACATGAAAGATGAAGCAGGTGAAAAGCCAAGGACAGTTTTTGGTGAATTTTGGCATCCACAGCACAAGGCCTCCCCCCAGAATCAGGGCAGTAGAGGCCCTTCTCCACCCAGGGATGGAGGGAGAGCAAAGGCGAGGCACTTTGAAGAATTCAGAAAACATGCAGATTCCCAGAAGGGGAGCGCTGAACAGGATGGCAGGCAGAGTTGTCCCACCTTCAGAAAGGTGTGTTCTGGTGCGTTGGAATGTGCTCAGCAAGAACCTGTCAGCCCCTTCCATCTAGTGAGCCATGTCAAGATAGACGAATTCAGACAGCTAATTCAAAGGTTCTTACTACAAGAACTGGGTCCCTTTCATCACTGGGAAGAACTTGATCAATTCATCAGTAAGTTTTTCCTCAATGGTGTCTTTAAACATGACCAGAAGCTCTTCACCGAATTTGTTAATGATGTTAAAGATTATCTTAAAGACTTGAAGGAGTATCACGTAGATAATGGCGGAGTGTTTGAGAAGTTGGACGGATACATATATAGACACTTTGGTCACACTTTCCCCCTTCCATATGGACCCAGGTCGGTTTACATAAAACCATGTTATTATAATAGTTTCTAACAGTTGTTTACTGGATGACATTTTTATCATTTTAAAATTTCTTGGAATGCTACTATTTGTAAGAGACATGTTCTATCACCATGGAAAATTTAAACTAAAAGATCTAGTTTTAAGATTATAGCTATTACAAATTTTAAAATTCATGTAGGATAATCTTTTTTTTCTTGAACAAATATGATTATATTTTTATCTTAAAAATCAGTTAAGCCGGGTGTGGTGATGCACACCTTTAATTCCAGCACTCGGGAGGCTGAGGTAGAAGAATCGCCATTAGTTCAAGACCACCCTGAGACTACATAGTGAATCCCAGAGTGAGACCCTACCTCCAAAAAAAAAAAAAAAAAAAACTCAGTTAAGGATATATCCAATTTCAGCTAATTTTGTTTCTTTTTTAGGATAGTTTATGTAATGATTCCTTTTTAAGTGAAATTATTTTCTTTTGTTTTTTTTTTTTTTTTTTGCTTACCCTTAGGAAGCTAGAAGTGAACACATATTTTAATCAGCAGTCAGAAGAGCTCATATACAGTTCTTAGGCCCGCTCAATGCTTATTATAGGATTTATTGATGAGGATAATGGAATAAGAGACAAGCGCAGCAGACTGTAAATTTGGATACATGTGCTTCACAGCCTATATTCTGAAATATGGTGGTCACATATTAGCTCACTTTTTACCCTTGACATGCACACTAGCTACATGTTTTTTTTAATGAATAAATGTGCCTGTAAAATAATGAGACTGATTCTGGTGTCTTTAGTTTTTAAATAACTAGTGATATAAGAAGCAAAGGGTTCGGAGGCTGCTTTGAGGTAACAATCCTGCTGAGCGGGCATTCAGTAAGTGAACCGAAGATGTGGTGGTGTGCATATGATGGCTTCTGAGTGGGCATTCACGAGCTAGGTGTACAGTAAGTGAACTGAAGATGTGGTGGTGTGCATATGATGGTTTCTGAGTGGGCATTCACGAGCTAGGTGTACAGTAAGTGAACTGAAGGTGTGGTGTGCATGTGATGGCTTCTGAGTGGGCATTCACAAGCTAGGTATACAGTAAGTGAACTGAAGATGTGGTGTGCATTTGATGGCTTCTGAGCTGGCATTCACGAGCTAGGTGTACAGTAAGTGAACTGAAGATGTGGTGGTGTGCATGTGATGGCTTCTGACTGCAGAGCTGCTTCACCTATCTATGACTTGTTTTAAAACTTCTGAAAGAGCCAGGCATGGTGGTGCATGTCTTTAATCCCAGCATTTGGGAGGCAGAGGTAGGAGGATTGCCGTGAGTTCGAGGCCACCCTGAGACTACATAGTGAATTCCAGGTCAGCCTGAGCTAGAGTGAGACCCTACCTCGAAAAACCCAAAAACCAAAAAAAAAAAAAAAAACTTCTGAAAGAAAAATGAGGATTTAGCTACAAGATAGAGGAGGGCATCTCGGAAGGCGCTTGCAAAGGTGTGGAGATATGAAGACATACTACTTTCAGGAAACAGGGTGCTGTTCTGGGTGAAAGTCCCCATGCTGTGCTGAAGGATTGTCTTGTGAAGCATGGAGTTTTGAGGAATTTTGTAGCTTTGACTCCTGATTGCTCCCTGGAGGATTGATTGGGAAGGGGGTCAAGCTAGCGGTTGGTTTGATTCACGAGTTGAGTATCTGAGGACAAGAGAAGTAGAAAGGAGGAGACAGAACAACAGATGCATGTGTAAACAAAGTGGAGAGATGGCTCAGCAGCCAAGGCAATGTCTCCTAAAACCTAATGGCCCAAGTTCCATTCCCCAGGACTCATGTAAAGCCCTCCCGTGACCATTCTCTTTGTCCTCTCCCGCTCTTTTTCTCTCTGCTGGGTGTGGTGGCACACACCTTTAATCCCAGCACCCAGGAGGCTGGAGGTAGGAGGAGCCCTGTGAGTTCAAGGCCAGCTTGGGACTACAGAGCGGGTTCCAGATCAACCTGGGCTAGAGCGAGACTCTTCCTTGGAAAAAACAATCACCACCACTATAAAACGAGAGAAATAGTAGACCTTATTTGTGTAAGAGCAGCAGAAAATAGTGACTTTCAGATTTCTGGGATCCGTTGTCTGTGGGGTCATATTACCTAGAGAATGTGAGAAGGAACTTTGAAGCATGAGAGATCGGAAGTGAGAATTATTTTGGGGAAGTACCTGTTGACATTTACTTGGTGAGGAGAGGGTTGGTTGACAACTGGTTCCTTAATCATCTATTCTATGAAGATCATCTTTGGTGGAGGTGTTGGGCTCTAGGGAACCCCAGCATTTATGTGGTTGTGGCTGATGGAGGCAAGGTTGTGTGACATGAAACCCCCCCCCCAAATGTCAAGTAAAAGGAATATTCAAATGTGTTAAATGCTTAAAGTCATACTGAAACAATTTTTCTTGGTAACTGTGTGTCCATGGCTAGCACTGTGGACATTGTGTGGTGACAGGGTCCTGTGGTGGAGACTGAGGGAGGTGATTAGAACCCATCTTTTACTGTGGGTTGTAAAGCAGTGAGGGGACTGATTTTATAGAGGAAGAAAACAAGTGGAAGCACATCTCATTATTTTACGGTCACATTTCTGATGTTTCTTGTTCTCTATGCCCTGTTTTCTCTAAGGTTATAAAGGATCACTGCCTCGCCTCCCTTTCTGCTATGAATCTATCAGCATTAGACTTCATTTTAACTCCCTGTTGCTGTGTTCAGATAGTAGAATGATGGAAACATTAAAGTTGTTTTTACTTCAAGTAAGTTGAACTCTAACATAGATGAAAAATGTCTTTACTACTTTCAGTCGGCCCGATAAAAAGCAACGTATGGTAAATATTGAAAACTCCAGGCATCGCAAACAAGAGCAGAAGCGCCTTCAGCCACAGCCTTACAAAAGGGAAGGTAAATGGCATAAACACGGTCGTGCTAATGGAAGACACATGGCCAGTCTTGAAATAGAATTGGGGCAATTACCTTTTGATCCTAAGTACTGAGACTTGGTTAAGTTAAAGTAGAAAACGTAAAAGATACATGGATGCTTATTTTGACATTGTTTGGAATGGAAACTAAGGTGAAATTTTCATGTTTTAAGACTGGTTTGATGGCTTTATCTTACTGCTCCAAAGTAAAGCTTACTAACCCGCACTTCCCATAGTTGAGCTTGGTTCAGTGACTCCCCACTAGAAGAAACCGGTAGAGGGAGCCAGGCATGAAAGAGATTTTGTGCATGACATGAGCAGTGCAGGAGCTGAAAGCAGGCTGCTGTCACGTGACATGACAGGGTGACTGACGCTGTTAGGTTGGTTTGCAGTAGAGCTTGAAGAACACAGGTGACGCGATCTCCTGACATTTTTTAACCTTATCTTACTTTTGTCTCTGTGGATTCAAGAGCCCGTTGACTTGTGAAGAATTTGCTGCCCTCTTAAGAGCTTGCTGACATTGTTCTTGTGAAATTTCTTGCACATCTGACTATTATGGAAGAAACAATAAAACTATACCATGAGGAAATTAAAGGTCTTTACTTAAAATCTGGCATTGTATTAATGTGATTTTTTTAAATTTTGTGATGTTTTGCACAATTTCTTACTACTAGTATTTGGTAAAGTGGTCCATCATAGTTTATGTCAAGTTCCATTAATAACACTGGGTGATGGCTGTCCCCACCCATTACTGTCAGTTTCTCTGCAGAACAGTTGAGAACTTCATCGGCTGAGCTTCTCATTCAGCTCTCGTTCATAGACATAGACATGACTTCCAGTTCGGCCCTCTGGCAAGTGAGTATGGAAGAAAACAGCAGTCCTCTTGTAATCCCTCGAGATTAGGAAAGCCCTTATTTCCTAGAAATAAATACATGCTTAAGTAAATAAAGGCTACATTTTAGTGAGTACAGTTTCAAAGAATTTTAGAATTTCCAAGTCTGGTTTCTTTGCAGATTTTTCTTCATAAAACATTTCTCAATGAAAGAATTAACTTATGGCAACTAATTTTTCTAGCTAGTTGTACAAAAGGCCAGTTACGGAACATGGGGGTTGCAGTTAGATGAAGGAACATGTAACACATCAGTGCAGCACACCTCTGTGTCTGAGGGTGTTTGCACGTGGTTCACTGAGGGGCAGCACCCACTCTGAACATGGGAGTGCCATGGCATGGGCTGGGGTCCAAGGCTACATACAAAGGAAAACAGAACACCAGCCTTCTCCATTCTCTGCATCCTGTTCTAGTGATGTGAGCACACACTCATGTTCCTGTCAGTGCCCCCACCCACCTGCTGTCTCCCCCGCAATGATGGACAGTGTCCTTGCTCCTCAGCTTGCTTGTGGTCACAACGATGAGCAAATGCAGGGACTGGATCACACAAAAGTCATGTTGTCTGTGTGTGTGCCTGAGTGTTTGCTCTCCTGTGTACTAACCTTCTCCAGAGCACTGAAGAGGATCAGATGACTGGGCAGTGACGTGTTGTGCTGAAACTCTTGATGCAGCCAGCGCAAGGGGTTTAGGTAAAACAGGTCTGCTTCATCAAGATACTGAGTTTTTCCAGTCAGGTCTGGGGGACACTGGAGAAATCTCATTGAGAGTGGACAGTGAACATGGCTGAGAAAAGAAGTTGCCAAGAAGCTAATAACGTTTTCTTAATAAGCTGAGGTGAAGAAGGCCCTTGCAGTGCATTTACGCAGGCATCCTCTGTACACTTTCTGGGCAAAGTAGAAAAGTACGTATGTGAAAAGTGATTGTTGTGTTCCTACCTTTCTATTCCAATTTTTAAAAAATATATTTTAAGCCAGGTGTGGTGGCACAGGCCTTTAATCCCAGCACTTGGGAAGCAGAGATAGGATCACCGTGAGTTCGAGGCCACCCTGAGACTACATAGTGAAATCTAGGTCAACCTGGGCTAGAGAGAGACCCTACCTCGAAAAACCAAAAAATAAAAATATATTTTATTTATTTGAAAGAAAGAAGCAGAGAGAGAGAATGGGCACATTAGGGCCTCCAGCCACTGCAAACAAACTCCAGATGCATGTGCCACCTTGTGCATCTGGCTTATATGGGTACTAGGGAATTGAACTGGGATCCTTTGGTTTTGCAAGCAAACACCTTTACCACTAAGCCATCTCTCCAGTCTTCCAATTTTTTTGTTGTTTTTTGTTTTGTTTTTGTTTTTCAAAACAAAACTCTAGGCAGGTTGACCTGGAACTCACCATGTAGTCTCAGGGTGGCCTTTGCCTCCCGAGTGCTGGGATTAAAGACGTGTGCCACCACGCTTGGCTTTTCCTCCATTTTTTGGGGGTGGTGGTGGTTTCGAGGTGGGGTTTCGCTCTAGCCCAGGCTGACCTGGAAATCACTATGTAGTCTCAGGGTGGCCTCAAACTCACAGCGATCCTCCTACCTCTGCCTCCTGAGTGCTGGTATTAAAGGCATGTACCACCACACCCAGCCACCGCCAATTTTTTTTTTTTTTCATTTATTTCAGAGTGACAGACAGAGAAAGGCATATAGATAGAGAATAGGTGCGCCAGGCCTGCAAATGAACTCCAGATTCATGTGCCATCTTGCACATCTGGCTTACATGGGTCCTGGGGACTTGAGCCTCTAACCTGGGTCCTTAGGCTTCAAAGGCAAGTGCTTAACCGCTAAGCCATCTCTCCAGGCCCCACCGCCAATTTTTTTTCAAAACAGGTTCTACATAGTCCAAGCTGACCTCGGACTTGTGATCTTCCTTCCTGCCTCAGCATCCCAAGTGCTGAGATTACAGGTGTGTGCCACCACACTTGGTTTGAGTTTAAAAGAACAGATGCTCATTATTGTACTTCATTAGTCATTTCCTCACCAACAGCACCTAGCAGAACCACCTTTACCTACATTGAGGAACGGCAGCACGCAGCAGGGTCATTCTTACCTGTAATAAGGAGTGGAGTGGCAGGGCATCATCATAAACACGGAGGCTGAAGGGTTACTGGGTCTGTCCTGACAGACTTTCTGAAGGTGACTCATGACATCAAGAGTGCCTCGTTGATGAACCAAACCCGTGTAGAGCGCGAGGAAGGTGTTTGACACAAGCAGGAAGCCCAGAGCTACTTTCCGCTGTGCCTTCAGTTGGGCCAGTGAGCGCCCTAGACCAAGACAGGCACATTGAACAGTGACACTGGCATCCTCTGCACGTAGACCCTCTTAGGGTTCTTCGTGTAAACAGCATAAGCTAACATTGTCAGGCTAATGAGCAGGGCGCTATGGTTGCTGAGTACACTGTCAGTTATCCCAGGTACTCCCCTTTCTCGAGTAAAAGGCACTGCTGCGGGAGGTGATTTTTTACAGTTTATGTGTCAAGGTACTGCTGTGAGTTCAAAGTCAGCCTGGGTTAAAGTGAGAGCCTGCTGCCCCTGGAAATAGAATTATCATGTGGCTCAGCTGCACCACTTGGGTATGTACCCAAAAGACAGCTAGTTTTGGTGTTTGAGTAAATCTTACAGGAGTAAGCTGTTTTGTGTTTAAAAATATGAGAACTGGAGGGTGTGGTGGTACACGTCTAATCCCAGCACATGGAAGGCAAAGGGAGGAGAATGGCCATAAGTTCGAGGCCATCCTGAGACTACATAGTGAATTCTAGGTCAGCCTGGGCTGCAGCAAGACCCTACCTCTAAAAACAGACAAAAAATATATAACTAGTTTCCATAGCTATAAATGTGTATTCCCTTTGTAAAATGAAGACCCCCCCTAGAGTTTAGCTGTATATTTAAAATAACTGTCATAAAGCAGACATTTATTTACTTTTTAGTGAAAACCCCACCACCAAAAGTGTTTGGGGCCTGGAGGCAGAGCTTAGTGGCAGAGTACTTGCCTTCCATGAACAAGGAAGGCTCTGGGAGCCATCCCTAGCACCACCCTGACAACAGCCCTTTCCCTAAAGTGCTCTGGGCCAGCTATGGTGGTGCCTGTAATCCCACTACTTGAGAGGCAGAGGCAGGAGGATTGCCACAGGTTTGAGGCCAGCCTCATGTACACAGCCAAGAGCCTGTCTCAACCCTCCCACAATAGTGGATTGGCCATTAGACCCTTAGTTTTCATCTTCATGTGGGACTGGAAAGATACTCAGAAGCAGGGTGTGCTGGCTCACACCTGTAAAGGGAGGCCAACCTGCGCTATATAGGTCCAGGCTGGCCTCAAACTCACAGTGATGCTACCTCTGCCTTTGGAATGCTGGCATTAAAGGCATGTGCCACCATGGCTGGTGCTTGTTTTCCTTTAAATGTTGATATATAAGCATTTTTGCTATATTAAACAAAAGGACTTACCACAGAACACCATACAAAATGGTACAACTGGATAGATAAACCTGAATTCTTTGTGGCCCAACATGCTATAAAGGACATTAAGAGAGAAGATTAATTTACTATACCACATAATTGAGAAATTAATGCACTACATAAACATGCTATAAAAGACATCAAAGAGAAAGTTACTATACCACATAACTGAGAAATTAATGCACTACCTAAAATGTGAAATAGATGTGTTTACTTTCCAAGTATTTGAGGTTGATTCCTTTTTTTTTTTTTTTTTTTTTGGTTTTGCAAGGTAGGGTCTCACTCTGGTCCAGGCTGACCTGGAATTAACTATGCAGTCTCAGGGTAGCCTCGGACTCTCGGCGATCCTCCTACCTCTGCCTCCCGAGCGCTGGGATTAAAGGCGTGCGCCACCACGCCCGGCACCTTGGATTCCTTTTATCACAAACACTTTTATATATTTATTTGCACACAGAGTGATAAAAGAGGAACAGAGAATGGGCACATTAGGGCCTCCAGCCACTGCAAATGGACTCCAAGTGCACAGGCCACTTTGCGTCTGGTTTGACATGGGCACTATAAAATCAAACCCTGGTCATCAGGCTCTGCAGTCAGATGCCTTAACCACTGAGCAATCTCTCCAGCACCCCCCTTTTTTTTCTTGAGATAATTGTCTTTTTTTTTTTTTTTTTTTTTGAGGTAGGGTCTCATTCTAGCCCAGGCTGACCTGGAATTCACTCTGTAGTCTCAGGGTGGCCTTGAACTCATGGCCATCCTCTTACCTCTGCCTCCCAAGTGCTGGGATTAAAGGCATGCGCCACTACACCCAGCAATTGTCTTTCTTATATAACCCTTGGCCTTAAACTTATGGCATTCTTCCTGCCTTGTACTCCCAAGTGTTGGGACTACAGGTGTCAGCCACTACACCAGGCTTTGAGATTCAATTTCCTGTTTCAGGAATTTTTTTTTTTCTCTTGTTTTAGAGATCAAGAAAATTAGTGAGCCAAGGCCTCAGCCACTGCAATCCAGACACTTGTGCCACCTAGTGTGCATGTGCTAGCTCCTTAATTGCTAAGCCATCTCTCCAGCCCTCCTTTTTTCAAATCATAAGATTGTTGTGATATTAAAATATTTTTATTTTATTACCTTTTTATTTTTAAAATTTATTTTAGAGAAAGAGGCAAATACAGAATGGGTGCATCAGGGCCTGTAACCATTATAAACAAACTCCAGATGCATTGCCACATGTGGGTCCAGCTTTATGTGGGTACTGGGGAATGCAACCTGGGTCCTTTGGCTTTGCTGGTAGGCGCCTTAACCATTAAGCAATCTCTCCAGCCCAAAACTTAATATTTAATGTCAAAGTAAAATTATAAATTCTAAAAAGGATTTCTCTTACTAATCCAATTAAGTAATGCTTCTTGGATTTGGTGTAAGGATACATACACTTTTTGTTTTATTTAAGGCAGGGTTTCACTGTAGCCCAGGCTGACCTTGAACTCACAGTGATCCTCTTACCTCTGCCTCCTGAGTGCTGGGATTAAAGGCATGTGGCACCACACCCAGCAAGGATAGATACATTTTATTTTGCATGCATGTGTGTATGTGTGTGCACATATGTGGAGATCAGATGACAACCTCAGGTGTTGTATCTCAGGAACTGCCTCACTGAGTAGGCTAGGCCAGCTGGCCAGCAAGCCCTGGGGGTCGCCATGTCTCCACTGCCCCAGTGCTGGGATTTCAAGTGCGTACATAGGGGCTGGGGACTGAATTCTGACGTGGCCACCTCCCCAGCTCCCTTCGTTCAGAGCAGCAGGGAGTGTGGGTCACTTGGGTGATCACTGAGCGCCAGCATCATGACTGTTGGCTGTCTTCTAAGACGACCTCCATTGCCAGGCCCGAGAGCCAGTGGCTCAGCTTGCTTGTTGGAAGTTAACTAATTTCTCCACAGTGTACTTGAACCAAGAAAATCTCACCTATACACTAGCAGCGTCCACAGCACGGCCAGCAGAAGCATCTGGAGCCTCTTGGGGGCTCGCAAGCAGCCGTGCACAAAGAAGGGTAAGTGCGTACCCAAGACAACTGGGAACCCTTGGCTGAAGTACCAGTGCCATGGGTGAGAGCCGTAAAACGTCCCCAGGTTCTGCAGCACGTTAAACTTCACAAAGTTAAACTGAACCAGAGTCCACTGGTGCAGTTCAAAGAAAAAAAGAAACACGTGTTAGTCAAGTGTTCATTTTGGGCACTGGGGACTATGACAGGAAAGCAGAATTGAAAAGTAAAACCCTGGCATCAGTGTACATGAACGATTTTGGTAACAAATTCTTCCCAAGTATTGAAATGCTCTTTGTTAACCTGTAAAACAGTGTTTTTTTTTTTTTTTTTTGAGGTTGGGTCTCACTCTAGTCCAGGCTGACCTGGAATTCACTATGTAGTCTCAGGGTGTCCTTGAACTCATGGTGATCCTCCTACCTCTGCCTCCCAAGTGCTGGGATTAAAGGCATGCACCACCATGCCCGGCAACAGTAGGTTTTTGAGACTTTTAAGATGAATCTCAAACATTGTGAGCATTCACCTATCTTTAGCCAGTAGGCACTCCCTTAGAATCTCACTGCGACTGGCCTAATACTTGCTATGCAGACCAGGCTGGCCTCCAGCTGAGGTGACTGCTTGCCTCTGGCACCACTTTTTTTTTCTCTACAGAGGAATCCAGGGTTCGCTACTGTAGCTATCTACCTTGTCCCAGGGCATCCTCCCTGCCCCCTGAGTGTTGGAGTTATAGGTGGGCAGCCATAGCAACTTAGCAGTTATGTGGGTGCTGGGCATCTGAACTCTGATTCTCTTGCTCATGTGGCACTAAGCCACCATCCTATTAAGGTAATACGATGTCACAGATTACCTACTGGGGTTACATTGTATACCTGTTACAATTTGAATCTCAACATCAAAGTGCATTAATCATGACAGCAGGCTGGGGACATGGCTCAGTGGTAAAGGTGCTTGATTGTAAAGCCTGGTGGCCACGGTTTGATTCCCCAGTACCCTTGTAAAGCCAGATGTATGGTGATAATGCATCTGGAGTTTCTTTGCAGTAGCAAGACCCTGACATGCCCATTTTCTCCTTCCCTCCCTCCCTCTTCTTTCTCATCCCCCTCTTGTAAGTGCTAAATAAATGAAAATACTGAAAAAAATGCCAGCAACAAGCAACAACAGGTAACGTCAAGTGCTCACAAATGCCTGGGATGGTTACAGACACTTCATGTGTGTGTCTCAGTCTCCGAGACAGGTTCCAGTTACAGAAATCAGGACTGGAAAGGCCTGAAACTTGTGTAGGGTCACGTAGCTAATATTCTTTGTTTCCAACCATGGATATATCATTCTGTTCCAAACTTCCAAGGGGAAGTTCCTGAGCAGAACTTGCTCATCAGGCTTACTGAAGCAAGAGTTTCCAACCACTCAGCCATCTCCCCAGCCCTCTGGGTATTTTGATGTATCCCACATCATTAGTGTGCCCCTGTTCTGAAATAATGATGGACTTGCGTGTGTTTTGAGGCAGTGTCTCACATCATATAGAACTCCTGACCCCCCACCCCATCCACCTCCCCAGTTCTGGGATTACAAGTGCACACCACCACATCTGGCTTGAAATACAAATGGATTCAAAGTCCAGCGCGGGGTTTCAGTACAATTAAGGGCTAAAATAATGGTAGCTGTTAGCTTTATATATTTTTTACTTACTTGTCCAAAAAAGATACGATCAATTATCAGAGACAAACTCAAAGTTAGAAACCTGAAGAAAAAACAAAACACAACACTGATTGACACATGAACCTGCTGGAAATCAACCATTGCCCAGTGGATCTTAGAAAGGCCTTGTACCAAAAGCCAGACGTGGTGGTGCACGCCTTTAATTCTAGCACTCAGGAGGCAGAGGTAGGAGGATTGCCCATGAGTTTGAGGCCACCCTGAGACTATATATAGTGAATTTCAGGTCAGCCCGGGTTAGAGTGAAACCCTACCTCAAAAAACCAGGAAAAAAAAAACACTGGAGGCAGAGGTAGGGGGATAGCTGTGAGTTGAAGGCCACCCTGAGACTACATAGTGACTTCCAGGTCAGCCTGAGCTAGAGTGAGACCTTACCTCAAAAAAATGGCTGGAGAGATGGCTTAGCAGTTAAGCACTTGTCTGTGAAGCCTAAGGACCCCTGGTTTGAGGCTTGATTCCCCAGTACCCACATAAGCCAGATGCACAAGGTGATGCATGCATGTGGAGTTTGTTTGCATTGGCTGGAGGCCCTGGTGCACCCATTCTCTCTTTGCTTCTTTCTCTGTTGCTCTCAAATAAATAAAAATAACAAAAAAAAAAAAAAAAAAGGCCTTGTACAAAAACACTAAAATGCATCATTGTTTTGAAAGATCTTTCACTAATAAAAAAAAACATGCACTACTTTGGGGCAGGAGAGATGGCTTAGTGGTTAAGGCATTTGCCTACAAAGCCAAAGGATCCCAGTTCAATTCTCCAGCACCCACGTAAGTCAGATGCACAAGGGGCGCATGCATCTGGAGTTTGCAGTGGCTGGAGGCCCTGGTGCGTGCATTCTCTGTCCCTCTCTGTCTCTCTCTCTCAAATAAATAAAATATTGGCAAAATTTAAGAAACATCTATTGTTGGATAATGAATTTCTCCAAAATATGTCAATTTAAAAACACAAATACTGGGCTGTACATATTGCTCAGTGGTTAAAGGCACTACTTTCAAAGCCTGGATTGAATTCCTCAGTACTCATGTAAAGCCAGATGCTCAAAGTGGCACATGCACAGAGTCCATGTGTAGCTGCAGAAGGCCCTGGCGCCCATACACCATCTGTCTCTCAAGTATTATATCTATTTGCAAGCAGAGAGAGAGACTGGGCATACCAGGGCCTCTAGCCATTGCAAAGGAAGTCCAGATGCACGTGTCACTTTGTGCATCTGGGACTGGGGAATTGAACCCAGGTCATTAAGTTTTACAGGCAAGCACCTTTACCACTGAGCAATCTCTCCAGCCCAATAGATGAAAATATTTCAAAACCTAAATACTTATATTCCATAATTCCTGTGAGTGGAAATCCAGGTGTGGCTTGCCTAGGTGCCTGTGGTCAAGGTCTGCCATGGCCTGGAGCCAAGCTCTTAGCTTGGCTTGGATCTGGCTAGAGACGCAATGGGCTACGCAGCTCATTCCTGTGGTAGCTGCAGCTCCTGCCCATCCTGTGAGCGGGAACTGCTGCTCTGTGCAGCCACCATTCTATTGATGGACTTGTCTGTTTTCCGCTTTTATCAATAGTGCTGTGAGTCTTACAAACCTTTAGGTGTTCATAACAAGTGTTTTGGGTGGGTACATACCTATGACTAGAATGCTACAAGAGTGAATACTTTCCAAAGCGGCTACAGTCTTTGTGCATGTTGCAGGCACACGTGGGCCGTGCTGTCTGCAGCCTTCTGGTGGAGGTACTTATGTGCTTTAGCTTCCTTCCAAGAGGACAGCCATGGCAGTTTGGAGCTTCTTGGAGTAGCTGCTCGGGTCTGTTATCATGAATCTCTTGAGCTGGCCAGCAAGCCCCGGGTCGCCATGTTCCACCGGCCCCAGTGCTGGGATTTCGCGCGCCATAGGGGCTGGGGACTGAATTCGACGGCCACCCCAGCCCCCTTCACCCAAAGCAGCAGGGAGGGGGTCACTTGGGTGGTCACTGAGCCCAGCATCATGACTGTTGGCTGTCTTCTAAGACGGACCTCCATTGCGAAGGCCCGTGACAGCGGCTCAAGTTTGTTGGAAGTTAACTAATTTCTCCACAGTGTACTCTGAACCAAAGAAAATCTCACCTATACACTAGCAGCGCCCACAGCATCACCGCAGAAGCATCTGAGAGCTCTGGGGCCTCTGAAGCAGTCACAAAGAAGGGTAAGGGCGTACTAAGACAACAACTGGGAACCCTTGGCTGGAAGTACCAGTGCCATGGTGAGAGCCAGAAACGCCTCCAGGCCCTCAGAGGCATCGCTAAACTTCTCACAAAGTTAAACTGAACCAGAGTCCACTGGTGTAGTTCAAGAAAAAAGAAAAATGCGCATAGTCAAGTGTTCATTTTGGGCACTGGGGACTATGCAGACAGAAAGTAGAATTGAACAAAACTCCTGGCATCAGTGTGTACATGAACGTATTTGGTAACAAATTTTTCCGTTGGAAATGTTTTGTTAACCTAAAACAGGGTTTTTTTTTTTGAGGTTGGGTCTCACTCTAGTCCAAAGCTGACCTGGAATTCGTCTCAGGGTGTCCTTGAATCACACATATGGTATCCCCTCCACCTCTGCCTCTGAAAGTGTTGGGACAAAAGCATGCACCCTTCAAACATGTCGCAACAGTAGGTTTTTGTGACTTTAAGATGAATTCAAACATTGTGAGCATTCACCTATCTTTAGCCAGTAGCACTCTCAGAATCTCACCGCACTGGCCTAATACTCTGGTTATGCAGACCAGGCTGGCCTCTGTAGCTGAGGTGACTGCTTGCCTCTGGCACCACTTTTTTTTTCTCCTCACAGAGGAACTAGGTTCGCCACTGTAGCTACCCTCCATCTTGTCCCAGCATCCCTCCCCTGCCCCCGAGTGTTGGAGTTATGGTAAGCAGCCATAGCAACTTAGCAGTTATGTGGGCAAGGCACTGGAACTCTGACTTCTTCGCCATGTGGCACTAAGCCACCATCCTATTAAGGTAATACATGTCACAGATTACCTACTGGGGTTACATTGTATACCTGTTACAATTGAATCTCAACATCAAAGTGTGTATTAATCATGACAGCAGGCTGGGGACATGGCTCAAATGGTAAAGGTGCTTGATTGTAAAGCCTGTGGCCACGGTCCCCAGAGCACTTCTAGAAGCCGATGAAGGGTGATAATGCAACGGAGTTTCTTGCAGTAGCAAGACCCTGACATGCCTGCCTTTCTCCTTCCTCCCTCCCTCTCTTTCTCATCCCCATTGGGGAAAGCAAATAAATGAAAATACTGGAAAAAATGCCAGCAACAAAGGGAACAACAGGTAACGCCAAGTGCTCACAAATGCTGATGGTTACAGACACTGCAGGTGTGTTGTCTCAGTCTCCTAGACAGGTTCCAGTTACAGAAATCAGACTGGAAAGGCCTGGAAACTTGTGTAGGGGTCACGCAGCTAATATTCTTTGCTTCAACCATGGATATCATTCTGTTCCAAACTCCAAGGGTTCCTGATACAGAACTTGCTCATCAGGCTTACTGAAGCAAGAGTTTCCAACCACTCAGCCATCTCCCCAGCCCTCGTGGGTATTTTGATGTACTCTACATCATTAGTGTGTGCCCCTGTTCTGGAATACGATGGGACTTGCGTGGTGTTTTGAGGCAGTGTCTCATCATAGAACTCCTGACCCCACCTTCCATCCACCTCCTCAGTTCTGGGATTACAAGTGCACACTCACCACATCTGGCTTGAAATACAAATGGATTCAAAGTCCAGCGGGTTTCAGTATGGGCAATTAAGGGGTTATTAAAATAATGTAGCTGTTAGCTTTATATATTTTTTTTACTTACTTGTCCAAAAGATACTATCAATTATCAGAGACAAACTCAAAGTTAGAAACCTGAAGAAAAACAAAACACAACACTGATTGACACATGAACCTTGCTGAAATCAACCATTGCCCAGGGATCTTAGGCCTTGCATCAAAAGCCAGATTTGTGGTGTACGCTAATTTAAAAAAGGACCAGAGGCAGAGGTAGGAGGATTGCTCATGAGGTTTGAGGCCACCCTGAGACTATATAAGTAGTGAATTCTTGTAATAGCCCACAGATGAAACCTTACCAAAAACCAGGAAAAAAACACTGAGGCAGAGGTAGGGGATAGCTGTGAGTTGAAGGCCAAATTCTGAGACTAAAAGATAGTGACTTCCAGGTCAGCCTGGAGCTAGAGTGAGACCTTACTCGTGGCTGGAGAGATGGCTTACAGCAGCACTTGGTTCAGGAAGCCTAAGGACCCTGGTTTTGAGGCTTGATTCCCAGTACCCACATGCTTCAGATGCACAAGGTGATGCATGCATGTGGAGTTTGTTTGCATTGGCTGGAGGTCTGGTGCACCCATTCTCTTTGCTTCTTTCTCTGTTGCTCTCAACAAATGGAAAATAACAAAAAAAAAAAAAAATGCCTTGGTAAATAAACACTAAAATGCATCATTGTTTTGAAAGATCTTCACTACAATAAAAAAACATGCAATTACTTGGGCAGAGAGATGCTTAGTAAGCTGCATTTGCCTAAAATGGCAAGGGGGCAAGGATCCCAGTTCAATTCTCCAGCACCCACGTAAGTCTGGGGATGCACAAGGGCGACATCTGAGTTTGCAGTGGCTGGAGGCCAGCGCATCCCTTCTGTCCCTCTCGTCTCTCTCAAATAAAAATATTGGCAAAATTTAAGAAACATCTATTGTTGATAAATGAATTTCTCCAAAATATGTCAATTTAAAAATGACAAATACTTGGCCGTACATATTGCTCAGTGGCTAAAGGCACTACTTTCAAAGCCTGGATTGACTCTCAGTGTACTCATGTAAAGCCAGACAAAATAAAGTGCACATGCACAGAGTCCATGTAGAGCTGCAGTAGCAGTTCCCTGGAGTGCCATACACCATCTGCTGTCTCTGGGCATATATCTATTTGCAAGCAGAGAGAGACTGGGCATACCTAGCCCTAGCTGGCTTAGTAAGGAAGTCCAGATGCATCATGTCACTTGTGCATCTGGGACTGGGAAATTGGAACCCAGGTTAAGTTTTACAGGCAAGCACCTTTACCACTGAGCAATCTCCAGCCCAATAGGATGAAAAATATTTCAAAACCTAATACTTATATTCCATAATTCCTGTGAGTGGAAATCCAGGTGCATGGCTTTGCCTAGGTGCCTGTGGCAAGGTCTGCCATTCGGAGCTGCTTTAGCTTGGCTTGGATCTGCCAGAGACGCAAATGGGGCAGCAGCTCATTTTCTCGTAGCTGCAGCTCCCTGCCCATCCTGTGAGTGGAACTGCTGCTCTGTGTAGATTGTTGTGATATTAAAATATTTTTATTTTATTACCTTTTTATTTTTAAAATTTATTTTAGAGAAAGAGGCAAATACAGAATGGGTGCATCAGGGCCTGTAACCATTATAAACAAACTCCAGATGCATTGCCACATGTGGGTCCAGCTTTATGTGGGTACTGGGAATGCAACCTGGGTCCTTTGGCTTTGCTGGTAGGCGCCTTAACCATTAAGCAATCTCTCCAGCCCAAAACTTAATATTTAATGTCAAAGTAAAATTATAAATTCTAAAAGGATCTCTTACTAATCCAATTAAGTAATGCTTCTTGGATTTGGTGTAAGGATACATACACTTTTTGTTTTATTTAAGGCAGGGTTTCACTGTAGCCCAGGCTGACCTTGAACTCACAGTGATCCTCTTACCTCTGCCTCCTGAGTGCTGGGATTAAAGGCATGTGGCACCACACCCAGCAAGGATAGACACATTTTATTTTGCATGCATGTGTGTATGTGTGTGCACATATGTGGAGATCAGATGACAACCTCAGGTGTTGTATCTCAGGAACTGCCTCACTGAGTAGGCTAGGCCAGCTGGCCAGCAAGCCCTGGGGGTCGCCATGTCTCCACTGCCCCAGTGCTGGGATTTCAAGTGCGTACATAGGGGCTGGGGACTGAATTCTGACGTGGCCACCTCCCCAGCTCCCTTCGTTCAGAGCAGCAGGGAGTGTGGGTCACTTGGGTGATCACTGAGCGCCAGCATCATGACTGTTGGCTGTCTTCTAAGACGACCTCCATTGCCAGGCCCGAGAGCCAGTGGCTCAGCTTGCTTGTTGGAAGTTAACTAATTTCTCCACAGTGTACTTGAACCAAGAAAATCTCACCTATACACTAGCAGCGTCCACAGCACGGCCAGCAGAAGCATCTGGAGCCTCTTGGGGGCTCGCAAGCAGCCGTGCACAAAGAAGGGTAAGTGCGTACCCAAGACAACTGGGAACCCTTGGCTGAAGTACCAGTGCCATGGGTGAGAGCCGTAAAAAACGCCCAGGTTCTGCAGCACGTTAAACTTCACAAAGTTAAACTGAACCAGAGTCCACTGGTGCAGTTCAAAGAAAAAAAAACACGTGTTAGTCAAGTGTTCATTTTGGGCACTGGGGACTATGACAGGAAAGCAGAATTGAAAAGTAAAACCCTGGCATCAGTGTGTACATGAACGATTTTGGTAACAAATTCTTCCCAAGTATTGAAATGCTCTTTGTTAACCTGTAAAACAGTGTTTTTTTTTTTTTTTTTGAGGTTGGGTCTCACTCTAGTCCAGGCTGACCTGGAATTCACTATGTAGTCTCAGGGTGTCCTTGAACTCATGGTGATCCTCCTACCTCTGCCTCCCAAGTGCTGGGATTAAAGGCATGCACCACCATGCCCGGCAACAGTAGGTTTTGAGACTTTTAAGATGAATCTCAAACATTGTGAGCATTCACCTATCTTTAGCCAGTAGGCACTCCTTAGAATCTCACTGCGACTGGCCTAATACTTGCTATGCAGACCAGGCTGGCCTCCAGCTGAGGTGACTGCTTGCCTCTGGCACCACTTTTTTTTTCTACAGAGGAATCCAGGGTTCGCTACTGTAGCTATCTACCTTGTCCCAGGGCATCCTCCTGCCCCTGAGTGTTGGAGTTATAGGTGGGCAGCCATAGCAACTTAGCAGTTATGTGGGTGCTGGGCATCTGAACTCTGATTCTCTTGCTCATGTGGCACTAAGCCACCATCCTATTAAGGTAATCTGATGTCACAGATTACCTACTGGGGTTACATTGTATACCTGTTACAATTTGAATCTCAACATCAAAGTGCATTAATCATGACAGCAGGCTGGGGACATGGCTCAGTGGTAAAGGTGCTTGATTTGTAAAAGCCTGGTGGCCACGGTTTGATTCCCAGTACCCTTGTAAAGCCAGATGTATGGTGATAATGCATCTGGAGTTTCTTTGCAGTAGCAAGACCCTGACATGCCCATTTTCTCCTTCCCTCCCTCCCTCTTCTTTCTCATCCCCCTCTTGTAAGTGCTAAATAAATGAAAATACTGAAAAAATGCCAGCAACAAGCAACAACAGGTAACGTCAAGTGCTCACAAATGCCTGGGATGGTTACAGACACTTCATGTGTGTGTCTCAGTCTCGAGACAGGTTCCAGTTACAGAAATCAGGACTGGAAAGGCCTGAAACTTGTGTAGGGTCACGTGGCTAATATTCTTTGTTTCCAACCATGGATATATCATTCTGTTCCAAACTTCCAAGGGAAGTTCCTGAGCAGAACTTGCTCATCAGGCTTACTGAAGCAAGAGTTTCCAACCACTCAGCCATCTCCCAGCCCTCTGGGTATTTTGATGTATCCCATCATTAGTGTGCCCCTGTTCTGAAATAATGATGGACTTGGCGTGTGTTTTGAGGCAGTGTTTCACATCATATAGAACTCCTGACCCCCCACCCCATCCACCTCCCCAGTTCTGGGATTACAAGTGCACACCACCACATCTGGCTTGAAATACAAATGGATTCAAAGTCCAGCGCGGGGTTTCAGTACAATTAAGGGCTAAAATAAAGGTAGCTGTTAGCTTTATATATTTTTTACTTACTTGTCCAAAAAAGATACGATCAATTATCAGAGACAAACTCAAAGTTAGAAACCTGAAGAAAAAACAAAACACAACACTGATTGACACATGAACCTGCTGGAAATCAACCATTGCCCAGTGGATCTTAGAAAGGCCTTGTACCAAAAGCCAGACGTGGTGGTGCACGCCTTTAATTCTAGCACTCAGGAGGCAGAGGTAGGAGGATTGCCCATGAGTTTGAGGCCACCCTGAGACTATATAGTGAATTTCAGGTCAGCCCGGGTTAGAGTGAAACCCTACCTCAAAAAACCAGGAAAAAAAAAAAAACACTGGAGGCAGAGGTAGGGGGATAGCTGTGAGTTGAAGGCCACCCTGAGACTACATAGTGACTTCCAGGTCAGCCTGAGCTAGAGTGAGACCTTACCTCAAAAAAATGGCTGGAGAGATGGCTTAGCAGTTAAGCACTTGTCTGTGAAGCCTAAGGACCCCTGGTTTGAGGCTTGATTCCCCAGTACCCACATAAGCCAGATGCACAAGGTGGTGCATGCATGTGGAGTTTGTTTGCATTGGCTGGAGGCCCTGGTGCGCCCATTCTCTCTTTGCTTCTTTCTCTGTTGCTCTCAAATAAATAAAAATAACAACAACAACAAAAAAAGGCCTTGTACAAAAACACTAAAATGCATCATTGTTTTGAAAGATCTTTCACTGATAAAAAAAAACATGCACTACTTTGGGGCGGGAGAGATGGCTTAGTGGTTAAGGCATTTGCCTACAAAGCCAAAGGATCCCAGTTCAATTCTCCAGCACCCACGTAAGTCAGATGCACAAGGGGCGCATGCATCTGGAGTTTGCAGTGGCTGGAGGCCCTGGTGCGTCCATTCTCTGTCCCTCTCTGTCTCTCTCTCTCAAATAAATAAAATATTGGCAAAATTTAAGAAACATCTACTGTTGGATAATGAATTTCTCCAAAATATGTCAATTTAAAAACACAAATACTGGGCTGTACATATTGCTCAGTGGTTAAAGGCACTACTTTCAAAGCCTGGATTGAATTCTCAGTACTCATGTAAAGCCAGATGCTCAAAGTGGCACATGCACAGAGTCCATGTGTAGCTGCAGAAGGCCCTGGCGCCCATACACCATCTGTCTCTCAAGTATTATATCTATTTGCAAGCAGAGAGAGAGACTGGGCATACCAGGGCCTCTAGCCATTGCAAAGGAAGTCCAGATGCACGTGTCACTTTGTGCATCTGGGACTGGGGAATTGAACCCAGGTCATTAAGTTTTACAGGCAAGCACCTTTACCACTGAGCAATCTCTCCAGCCCAATAGATGAAAATATTTCAAAACCTAAATACTTATATTCCATAATTCCTGTGAGTGGAAATCCAGGTGTGGCTTGCCTAGGTGCCTGTGGTCAAGGTCTGCCATGGCCTGGAGCCAAGCTTTTAGCTTGGCTTGGATCTGGCTAGAGACGCAATGGGCTACGCAGCTCATTCCTGTGGTAGCTGCAGCTCCTGCCCATCCTGTGAGCGGGAACTGCTGCTCTGTGCAGCCACCATTCTATTGATGGACTTGTCCGTTTTCCGCTTTTATCAATAGTGCTGTGAGTCTTACAAACCTTTAGGTGTTCATAACAAGTGTTTTGGGTGGGTACATACCTATGACTAGAATGCTACAAGAGTGAATACTTTCCAAAGCGGCTACAGTCTTTGTGCATGTTGCAGGCACACGTGGGCCCGTGCTGTCTGCAGCCTTCTGGTGGAGGTACTTATGTGCTTTAGCTTCCTTCCAAGAGGACAGCCATGGCAGTTTGGAGCTTCTTGGAGTAGCTGCTCGGGTCTGTTATCATGAATCTCTTGAGTTACTTTTGTCTTTTTATTTTATTAAGGTAGGGTCTCACTCTAGCCCTGGCTGATCTGGAATTTACTATGTAGTCTCAGGGTGGCCTTGAACTCACAGCTATCCTCTTACATCTGCCTCCTAAGTGCTGGGATTAAAGGTGTGCACCACCACGCCTAGCTTACCTTTTTAAATTATTATTATTATTATTTTATTTATTTTTGGAGAGAGACACAGAGAGAGATAGACCGGAGAGGGAGAGGGAGACAGATAGAGATGGGCGCACCAGCAGTCTCTCAGCTGCTGTGAACGAAATCCAGGTGTGTGCGCCCCCCCCATGTGGGCAAGTACGGCATTGCGCCCTTATGTCACTTGGCATCTGGCTAAACATGGGACCTGGAGATTGGAACCAGCGTTCTTAGGCTTAGCAGGCAGGCGCCTTAACCGCTAAGCCATCTCTCCAGCCCACCTTTTTTTTTTTTTTTAAGTTTTTTAATTTATTTATTTGAGAGAGCAAGAGAGGGAAAGGCAGAGAGAGAGAGAAAGAAAGAACGGTGCACCAGGGCCTCCAGCCACTGCAAACAAACTCCAGACATGCACCACCTGTGCATCTGGCTTACGTGGGTACTGGGGAATTGAATTGAGGTCCTTTGGCTTTGTAGGCAAATGCCTTAACTGCTAAGCCATCTCTCCACCCCCAGCTTCATTACCTTTCATAGAAGAGCAGGAGCTGTACTTACCCCACAGGTAAGAAATGATGCAGCAAAAGATTCAGCTTGCTCCGTTCTTGCCAGAAATGTCTGAGGAGTAATGGTACCCACGGGATGACAGCTGTGGGACGGATTAGGAAGGCCAGTGCGACCAAGGATGAGTACTTAACACTGTAAGCAAAGACAGTGTGTTATAAGACAACCTGAAGACTCTCCTTGAAGTTAGCTGACTACCTACACTGGGATATAATTTTCTGTTGTCTGGTCGTCATGAGTTCAAGGCTACCCTGAGACTACAAAGTGAATTCTAGATCAGCCTGAGCTAGAGTGAGACCCTACCTCGATAAAAAAAGGAGGGGCTGGAGGGATGGCTTAGTGGCCAAGGTGTTTGCCTGTACAGCCAAAGAACCCAGGTTCAATTCCCTAAGACCCACGTTAGCCAGCTGCACGAGGGACGCGTCTGGAGTTCATTTGCAGTGGCTAGAGGCCCTGGCGTGCCCATTCTCACTCTCTCTTTCTCTGTCAACCTTTGATCTTCCTGTGTGAGCTTCTCAAGTGCTGGATCACAGGCATGTTACTTGCTATGTCTAGCTTATGTTTTCTTCCTCCCTCCCTCCCTTCTTTCTTTCTTTCTTTTTTGTGGTTTTGCGAGGTAGGGTCTCAGTCTGGTCCAGGCTGACCTGGAATTCACTCTGTAGTCTCAGGGTGGCCTTGAACTCTCAGCGATCCTCCTACCTCTGCCTCCCGAGTGCTGGGATTAAAGGCGTGCGCCACCACACCCGGCTTAGCTTATGTTTTCAAGTAAGAAGTCAACCTCTATCTTTTTGTTGTATTTCGAGACAGGGTTTCACTGTAGCCCATGCTGACCTGGAATTCACTATGTTGTCTCAAGTGCTGGGACTGGAGGCATGAGCCACCATGTCCAGCTTCTTGGTTTTTCTTAAGATAGGGTCTCACTCTATCCCAAGCTGACATGGAACTCAGTCTGTGGTTTTGGGGTGGCCTCAAACTCACAGCGATCCTTCTACCTCTGCCTCTGAGTGCTAGGATTAAAGGCATTTGCCACCACACCTGGCTAAAAATATATACACTTTAAGTAAGTATATATACATTTTAACCTCTGAGCCATCTTTCCAGCTATATACATTTTGTTTTGTTTTTCAAGGCAGGGTCTCACTCTAGCCCAGGCTGATCCCAAACTCACTCTGCAGTCCCAGGTTGGCCTCACACTCACAGTGATCCTTCTACCTCTGCCTCCCAAGCACTGGGATTACTTGCTACATAACACTTTGTTTTTCGAGGTAGGGTCTTGCTCTAGTCCAGGCTGACCTGGAACTCACTCTGTAGTCTCAGGGTGGCTTCAAACTCACAGCGATCCTCCTACCTCTGCCTCCTGAGTGCTGGGATTAAAAGCATGCGCCACCATACCCAGCACATTTTAGCACATTTTTATTTTTATTTTTTAGAGCGAGCGAGAGAATTGGCCCACCAGGGCCTCAGTCACTGAAATTTAACTCCAGATGCTTGTGCCACCTAGTGGGCATGTGTGACCTTGTATTTGTCTCACCTTTGTGCGTCTGGCTTATGTGGGATCTGCAGAGTCCAACATGGGTCCTTAGGATTTGCAGGCAAATGCCTTAACTGCTGAGCCATTTCTCCAGCCCTGCTATATACATCCTAATGCTATAACTCTGGCAATTACTTTTTTGACAGAAAAAGTGATAAAGCTGGGTATGATGGCATATGCCTTTAATGCCAGCACTCAGGAGGCCCAGGTAGGAGGACTGCTGTGAGTTCAAGGCCAGCCTGAGACTACATAATGAATTCCAGGTCAACCTGGGCTAGAGTGAGACTCTACCTTAAAAAAACAAAACAAAACAAAATGCCGGCGTGGTGGCGCATGCCTTTACTCCAGCACTGGGAAGATAAAGGTAAGAGGATCGTGATTTTTTTGTTGTTGTTGCAGGCCTGGGACTAATTTTTATTGATTTTTAATGATTTTCAGATTAGTCTGGTCTCCATCATATCCCCTCCTTTCTCCATTAGTCTCTCTCCCAATTTGATGACATCCTAACTCAAAAACAAAAAAAAAAAAAAAAAAAAAGTCTAGTTGGAGAGAAGGGTGTCAATGAAGGGGGGATTTGGGCAGAGGGAAAGAAGGTGGTGGGAGGGGATTATGATCATAGTATAGTGTCTACATGCATGGAGGTTGTCAATAAATTGTTTTTAAAAAAAATCCAAAAGGCTTGCTGGTTGTGGTGGCACACACCTTTAATCCCAGCACTTGGGAGGCAGAGGTAGGAGGATCACCATGAGTTTGAGGCCACCCTGAGACTACATAGTGAATTCCAGGTCAGCCTGAGCTGAAATGAGACCCTACCTCGAAAAACAAAAACAAACAAACAAATCCAAAAGCCAGGCTAGAGAGATTGCTCAGTGGTTAAATTTTTAGTGCTTTCTTTCTTTTTTTTTTTTTTTTTTTTTTAAAAAGAGTTATTTATTTATTAGAGACAGAGAGTGAGAATGGACCCACCAGGGTCTCTAGCCACTGCAAATGAATTCCAGATTCATGTGCTACCATGTGCATCTGGCTTATGTGGGACCTGGAAAATTGAACTTGGGTCCTTAGGCTTCGTAGGCATGAGCCTTAACTGCTAAGCCGTCTCTCCAGCCCCTAAATGTGCTTTTTTTTTTTTTTTTTTTGTTTTTTGAGGTAGGGTCTTACTCTAGCTTAGGCTGACCTAGAATTCACTATGTAGATCACTCACGGTGATCCTCCTACCTCTGCCTCTCCAGTGCTGGGATTAAAGGCATGCGCCACCACACCTGGCATAAATGTGCTTTCTTGTTAAGCATGCCAGCCCTGTGGTTTTCCTTCCTTCCTTCCTTTCTTTCCTCTCTCCTTCCTTCCTTCCTTCCTTCCTTCCTCCCTCCCTCCCTCCCCTCCTCCCTCCCCCTCCCTCCCTCCCTCCCCCCTCCCTCCCTCTTTCTTTCTTTCTTTCTTTCTTTCTTTCTTTCTTTCTTTCTTTCTTTCTTTCTTTCTTTCTTTCTTTCTTTTTTGAGGTAGGGTTTCACTCTAGTCCAGGCTGGAATTAAAGGCGTGCGCCACCACGTCTGTACCCTGTGGTTTTCTAAGGTTCAGGAACATCAGGGGATCTCCTGGATAATCCAGTATGTGGACACTTCAAAGCATGCCTTAGAGTCCGTACATAGTTATCTCACCTGCTCCTGGTCTTTGAGCCTTCCAAAGGATAGTAAAAAAGAGCAATTACAGTAAGAACGGTTTCCATGGTGTTGGTAAGGGTCCTGGTGCAGCAGTACCATGTGAACCAGGAGGTCAGCTGGCAAAAGAACTATGAGACGTTATGAGCAAACATGCAGCAAGTGGGAGATGGAAGGTGAGTCTAAATGATTTTACAAGTAGGCATGCCCAAACAGTGCTTAAGACAGTATGTCAAACATAACTGAAGATATCAGCTCTGCTTTTGATGACATGATATTTATTAATTTACAAGCTTTTTTATGGTACTGCATTTTGTTCCTATCCCATTTCTCATTAAGGAAAGACATAAAACACAATTAAGGGCAACATTAGTAGAGTTATGAAATTCACAACTAGATTTTCCCAACCAGTATTTTACATATTGTCTGACAGCACTGACCAGTTTTGGGTATTTTTTTATTGATTGACCTTGGTTTGCAATCTGGCCTAGTTCTCTCTGTCTCTCTCTCTCTCTTTTTTTTTTTTTTAGGTAGGGTCTCACTCTAGTCCAAGCTGACCTGGAATTCACTGTGTAGTCTCAGGGTGGCCTCGAACTTATGGCGATTCTCCTACCTCTGCCCCCCGAGTGCTGGGATGAAAGGCGTGCGCCACCACGCCTCACTCACCGTGGCTTTTTTTTTTTTTCCCCCACAGGTAGGGTCTCATGCTAGCCCAGGCTGACCTGGAACTCACTGTGTAGTCTCAGGGTGGCCTTGAACTCCCAAATGCTGGGATTAAAGGCGTGTGCCACCACGCCCAGGCCCCCCCCTTTTATGAGAAAGAGAGAATTGGCACACCAGGGCCTCCAGCCACTGCAATTGAACTACAAACGTGTGTGCCACCTTGTGCGCATGTATCACCTTCTGTGTCTGGCATACGTGGGTTCTGGGGAGTCAAACCTGGGTCCTTAGGCTTTGCAGGCAAGTGCTTTAACTGCTAAGCCACCTCTCCAGCCCACACCTTGCTTTCTAAAATGTAGAAGACATTGCCATTCTCCCATTTACTTATACCCTACACTCCAGAAATGTGTTGCTAAGTGGGTTACTTGGAAGTTGTAATGTACTTTCCAACAGAAACAGTAAAAATGGCAGAACCCATGCTGGTCAGGTAAGCTTGCTTAACCATGGACAGCACTCCTTGAAGGACCAGCACTGCAGAACTCGGCCACCCTTCAGTGCACGGTGTGAGCGAGCGGGAGATGTCAGGAGCTGAAACCACCTTCTGAAGCAAGTTAGGCGACAAGGTACTTTTCTGTACGTCCCTCTCCAACCAGGGCTGACAGTGTGTTTCGGGCAGAAAGCATTTCTCAGGCTGAGCCTCAGCACTGAAGGAGAGGCTGAGGCTGCACTCAGCTGTTCCTGAGGAACACATGGTTTGTAGCCATGCTGCAGCCCATGTCTGGTGAGGCGAGGGTGCTGACAAAGGGTTGACAAGGAAAAAGGTGGGGTGCCACTTGGACCTTACTGTTCTTAATTATGGAAGTATCTCTAGAAGGTTCTTTGGATTAGCTTCTACAACTATTTTGGGAATAGTCCTTGACATGCTTTATGTCCTGTCCACACACTGGTGCGCAGTGGCTACGTGCTGACGACTTACCACCCATCTTGCGACATCCTGGCTCTCTACTTGCTTCATGAGTGAGTACAGCCTCACATCTGCAACAGCAGACAGAAGGGCTTGGCCAAGCCTGGGGAGCCAAATCTTCATTCATTAAAAAGAAAAAGAAGATGATGTTAAACACATCTCTTAGTTCCATTGAATTACTATAAAAAATCAATAGGTGTGAGCCGGGCGTGGTGGCGCACGCCTTTAATCCCAGTACTCGGGAGGCAGAGGTAGGAGGATTGCCGAGAGTTCGAGGCCACCCTGAGAATACACAGTGCATTCCAAGTCAGCCTAAGCTAGAGTGAGACCCTACCTCAAAAAAAAAAACAAAACAAAAAAAGGTGAATCCAACTGTTAATTGAAAGAAAACTGTCTCTTCATCTCCATTCATATTCTCTACACACACTCATACTCATTTATAGTCTTGCTTTGTAGCCCAGGCTGGCCTTGAACTCCTGCTCTTCCTGCCTCAGTCCCCCCAGCGTGCTGGGATGTACCAGTGTGAACCACCACCCTGACTTCTCTGCTTGTTTTCATGTTGATTTATATAGCTAGCACCATGCCCTGGGTCCCACAGCAAGCACGTTATACCTCAGTTCTTTCTGTTGTAACCATCTTCGGAGGCAAGCACTGTTTCAGAGAGCAAGGCACACATGCATTATGTAGTTTTCCCAAACTACAGAGCTGATTAGATTCCTGGATTCAATCCAGGTCCGTGGGACACCAAAGCCTGTTCTGCAGTACAGCCAGATGTGTAGTACATGACATGCATGTGTTGTATGCACACGTGCAAGCCAATGTCCATGGGGCCAGAGGATGCTGGTCCATCCCCACTGCTCTTCCCTCTTACTTCCCTGAGACAGAGTCGTCACTGTACCTAGAGCTCCCTTCTCCCACAGCTAGACTGGCCTGCCAACCAGCCCCAATAACCCTCACCTCCATCCCCCTTAGCACTGGGATTAGAGGCATGTGCAGCCATGCCATGCTTTTTTAGGTAGGTGCTGGGGCCTGCACTCAGGTCCTCATGCATTGCAGCAAGCAGTCTTACCCAATAAGCCATCTCCACAGCCACTCAATTACTTATTAAAAGTATTCTACAAGCCGGTGTGGTGGTGCACGCCTTTAATCCCAGCACTCGGGAGGCAGAGGTAGGAGGATCACCGTGAGTTTGAGGCCAGCCTGAGACTACATAGCGAATTACAGGTCAGCCTGGGCTAGAGTGAGACCCTACCTCAAAAAACAAACAAACAAACACACAAACAAACGTATTCTACAATCATGGGATTCACGTCCAGTAGTCCCCCTTTCTTCTGAACTAGTTCCTGGAGCACACAGCACTGTGCTCAGTTGGAAGGTGGACTTTGGTAAGCTGCAAGCATCTAGAAGACACTGTGATCACAAGCTTAGTAACTGAGATGACGGAACCGTTGAGGGTTTTTGCTGTCATTTGGATGTGGAATGTCCTCAAATGTGTTGAAGGCTTAGTCCCCAGTATGTGGCACAATTTGGAGGTGGGGACTGGCAGTAGGAAGTCAGAGCAGTGGCATTGTGACACTGAGTGAGATACTGGGACCTTGGCCTTTTTCTCTGCGTGCTGGACTGGTGAGGTGAGCAATTATCTGAGTTTAGAGAGACTTTAGTAGATTGAGAGGAGAGCATATAAAGAGCTCTTGCCCACAAAGAGGCAAAAGTGGGGTAAGGATCCCAAAATTTCTGTTTTTACTTTTATTTTCCCCAAATATTTTTATTTATTTGCAAGGAGGAGGGGGGAGGGAGAGAGAGAGAGAGAGACAGTGTGCACACCAGGGTCTCTTGCCACTGCAAACGAACTCCAGATGCATGTGCTACTTTGTGCATCTGGCTTTCACATGGGTGCTAGGGAGTTGAAGCTGGGCCAGCAGGCTTTGCAAACAAGCACCTTTAACCACTAAGCCCAGTTCTTTTTTTAAATTTTTTTATTTTCTATTTACTTATTTGAGGGACTGGGGGGGGGGAGGAAGAGGCAGATCAAGAGAAAGAGAACGGGCATGCAAGGGCCACCAGCTACTGCAAACAAATTCTAGACACACGTGCTACCTTGTGCACCTGCCTTACGTGGGTTCTGGGGAATTGAACCTGGGTTCTTTGGCCTTGCAGGCAAGCGCCTTAATCACTAAGCCATCTCGATTAAGGCGCCTGCCTGCTAAGCCTAAGAACCCGGTTCCAATCTCCAGGTCCCATGTTTAGCCAGATGCAAAGTGACGCAAGGGTGCAATGCCACACTTGACCACAAGGGGGCACACACATCTGGATTTTGTTCACAGCAGCTGAGAGGCTGCTGGTGTGCCCATTCTCTGTCTCCCTCCCTCTCTGTGTCTCTCCAAAAATAATAAATAAATAAATAAATAAATAAATAAATAAATAAATAAATAAATAAAATGCATGCTGGGTCTCATTCTAGCCCAGGCTGACCTTGAACTTACTCTATAGTCCAGGCTGGCTTCACACTCATGGCGATCCTCCTACTTCAGCCTTCCAAGTGCTGGGATTAAAGGGGTGTGCCATCACGCCAGCAAAATTTCTTTTCAAATTAGAAAGCACCCTGATAGGTCCACTGAAGGTTGAGGGTAATGGGTAGATACTGGAGGATAGGAATTTTTCTACCTCCTCATTTGTCATCATCTTGATGCCAAGTGTATTTCCTTATAGTTTCAGACTTTATGGCTGCCCTCCATGCTGTAGAAGCTAGTTTTTTTTTTTAATTTTTTTTTTAATTTTACTTTTTATTTATTTATATGAGAGAGAGAGATACAGAAATAGGCTTTATGGCTGCCTCCAGATGCATGCACCCCCTTTTGCATCTGGCTTACGTGGGTCCTGGAGAATCGAGCCTCGAACATGCGTTTAACCACTAAGCCATCTCTCCAGCCCCTGTAGAAGCTAGTTTTGATTCTAGAGCCAGCCTGAGATGAAAAGCGAGTTCAGTTTCTAGATTCACCCTGAGATGACAGGAGCATCTCTGCTCTACATCCCTTCCCATGCTCATCCCATGAGGCCTAATGTCTAGCAGCAGTTCTTGCCTTAGAACAAATACCCGGGGACCTCAGGCAGGGTCTTTCGAGACTCTGCAGTGCACTCTTAGAAATACACAGCCCCCTAGCCTTCCCAGCTATGGAAATGGAGGAGGGTCAAATCTCTGACTCCAATTTGATGACATCTAATGGACCTGAAGGCTGGGGTGTAGCTCAATGATGGAGTACTTGCCTACTATGTCCAAGGGTTTGGTCTCCCAACACCACAGAAAGAATCCCCAAACCTGAGAGGCTAGAGAAACTTGTGCCATCTGGTCCAGTACTGACTCCACTATCTAGTGGACGTCACATCCTTCGTAGTGTTCATTACTACACAGCACAATGGTTACTTGTACTGTTAGATATTTATCAAGTTCGTTGTTTTTAATTTTTAAAATTTATTTACTTAAAGAGAGAATGGGCATGCCAGGGCCTCCAGCCACTGCAAACAACTCCAGACACATGCCCCACCTTGTTCATCTGGCTTACATGGGTACTGGGGAATTGAACCTGGGTCCTTGGGCTTCACAGGCAAGTACCTGCTAAGTCATCTCTCCAGTCCCAAGTTAATTGTTTTTTAGGTTGGAATTTCAATGCTAAATTCTGAATAGGCTCATGTGTATTCTATCTCCATATGATGTGTTCTGTCAACAGGTTAAAAGCAAAGCACTATTTTCATGTGATTCCTTTATGAATTATACTTCCAAAACCCAAATAATGAATATGCACAAGAGCTGCTTTGGAGACAGGCCAGTGCTCACTCTAATTTTAGCACATATGAAGTAGTTACACATCACTGTATCTCCTAAAACAAACATACTAGGAATGTAATTTAGCTAATACTAGTCTTTGAAAAAGGATGGAGTGCATTTTTAATAGCTGTTTTATTTAAACTTACCAGTAACTGAACGCTGTCTTTCCCCAAGAGATGCAGAATCTTGTAAATGCTTGCAAAGATTAAGGGATAAGTGTAACCCCTTAATCGTTCTGTCCATTCCCAGGTCAAGTAACCATAATTAGTAAGATTAAGGATTAAACACCAAATAGTATTGAATCAGTTTATTTACATTTCCATACAATAAAGCAGTATTTTAACGTTTTTGACAGTAAAATTTAAAAAATCTTAAATGTTTTCAAAGTTCACCCAGAGTATGCTCTATTTTGGTATTTTATTCTGTGTGTGTGTTTTCAAGGCAGGTGTCACTATAGCCCAATCTGATCTGGAATTTAACTGTACTCTCAGACTGGTTTCAAATTCAATGTGTTCCTCCTACCTCTGCCTCCCAAGTGCTTGAATTAAAGGCATGCCCCACTATACTTGGCCATTCCTTGCAGTTTTTGAGACAGGGTCTCCCTATTTAGCCTGTGATAGCCTTAAACTCATGATCCTCTTGCTCCCCTTCAAGAGGTTGGGAAGCAAAGTGGAGTTTACTTCCATGGAAATCCTCTAACCATGGAGCGGTGAGGGAGCATACAGGAGTTAGAGGCTGTGCTACCTGTCTGTGCGTCAGAGATCTAGGAGGAACACGCGTGTCCACCCATGGCCCACCTGACAATATAGAAAAGTGGCTAAAATGTACCCGTGAGCTCAGTTTCCAAGATGAGCACACAGACTCAGGCTGGAAGAGACACTACAAAGGATATTTGAAGACCATGTGATGGGCAACTTCCAGAGACTGCCAGTACTCATCGGGGACAAAGCTGGTCTGCACAAGGGCGCAGTTAAGTACTCGGAAAGCCACAGTAAGCAAGACGAGGTAGGTGTTTTCTCCAAGAAGACCTGAAAAGCAAAACACAACAAGGGCATAAAAGTCAGTAGCACTCTGACTGGGCTCCTACTCAGGCAAAAAAGAAGTCAGGTAGGGGACTATGGACTCTGGTGTGGCCCTGGCTTAGGCTGGTGTCCACTCTGGCTCCTCCCGCCATACTACTCCACAGACCTGGCCTTGGCTAAAGGGAATACTAGGCCGAATGGGGATGTGGATCAGTGGCACACCTCTTGCCTTACCTGTATGAGGCCCTGCATGCAACCTGTTGTCACAATGCAAATAACTGGGTGGGAAGGGGCTGGAGGAGAGCTGGATCAGCAGTTAAGGCACTTGCTTGCAAAGCCTAACAACCCAGGCTCAATTCCACACTACCTACATAAAACCAGATGTACAAAGATCTGGAGTTCTTTTGCAGTGGCTGAAGGCCCTGGCACACCCATTCTCTCTCTATCTCTGCTTTCAAATGAATAAAAAATAAAATAAAATGAATTAACTATAGGGTTAACTCATTGGTAGATTTTTTTTTTTTAAGCAAGTCCAGCTTTTTTTTCCCAAGAGAAAGAGAATTGGCATGCTAGAGCCTCCAGCCATTGCAACTGTGTGTACTTGCATCATCTTGTGCATCTGGCTTACGTGGGACCTGGAGAGTTGAACATGGTTCCTTAGGCTTCACAGGCAAGCACCTTAACTGCTAAGCTGTCTTTCCAAACCTAATCTGTACATTTTAACATACCCTGATGTTTATTTGAGGCAGGGTCCCTAGCCCAGGGCTGACCTGGAACTGAATGATCCTAAATCAGCCTCTTCAGTGCTAGGATTATAGGCCTGAGTCTCCACAAGCCACTATGCTCAGCTGGTACACGTTATTGCTAGTCTGTTGCTAATTCCTTGATAGGCATTTCTATATAGTCCTTAATACCGTGGGTTAGGTGTTATTACTTGCGTTTTACATACAAGTAAACTATAAGACTCAGAAATGAAAACTAATTTGTCCAATATAAAAATGTCATAACTAACTAACCCAGGTTGGTCTATTGCCTCCAAAGTCTGTTTTTACAAATAAGAGCCCGTATGCTGAAATACGGAGTATTTTCTAAAATCTTAATTGAACTGCAGATATTTAAAAATGAGATTTTGGGCTGAGGAGATGGTTCAGTAGTTGAAGGCACTTGCATACAAAGCCTAATGGCCCGGGTTCACTTCCCCAGTTCCGATGTATAGCCAGATGCACTAAGTAGCGCGTATATCTCGAGTTTACAGTGGGAAGAGGCCCTGGAGAGCTATTCTATCTCCGTCTCTTAAGAAAACATTTTAAAAGATTTTTTTTTGTTTATTTATTTATTTGAGAGCGACAGAGAGGGAAGCACATAGAGAATGGGCGCGCCAGTTCCTCCAACCACTGCAAACGAAGTCCAGATGCATGCGCCCCCTTGTGCACCTGGCTTACGTGGGTCAACCCGGGATCCTCTGGCTTTGCAGGCATTTGCCTTAACAGCTAAGCCATCATCTCTCCAGCCCAAGTAAACATTTGAGACATCTGGTTTTATGATGAACCCCGCCAGTCCGCCGGGCGTGGTGGCGCGTGCCGGGCCCCGGCGCTCGCTCTGGGGCTGCGAGTTCGAGAGCAGCGGGGCCGCGGCGGGTCTCCAAGCACAACGGAGCGTGCGGCGGTGTCCCGGGACAGCACTCACCGCGGCCGCCCGAGCCCTTCCCCGCGGCGCCGGCGTACAGGGCGGACTTCCTCTTGCGCAGCTTCACCTTCTCGGGGGAGCGCTTCTGGAAGCCCCGGAAGGCGAGCCTGCGCTCGGGGTCCATGGCCCGTCGGCCCGCGCCTCCCGGCTCCACGCCCCCGACCGAAGCAGGAGGGGGAAGCGCGCGCAGCGGCCCCGCGCGCTAGTTTGGCCCCTGCGAGCAGCCGTCGCCCGGCGCGAAGGTAGCCGGAAACGCGGCCGGAAGGAGCGGAGTCTCACTTCCGCCGCGCGGGCCTCGCAGGTGAGGGACTGCGCCGCAGGCCAGCGTGCTTGCTGTGGGTTCGGGGGTGGTGACGGCGGACGTAGAGGCTTAAGCGGCGTGTCGCGGGGAAGCAGGCAGGGTGGGGCGCGTGGGCCGCCTGACGCCGGGAGTTCTAGGTCCGCCTCGGCCCTTACTAGAGCCCCCCTTGGCTAGGACGCTGGCTATTAGAAGCTGAGGTCCGAATTGGCCCCGTTTGTTTGTTTTGTTAAACTGACAGAAGGTTCAGAGGGTCCCTCTGTCCGTAAACATTTATTTAGTGATTTATATGAGAGAGACAGAAGGGTAGGCACCGGGAGAAAATGGGCGCCCCAGAGCCTCCTGCCGCTGCAAACGAACTCTAGACGCATGTGCCACTTTGTGCACCCGGCTTTACCTGGGAACTGGGGAATTGAACTTGTTCTCTCTCTCTCTCTCAGATGAAATACATTTTTAAAAAATTCTCTTTTGAAAAAAAACCAGGAGGGGGGCTGGATAAATGGCTTAGTGCTTAAGGCACTTGCCTGCAAATCCCAAGGACTCAGATTCAATTCCTTAGTACCCAAGTAAGCCAGATGCACAAGGTGGTGTGTGCACCTGGAGTTCATTTGCGGTGGCTGGAGGCCTTGGTACCCATTCTCTCTCTGTGTCTCTTTCTGTCTCATATAAATGAAATTAAAAAACACTCTTCCTGGGCATGGTGGCACACGCCTTTAATCCCAGCAATTGGGAGGCAGAGGTAGGAGGCTCACTGTGAGTTTTCTGCCTCTTCCCACTTTTGTTATTTAAAAAAAAATATTTGTTTTTGATTTTTGAGGTAGGGTCTCACTCTAGCCCAGGCTGACCTGGAATTCACTCTGTAGTCTCAGGGTGGCCTCAAACTCACCATGGTGATCTTCCTACCTCTGCCTCCCAAGTGCTGGGATTAAAGGTGTGTGTCACCACGCCCAGCTTCCACTTTTGTTATTTTCAAAGCTGGCAATTTAAAGTCAGCTTGGTGGCACAAGCCTGTTACCCTAGCACTTGGGACACATAGAGGAGGATCACAGTGTGTAGGGCAGCTTGAGGCCTTGTCTCAAGAACAAAGCAAAGAAGGAACTCACAACATTCTTAATGGATGAGGGGTCCCCTAACCCCGTATTCCCTGTATATTTGTTCTGCTCTTAGTCTTTTAATATTTATTTACAAGCAAAGAATGTGAATGGGTGTAGCAGGGCCTCTTGCTGCCGCAGATTAACTACAGATGCATGTATCAGTTTGTGCATCTGGCTTTACATGCGTACTGAGGAATTGAACCCTGGCCATCAGGCTTTGCAAGCAAGTGCATTTAATGGCTGAGCCATTTCTCCAGCTCTTACTCTGTTTTTAATTTTGTTACTTGTTTCTGAGACAGTCTCCTGTAGCCAAGGATGATCTTGAACTCCTGATCCTCCTGCCTCCACCTCCCAAGTGCTGGGATCACAGGTGTGAGCCAGTATACATTTTATTAGTGAATCCTGAATATTGCTGCAAAACAAACTCCAGACAGCGTGCACTACCTTGTGCATCTGGCTTAGCCATAGTTGGCTCCCCCTTTCTTATAACCCTTCCAAAGAATTCCTTCTTCCTTCCAAGTAGTCTGTCTTTTATTTTGATGTTGGCATAAAATCACGAAAAAAAACCCACCTGATATTTCCCTCCCCCCCCATTCCACTTTAGAACTCCGACTCCATCATATCCCCTCCCTCTCTCCATTAGTCTCTTTCCTAATTTGATGACATCATCTTTCTCTTCTATTTTGGTACTGATTGCTTTGTCTGGTGCCCCTTCCTTTGGCTCTTCCATTCTATCTTTGCATTGGAGGTCTGAAGAGATTTGCTGGATGTGGAGCCAGTGTGTTCCGCAGCCATGCTCAGAAGACTGACTCTGCCACAGTTGCTCTTTGCCAGCATCCTTGGAGTTGTGGGAGGAATATATATTTACCAGCCCATATTTGAACAGTATTCCAGAGACCAAAAGGAATTGAAACAAAAGGAGAAACTGGCACAAGACTCTGAAGAGAAGGGAAGCTAATGTGGCTGGGCGAATGGGGCTGCGGCTCCCTCGGCGTGGAGCAGAGAGCGCGGGAGCCTGCGATGGACCCGTGGGGAGTTGGGGCTGAGCAAGCCTGGTGGGGCCGAGGATGGGGAGTGCATTTTAAACAAATAAATCATGGATAATGGACTTGAATGATTCTTAAAGTTAGCACTTTTTGGATTTTCAAGATAGGGTTTCACTGCTTTTCCAGGAGAAAATATTCTGCCCAGGCTTTTTGACCTGGAATTCACTCTGTCTTCTCAGGTCCCAAGTTAGCACTTTTGGATTTTCAAGATAGGGTTTCACTTTAAGGCTGACAGCAAGGGTCCTTCTACCTCTGCCTCCCAAGTGCTGGGATGAAAGGTGTGCGCCACCATGCCCGGCTAAAGTTAGCACTTTTTAAAGTATTTGTATTTATTACTTGCAAGCAGAGAGAAAGAAAGAAATGGCCATGCCAGGGCCTCCTGCCACTGCAAATGAACTCCAGATACATGTGCCACTCTGTGCATAGTGGGGAATTGAACCTGGGCCATCAGTCCTTGTAAGCAAGTACCCTTAACTGCTGAAGTCATTTTATCAGCTCTTTTTTTCTTTAATATTTTTGTTTATTATTATCATGATTTGGTTCTTTGAGGTAGGGGTTTCACTGTAGCTCAGGCTGACCTGGAATTGATTATGTAGTCTCAGTGTGGCCTTCAACTGATGGCGATCCTCCTACCTCTGCCTCCTGAGTACTGGGATTAAAGATAGGTGTCTCCATGCCTGGTATATATATATATATATTTTAAACTTTATTTATTTGAGAGAGAAAAGGAAGTAGGCAGAGAGAGAGAGAGAGAGAGAGAGAGAGAGAGAGAATGTGCACATCAGAGCCTTCAGCCACTGCAAACAAACTCCAGACGCATGTGCTACCTTATGCATCTGGCTAACATGGGTCCTGGGGAATCAAACCTAGGTCCTTTGGCTTTGCAGGCAAGTGCCTGAGACACTAAGCTAACTCTCCAGCCTGGCATATTTTTATTTATTTATTTGCAAGCAAAGAGGAAGAATGGGTGTGCCAGGGCCTCCAGCAAACTGCAAATGAACTCCAGATACATGCACCACTGTGTACCCGGCTTTACGTGGGTACTGGGGAATTTATTTTGGGTCATTAGGCTTTGCAGGCGAGAGCCTTAACAATTAAGTGATCTCTGCAGCCCCCTCCCTTTTTTTCTTTTCTTTTTTCTTTTTTGGTTTTTCAAGGTAGGGTTTCAGTCTAGCCCAGGCTGAACTGAAATGCACTATGTAGCTAGCCTCAGAGTGGCCTCGAATTCTCAACGATCCTCCTACCTCTGTCTCCCAAATGCTGGCTTCTTTTCTCTTCTTTTCCTTTCTTTTCTTTTCTTTTCTTTTCTTTTCTTTTCTTTTCTTTTCTTTCTTTTCTTTCTTTTTTTTTTGGGGGGTTTCGAGGTAGGGTCTCACTCTAGCCCAGGCTGGCCTGGAATTCACTATGTAGTCTCAGGGTGGCCTTGAACTCTCTGTAATCCTCCTAACTCTGCCTCCCAAGTGCTGGGTTAAAGGCATGTGCCACCACACCCAGCTTTTTCTTTTCTTTTCTTTTTTTTAATATATTTTATTTATTTGAAAGAGGCAGAGAGAGAATAAGAATGGGCGCCTCCAGCCACTGCAAACAAACTCCAGATGCATGCGCCCCCTTGTGTGTCTGGCTTACATGGGTCCTGGAGAATCGAACTTGGCTCCTTTGACTTTGCAGGCAAACACCTTAACCTCTAAGCCATACTTTATTTGAGACAGAGTCTCAACTATGTATCTTTGAATAGCCTGGTGCTTGGTATGTAGCCTACATTGGCCTAAAATGAGCCAATCCTGCCTCAGCCTCCTGTGTGCTGGAATTAGAACTGGTCTGGCATTGGGTTCATTTTTATTTATTTATTTGAGGTAGGGTCTCATTCTAGCCCAGGCTCACCTGGAATTCACTATGTAGTCTCAGGGTGGCCTTGAACTCACAGTGATCCTCCTATTTCTGCCTCCTGTGTGCTGGGATTAAAGGTATGTGTCTCCACACTTAGCTTTTTTTTTTTTTTTTTTATCATTTCCCTGGTATACTATCTTTATTAATTTTTGGAAAATATTTTATTTATTTATTTGAGTGAGAATGGGAGAAGAAGAAAGAGGCAGAGAGAGAGAGAGAGAAAAGAATGGGTGCACCAGGGCTTCCAGCCATTGTAAAACAAACTCCAGACACATGCACCACCTTGTGTATTTGGTTTACGTGGGTACTGGGGAATTGAACCTGTGTCCTTAGGCTTTGCAGGCAAGCACCTTAACTGCTGAGCCATCTTTCACTGAGCCATCTCTCCAGCCCTGTTTTTATTTATTTATTTATTTATTTATTTATTTATTTATTTATTTATTTATTCAAAAACAAAAAACCAAAAAAACATGGTCTCCCTGTATAGTCCAGGCTGGCGTCAGACTTGGAGTTCTCTTGCTTCAGCCATAGGGATTGTAGGCCTGCACTGCCATATCTACCTAAAATAGGGTTATTAATTTTAGTGTTTGCCTCACTTTTTGTTTTTTTTTTTGCTATGTAATGTCTTTTTACCAAGACAGGTTATTAATTTCCTTTTAAACCATAAAGAATGCCTTAATGTCTATAAATTGATTTAATCAATACCTTTAACAGTTTAGTGTGAGCCCCCATGCTACAGTTATAAAACAACTTGTGTTTCTAGGGCCAAATGCCTGCTGTGCAAGTGTTTTACCACTGAGCTCTATCCCCAGCTCTCTTTATTTTTATTTTTTTCCCCAGCTCTCTTTTTCATTATTTATTATTTAGATCGAGCTCTGCTGTATAACCCAGAGTAGTCTTGGGCTCACTGTTTAGCTCAGGCTGGCTTCAACTTGGCCATCTTCCAGCTTTAGCTTCCCAGTTGATACACTGCAGGCATATGTCACTGTATGGTGTGAAAATTTAAGTTCAGTCATCAAGTTTCCACTCAACAGGTTTATCTTGTCTCTAGCCCATCCCCTGTCTGAGCCATGACTGTCAGGGAGAGGAGAGGACATGGATTTGTAAGCTGTTAGTGTGTTGTTGGCGTTGAGCGTGTCTGGTGACCCAGCCTGAAGATCCGAGACACGCTCTTCCCACAGGCTATGCGGTCAGGCCATGCAACAGTGGTAGAAGTATATAATCATGTTTTATCCAGCCCCTGACATAATAACTCTCCTAACAAGGTTATATTGAACTAACTACTTTGATCTTTTGAGAATGTGTTGGGCAATTCCATAGTCACACAAGTTTCTGGGGCCAAGTTTCCTTTGTTTTCTGATAATGATGTTGCTTCTGTTCAAATTAAAATCGCACTGTTAGCCAAGCATGGTAGTGCATAGTTTTTTAAAATTATTTTTATTTATTTATTAGAGACAGAGAGAGAGAAAGAGAGGAGAATGGGTGCACCAGGGCCTCCAGCCACTGCAAACAAACTCCAGATGCATGGGCCACCTTGTGCGTCTGGCTTACATGGGACCTGGAGAATCAAACCGGGACCCTTAGGCTTTGCAGGCAAGTGCCTTAGCCACTAAGCCATCTCTCCAGCCTGGTAGCGCATACTTTTAATCTTAGCAATGGAGAGACTGAGGTTTGAGGATCATTGTGAGTTCAAGGCCCGCCTGGGCTACAGAGTGAGCTCCAGGTCAGTCTGGCAAGGGTGAAACCCTGCGAACCACAGGGACAGCTGTGGGTGTTGCTCAGTGCAGAGTGCATGCTCATCAGAGCCTGGGTTCGATCCCAGCTCCAAAAGAAAACTCCACGATGAGAACCTCTGTCTATGGTCACTGGGGTTACCACAGTCAGGTCAGAGTCCCTGCTGATGGAGGTGTACATGGTATGGTGGCTTTGGAAGTGTTGGGTGTTAACTGAACATGTGTCCTACCAGTGTCCCCTCCTAGGTCTGCATACCTAAGAAAAAAGAAGAAGAAAAGGATATGTCAAATAGCCAGATGCCAATTTTTTTTTTTTTTTTTTTTTGGTTTTGCGAGGTAGGGTCTCATTCTGGTCCAGGCTGACCTGGAATTCACTATGTAGTCTCAGGGTGGCCTTGAACTCTTGGCGATCCTCCTACCTCTGCCTCCCGAGTGCTGGGATTAAAGGCGTGCGCCACCACGCCCGGCTTCCAGATGCCAATTTTATATTTTATTTTATTTATTTATTTATTTTGGTTTTTTCAAGGTAGGGTCTCACCCTAGCCCAGACTGACTTGGAGTTCACTCTGTATTCTCAGGGTGGCCTCAAACTCATGGCGATCCTCCTAGCTCTGCCTCCTGAGTGCTGGGATTAACGGGCGTGTGCCACTGTGCCCGGGTTTGTTTGTTTGTTTGTTTGTTTGTTTGTTTGTTTCTTTCTTTCTTTCTTTCTTTCTTTCTTTATTTATTTATTTATTTATTTATTTATTTATTTATTTATTTTGAGAGAGAGGCAGATAGAGAATGGGCATGCCATGACCTCTAGCCACTGAAAATGAACTCCAGTCGCATCAGCCACCTTGTGCCAGATGCCAGTTTTTTTTTTTTTTTAAAAGTCTAATTATAGGGGCTGGAGAGATGGCTTAGTGGTTAAGGCATGCCTGTGAAGCCTAAGGACCCCAATTCAATTCTCCAGGTCCCATGTAAGTTAGGTGCACATGGTGGCGCATGTGTCTTGAGTTCATTTGCAGTGGCTAGAGGCTCTGGTGTGCCCATTCTCTCTCTCTCCCCCCACCCCTCTGTCTCTAATAAATAAATAAATTAACTAATTAATTTAAAAACATTTATTAAAAAAAAGAAACAACTGTAATCTAGGTCTCTGTTGACATTCTGCTATTAGGTATCCTATCATGTCATTGATTTAAAAAAAAGAAAAACAGGCTGGAAGGCTTTAGAGCCTGGCGTGGCGCACGCCTTTAATCCCAGCACTTGGGAGGCAGGGGTAGGAGGATCGCTATGAGTTCGAGGCCACCCTGAGACCACATAGTGAATTCCAGGTCAGCCTGGGCCAGAGTGAGACCCTACCTTGAAACACACACACAAAATGCCTTTAATCCCATCACTTGGGAGGCAGAGGTAGGAGGATTGCCGTGAGTTCAATGCCACCCTGAGATTACATAATGAATTCCAGGTTAGCCTGGACTAGAGTGAGACCCTACCTTGAAAAACCAAAAAATAAAAATAGAAAATATAATTAGCAACAACATTCAGTTTTATCCTTATGACCATTGCCTTGTCCATCACTCTTACCCCTCAGTTGGATTTCAGCATGTTGATTGGCCCGTTGGCCCATCAGATACATCCTTAGCCTTTGTTGGAGTCAAGTTCTCATTGCTGGCAGAGATCACCCAACCAAGAGCAGCTTTTGGGAAAAAAGAGTTTATTTTGGCTTACAGACTTGAGGGGAAGGTCTATGATGGCAGGGGAAAACGATGGCATGAACAGAGGGTGGACACTACCCCCTGGCCAACATAAGGTAGATAATAGCATCAGGAGAGTGTGCCAGACACTGGCCAAGGGAAACTAGCTATAATACCCATAAGCCCGCCCCCAATAATACACTGATTCCAGGAGGTGTTAATTCCCAAATCTCCATCAGCTGGGAACGTAGCATTCAGAACACCTAAGTTTATGGGGGACACTTGAATCAAACCACTACATACTGCTTGTGGCCCCCATAAACTGATAACCGTACATGATATAAATGCAATGCATTTATCCAACTTTAAAAGTCCTGATTTTTTATCACTCCTAATGATGCTCAAACATCCCCATAATCCAAGGTCTTTTAACTGAGCCATAATACCAACCCCCCCCCAAACCCATAATGGCACAGAATAAACACACTGCAAAAGATGGCACTGGGTATAGCAAAGAAATATTCAACCAATGCAAGATTTAAACAGGGCAAACATCAAACTCTAGTTCCAAGTCCAACAACTCTTTGTCAGTGAAAAGTCCAAGTCCGATAATTCTGACCAGCAGTAAGTCTCTGGAGTTCCAATTCTGCCCCTGCAGTGGGCTCCTCACAGTCCTGGAAAACGTCATCCGGCACTGGCAGCCATCTTGTGGTCCCGGCATCTCCACTGGGTCTTCACTGCAACACGTGGTTCATCCTCACAGCTCCATCAGTTCTCTGCAGACAAGCTTCACTCTGCCTATGGCTGTTTCCAAAAGACGAGATTATTGCAAATTCAATGTCCCTCTCTTTCCCGCCTTTCCTATACTCACATTACCAGGTAGGGTGTCAGTTTGTTAATCCAGGGGGAATAAAGCCGACTGAAGAACAGGACACTCCTTGAGCACTCAGGCCCCTTCAAAAGAGTCTACATTCTTCCTGTTGCCCCAGAGCAGGTCAGCTGGCCCAGTCACAATGGTTGTAATCTCTCAATTGCAGCTGAACAGACAGCAGTTTTAGCCTAAAGATTTAATTTCTGTGCCACATCCCTCTTCGCACACCAGACCATTTCTACACAAAACAACTGCACAACTTCTCAGGATATGGCCATAACAAGAAGCCTCTCACTTCTCGCCCAGTCCAGGCAAAGCTCTTTCTCACCCTTAAGCCAAACCTCACAGTCCACAGTTCTTATTGCATTCAGGTCTTTCAACACTGTCTAGAATATTCCATCAAGCTGTACTTACAGCATTGCAAGGCGTCTCTAGGCCTTGAAAATCAGCTCCAAAAGGCCAAAGCCACACAGTTAGGTGTCTAGCAGCAATCCCACTCCTCTGGTACCCACTTTACTGTTGCAGTCAGGTTCGCATTGCTGGTAGAGACCCCCCAACCAAGAGCAGCTTTTGGAGGAAAAAAAGGGGGGGTTATTTTGGCTTACAGACCTGAGGGGAAGCTCCATGGCAGGGGAAAGCGATGACAACAATACACTGCTTCCAGGAGGCGTTACTTCCCAAATCTCCATCCGCTGGGAACCTAGCATTCAGAACACCTAAGAGTATGGGGGACACCTGAATCAAACCACCACATCCTTACAAGTCATTGCAAGTCTCAGTTCCAGTTCTGGCCGTGCCATGCATTAGTCGCTCAGCCTTGATCAGCGTGCTGTGTCACTTTCAGACTCAGTTTCCTCATCTGTAAGGTCAGGACAAGAACAGTACCTGCTTCGTGGGGGTGGGGCCCGTGTGAGGTGAGGGAGAGCGTGGTGGCTAGCAGATGTCCTGGAGACTTTCCTCATGGCTCTTGTCATCACCGTGACAAAGCACCTGACAAAAGCAACTTAAGGAAAGAAAGTTTTATTTTGGCAATGAGGGTCGTCTGGAAACGCCCAGCAAAAGTCGTGAGACAACGGCCACGCCACATGCAATCAGGAAGCAGAGCGAGATGAAGTCTGGTGCTCAGCTCGCTTTCTTTTTTTTTTTTTTTTTCCAGGTAGGGTCTCACTCTGCCCCAGGCTGACCTGGAATTAACTATGTAGTCTCAGGTTGGCTTTGAACTCACGGCGATCCTCCTACCTCTGCCTCCCAAGTGCTGGGATTAAAGGCATGCGCCACCACGCCCGGCACTTTCTCCCTTTTTTTTTTTTGTTTTGTTTCTTGTTTTTTGTTTTTTCGAGGTAGGGTCTCGCTGTAGCTCAAACCGACCTGGAATTCACTATGTAGCCTCGGGGTGGCCTCGAACTCATGGCGATCCTCCTACCTCTGCCTCCCAAGTGCTGGGATTAAAGGTGTGCACCACCATGCCTGGCTCTCGCTTTTTCCTTTTTGTTCACTCCAGAGGCCCAGCCAATCAGACAGTCCTGTCCACATTCATAGTGGATCTTCCCTCCTCACTAAAATCGGTCTGGACACATCTTAACAGACCCACCCAGAAGTGTGTTTCCAAGATGAGTCTAAAACCAATCAGAATGTACTAAGCCCCCCCGCCCCCATCTTGGTTGACAGTGTCTCAGGACTGCTTTGTATATGAACATTGGGCCACTTCCTTAACCCACCAGTAGTCTGTTGGTTCTCACACATGGGGAGCAGCTTTTGAAACCATGGTCCTATGACGGAATCTTATCTCTAACCCCAAATTCATCACTGTGTGAAATGGATGAATGGAGCTGCCAAATCGATCCACCGTATCAATACTTCCACATGGCTAGCTAGTCCTTTGTGTGATATATTATTATTTATGTATTTATTTATTTTTTGATTTTTCGAGGTTAGGGTTTCACTCGAGCTCAGGCTGACCTGAAATTCACTATGTAGTTTTAGGCTGGCCCCAAACTCATGGCGATCCCCCACCTCTGCCTCCCCAGTGCTGGGATTGAAGGTGTGCGTCATGTCAATTGGATTCAGGTGAGAGCTGCAGGCTGGGGCTGGGGCTGGGCGGGTGGCCGCCACAGTGGAGTTGGTGGTGGAGAGAGAGAGAATGGGTGACAGAAGCCGGACTCCTGCTCCTAGAAATGCAATCATTAGAGCCAGAAAGGGCAGGTCACTGTTGGGCATCCCAAGACGCCGAGGAGGAGTTCGGAGGTCTCTATTGGGCACTCCAGGCGAGAACCTCAGCCTCAGTCCCTGACTCCGCGTCGTGACATGCACGAAGAGGCCACTGGGGGGCAGCAGAGGCGCGTGGATTTGGCCCGACCCAGGTTTGCCTTGAACTTGATATGCCTGTCCCTTTTCAATTTATTTTTTAAAAACTTTTAAACATTTATTTATTTGAGAGAGAGAATGGGTGTGCCAGGGCTTTCAGCCATTGAAAAAGAACTCCAGATGTATGTGCCACTTTGTGCATCTGGCTTACATGGGTCCTGGGGAATGTAACCTAGGTCATTTGGCTTTGCAGGCAAATACTTTACAAGCTAAGCCATCCCTCCAGCCCCCCCTCAATTTCTTTTAAGGAATTGCTTCCAATCTCTTAGTCTCAAATTAAGAGTGATTCTGCAATATGAATTATACTGTGTAAGCCTAGACTTTGTAGGCACTTTCCTCCCAGAACTGTTTTTCTTCTCTTTTATTTTATTATTTTTTATTTTTTGGCTTTTCAAGGTATGGTTTCACTCTAGCTCAGGCTGATTTGGAATTCACTCTGTAATCTCAGAGTGGCCTCTAACTCATGGCGATCCTCCTACCTCTGCCTCCTGAGTGCTGGGATTAAAGGCATGTGCCACCACGGCGGTCTTTCTTTCTTTCTTTCTTCCTTTCTTCCTTCCTCTCTCTCTCTCTCTCTCTCTCTCTCTCTTTCCTTCCTTCCTTCCTTCCTTCCTTCCTTCCTTCCTTCCTTCCTTCCTTCCTTCCTTCCTTCCTTCCTTCCTTCCTTCCTTCCCTCCCTCCCTCCTTCCTTCCTTTCATTATTTATTTATTTTTTGAGGCAGGGTCTCACTCTAGCCCAGGTTGACCTGGAAGTCATTCTGTACTCCCAGGTTGGTGTGGAACTCACTGTGATCCTCCTGCCTCAGCCTCCTGATTGCTGGGATTAAGGGCGTGAGTCACCCTGCTCAGCTCAGGCTGTATTTCTTTCTTTTCTCTCCCGGTCATGTCCAGGTCCCCCAGAGCTGTCCCTTGTCCCTGGAGCACCGGGTCGGGGTGGGGGGAGGTTCTTGGAGGAGTCCCTGGGCAGCACCCGAGAGCTGGCTTTTACAGCGAGGAGGGCTTTGGAAGGAAGGAGCGCCCTGCCCCGCCCCTGGACACTTGGCAGCTGTGGTCCCAGGCATCTTCTGGGACAGGGAGGGAGGGAAAAAGGGGGCCCGTGCCCCCCTCGGCCTGGGGGCGCCCCCAGGGGTGACCAGAGGAGGCGGGAGGTGGAGGAGCCAGCAGGTCCCGCCCCCGGCCCGCTCTCCTCAACGGGAAGTGATGTGGGGCCAGACGGAAAGTACCCGCCGAAGACCTGCAAGCCAGCCGCGGTGGACGAGGAGCCGCGGGTGGACGTGAGGGCAGAGCATCGCCGGCCCGAGCTCCGTGCAGGTGAGGACGGCGGACCCGGCCACCACCGGCCGGGTCGGGGTGGGCAGCGGCGCGGGCTGCGGTGACCACCGGCCGGGTCGGGGTGGGCAGCGGCGCGGGCTGCAGGGTGGGGCCGACCTCGCCAGCCAGCCCGCCCGCCCGGCGGGTCCCTCCACTGCGCGCCTTCCTGCCCCGGCTTTCCCGGAGATCATTGAACTTCTCTGCGCGCTCCTGGGTCAGGCTTTGGAAGTTGGAAACCTCCCCTACTTCCTGACAGATAACCTTGCCTGGCAGCCAGGCTCTCTGGTCACTCGGAGCTGGGTGGACTTGATCACACGTTGGAGCGGCTCCTGCAGAAGCCCCGGCTCCGTTCCCGTAGGGCCGGGTTTGCGGCTCAGCTCGCGGCAACCTCCGCAGCCCCTGGGCACACGGGTCTTCGGAGAGGGCGTCCTCTCCGCGTCCCTGCGGGCGGACAGCTGCTCTTGCCCGAGGCCAGGGTCCCCACGGGATGGGCAGTTGAGCAGCCACGCATTGGGGGCACATATAAGAACCCCTGCTGGGCTTTTAAATTCAAATATTGTGTGTGTGTGTGTGTGTGTGCGTATGTATGTGTGTATGTGTGTATGTGTATGTATGTATGTGTATGTATGTGTGTGTGTGTGCGTATGTATGTATGTGTGTGTATGTATGTTTATGTATGTATGTATGTATATTTGTATGTATGTATGTATGTATATGTGTGTGTGTATGTATGTATGTGTGTGTGTGTATGTATGTATGTATGGATGGATGGACAGTCTTCCTTCTTCTAAATACCAGACATCTGTGTCACTTATCCTCCGCCCCCCTAGGCCGAGGTAGGATCTCCCTCTAGCCCCAGCTGCCCTGGACCTCACTCTGTAGTGTGTTCTTGAACTCACAGGGATCCTCCTACCTCTCTGCTTCCCAAGTGCTGTGCTTAAAGACCATCATACCTGGCTGAGCATTTATAAAAAGAATAGGTTTTTTTTGTTGTTGTTGTTATTTGTTTTGCTTTTTGAAGTAGGGTCTCACTCTGGCCCAGGCTGACCTGGAATTCACTATATAGTGTCAGGTGGCCTTGAACTCATGGCGATCCTCCTACATGTGCCTCCTGAGTGCTGGGATTAAAGGCGTGTGCCATAATGCCTGGCTTAAAAATAATAATTTTCAAAAACTTATTTTAGAGTGAAAACAGTCTGGAAAAATGGGGCTTTACCAGTTTGTTAAACAACAACAAAACACTCATTAAGGGTTGATGGTGCCCACGTATAGTCCCTGCACTTGGGAGGTCGAGTCAGGAGTTCAAGGTCATCCAGGGCTACACAGCAAGTGTAGGCCAGCTTGTGATAAAGGAGACCTTGTCTCACAAAACAAGGAGGGCTGCAGAGATGGCTCAGTGGTCAAAGGTGCTTGCTTGCAAAGCCTGATGGCCCACGTTTGGTTTACCAGAACCCACATAAAGCCAGATGCACAAGTAGCACATGCATCTTGAGTCCATTTGTAGTGGCAGGAGGTCCTGAGGTATCTAAACATACATACACTGTATCTGCTTGCAAGTAAATAAAGTAACATAAATAAATAAATAATGAATAAAAACCTTGCCGGGCGTGGTGGTGCACGTCTTTAATCTCAGCACTCGGGAGACAAAGGATTGCCATGAGTTCGAGGCCACCCTGAGACTACACAGTGAATTCTAGGTCAGCCTGAGCTAGAGTGAGACCCTACCTTGAAAAACCAAAAATATGGGCTAGAGAGATGACTTTGCCGATAAGGTGCTTGCCTGTGAAGCCTACGGACCCCGGTTGGATTCCCCAGTACCCACATAAGTCAGATGCCCAAGGTGGCACATGCATCTGGAATTTGTTTGCTGTGGCTAGAGGCCCTTGTGTGCCCATTCTCTCATTCTATCTACCTTTCTCTCAAATAAATAAATAAAAATATAAATAAATAAATAAATAAAATTAATAAACTAAAACCCAATAAACAACAAAGCCCCTGGCTGCGCTCCACCCCTCCACGCCAGTCCTTTAAGGCCCAGTGGCTGGTGTATATCATGCCGCTAACTCTGTTGGAAACTCTTTTAAATATATTTATTTATTTGAGAGAGAGAGGCAGAGACAGAGAGAGAGAATGGGCGCACCAAGGCCTCCAGCCACTGCAAATGAATTCCAGTTACATGCACCCTGTTGAGCATCTGGCTTATGTGGGTTCTGGAGAGCCGAACCGGGATCCTTTGGCTTTGCAGGTAAATGCCTTAACCGCTAAGCTGTATCTCTAGCCCTTGGAAACTCTTTTTATCAAAGTTGTCATGGTGGCTCATAACCCCTGTCAGCCTGTTCTTCGCATGCTCCTGTCCACCTGCCTGCCTCAGCCTGGTGAACTTGCCATTTCCTCTGCTGGATGCTGTGTCTTCCTGTATGTTCACTGCTTTCTAGTGTGTTGTAGAGAGACCTTTTTTTCCCTTGAGGCAAGCCCAATAGACTGCCTTTTTTTCTTTAATATGAGAGTGTGCGAGAGCATTGGTGCACCAGGGCCTTTAGCTACTGCACTAGAACTCTAGATGCATGTGACCCCTTGTGCATATGTGTGACCTTGCGTGCCTGCATCACTGTGCATCTGGCTTATGTGGGACCTGGAGAGTAAATCATGAGTCCTTAGGCTTCGCAGACAAGCGCCTTAACCGCCAAGCCATCCCTCCAGCCTGAGGGACCTATTTTTTCTATTTTTTTCTTTGAGACTTGTCTGGAGGTTCTAGCAGGGGAGCGCAGCTACTTGTATACCCTCGACCGAAGACCGGTCCTCCCCTATTTGGGGAAGGTTGTCCTCTTCGACCGAGCGCGCAGCTTCAGGAGGGACGCACATGGAGCGGTGAGGGAGGAAGGGGACACCCGCCTCACCAGCCAGATCAGCCGAATCAAACCTGGCAATCAGTGGGGTGACAGATGTTGCAGCCAGATCGCCCTCACATCCCTATTTTTTTTTGTATGTGTATGTGTGTGTGGTATTCATGGGTGTGTGCATGTGTATTCATATGTGTATAGAACATGCATTTGTGTGCACATGCATTTTCAAGTGTATCACTCAATTCCTGTCCACCTTATTTTTAAAAAATTTAAAAATATTTTATTTTTATTTATTTATTTATATGAGAGAGAGAGAGAGAGAGGGAGGGGGGAGAATGGGCGCACCAGGGCCTCCAGCCACTGCAAATGAACTCCAGATGCATGTTCCATCTTGTGCATCTGTCTTACATGGGTCCTGGGGAATCGAACCGAGGTCCTTTGGCTTTGCAGGCAAGCGCCTTAACTGCTAAGCCATCTCTCCAGCCCCTAAAAATTTTGTATTAATCCCACTAAGGAGGGCCCTCAGGGAGTGGGGGCAGGGAGGAGGGAAATTACGGTACCAACACGTGATGTATCCATCTAAATTTCAAGTTAAATTTTATTATTTGAGAGAGGCAGAAAGAAAGAGTGAGTATGGGCACACCAGGGCCTCCCGCCACTACAAATGAATTCCAGACACGTGCACCACTTTGTGCATCTGGCTTTACGTGGGTAATGAAGATTTGAACCTGGGCCATCAGGTCTTGCAAGTAAGTGCCTTTAATTGCAGAGCCATCTTGTTAGCCCTACATTACTTTTTTTTTTCTTTTTTTTTTTTTTGGTTTTCTGACGTAGGGTCTCACTCTAGCTCAGGCTGACCTGGAATTCACTAGGTAGTCTCAGGGTGGCTTCAAACTCAAGGTGATCCTCCTGCCTCTGCCTCCCGGGTGCTAGGATTAAAGGCGTGCGCCACCACGCCCGGCCCTCCATTACTTCTTGAGACAGGACCTCGCACTGAGCCCAGAGCTCACCATGCTCACCACTGTCAAGTGAGCCCACAAGTCCTGGGGACCCTCCTGTCTCTGCCTTCTCAGTTCCAGAGTTACAGGCACGAACCTCATGCCCGACATTTTACATGGGAGCTGGGGATCCGAACTCAGGTCCTCATGCTTACAAGGCAAGTGCTATATACAAGGAGCCTTCTCCTCAGCCCTAGAGAAACCTTTTTTTTTTTTTTTTTGATTTTTCGAAGTAGGGTCTCACTGTAGTTCAGGCTGACCTGGAATTCACTATGTAGTCTCAGGGTGGCCTCGAACTCCTGAAGATCCTCCTACCTCTGCCTCCCGAGTGCTGGGATTAAAGGCGTGCGCCACCATGCCCGGCTAGAGAAACCTTTTTTAAAAATTTTATTTAAATAAATTATTTTTATGCTGAGTGTGGTGGCGCATGCCTTTAATCCCAGCACTTGGGAGGCAGAGGTAGGAGGATTGCTGTGAGTTTGAGGCCACCCTGAGACTATGTAGTGAATTCCAGGTCAGCCTGGGCTAGAGTGAGAACCTACCTCGAAAATCACTGCCCCCGCCCCAAAAAAATATTTGTGGGCTGGAGAGATGGCTCAGTAGTTAAAGGTGCTTTCTTTTTTTTAAAATTTATTATTATTATTTATTTATTTGAGAGCAACAGACAAACAGAGAGAGAGAGAGGCAGATAGAGAATGGGCATGTCAGGGCCTCCAGCCACTGCAAACAAACTCCAGATGTATGCGTCCCTTGTGCATCTGGCTTAGGTGGGTTCTGGGGAATCGAGCCTTGAACTGGGGTCCTTAGGCTTCACAGGCAAGCACTTAACCACTAAGCTATCTCTCCAAGTCCCTCCCTGCATTTTCTTTTTGAGGTAGGGTCTTGCTTTAACTCAGGCTGACCTGGAATTCACTATGTAGTCTCAGGGTGACCTCCAACTCACTGAAATCCTCCTACCTCTGCTTCCTGAGAGCTGGGATTAAAGGCGTGCGCCACCACACTCAGCTAAATGTGCTGTCTTGAAACCCTGATGGCCCGGGTTTGTTTCCTCAGTACTCACCTAAGCCAGATGCACAGAGTAGTGCATGCACCCTGAGTTCATTTGCAGGACCAAGAGGCCCTGGCACATCCATTCTCATTCTCTCTCTCACCTTGCAAATGAATAAATAAAATATTTTAGCGTTTTTACGAGTGTGTGTACATGTTCCTGTGTGTGAGTGTGAGCGTGTGTGCACCATAGTGCTTGTGTGGAGTGTGTGTACGTGTTCCTGTGTGTGAGTGTGCGTGTGTGCACCATAGTGCTTGTGTGGAGTGTGTGTACGTGTTCCTGTGTGTGAGTGTGAGTGTGTGTGCACCATAGTGCTCGTGTGGAGTGTGTGTACGTGTTCCTGTGTGTGAGTGTGAGCGTGTGTGCACCATAGTGCTCGTGTGGAGTGTGTGTACGTGTTCCTGTGTGTGTGAGTGTGTGTGCCTCATGTGGAGTGTGTGAGTGTGTGTGTGCACCATAGTGCTTGTGTGGAGTGTGTGTACGTGTTCCTGTGTGTGAGTGTGAGTGTGTGTGCACCATAGTGCTTGTGTGGAGTGTGTGTACGTGTTCCTGTGTGTGTGTGTGAGTGTGTGTGCACCACCGCATGTGGAGTGTGTGTCGTGTTCCTGTGTGTGTGTGTGAGCGTGTTCCTGTGTGTGAGTGTGTGTGTGTTCCTGTGTGTGTGGCCCATAGAGCTTGTGTGGAGTGTGTGTACGTGTTCCTGTGTGTGAGTGTGAGCGTGTGTGCACCATGTTGCTCTGTGGAGTGTGTGTCGTGTTCCTGTGTGTGAGTGTGAGCGTGTGTGCACCATAGTGCTTGTGTGGAGTGTGTGGTGTTCCTGTGTGTGAGTGTGTGTGTGTGCACCAGCGCATGTGGTGTGTGTGTACATGTTCCTGTGTGTGAGTGTGAGCGTGTGTGCACCATAGAGCTCGTGTGGAGTGTGTGTACGTGTTCCTGTGTGTGAGTGTGAGTGTGAGTGTGTGTGCACCATAGAGCTCGTGTGGAGTGTGTGTACGTGTTCCTGTGTGTGAGTGTGAGTGTGTGTGCACCATAGAGCTCGTGTGGAGTGTGTGTACGTGTTCCTGTGTGTGAGTGTGAGTGTGAGTGTGTGTGCACCATAGAGCTCGTGTGGAGTGTGTGTACGTGTTCCTGTGTGTGAGTGTGAGCGTGTGTGCACCATAGAGCGCGTGTGGAGTGTGTGTACGTGTTCCTGTGTGTGAGTGTGAGCGTGTGTGAACCATAGTGCTTGTGTGGAGCTCAGAGCATGCTTTCATGTTGGTCCTTGCCTGTCCACCTCATCTGAGGCAGGCTTTCTCGCTCTGCTGTTCTTTGCTGGGCTTGACACACACTTCCTGGGAATTCTCCTGCCTCCGGCTCTCATCTTCCTTGCAGCGTCAGTGTCAGCATGCTGGGACTGCAGAAGCCCACCGCAGCTGTGGCTTTTTCATGGGCTCTGGGATGGAGCTCAGGTACTCTGCTTGAGTGCTGAGAGCTTTACCCACTGAGCCATCTCTCTGGTCCTTCAATGTCATTTTTGTTACAAGAGAAACCTTTTTTGACACTCCCCCTAAAATAGCACCCCTCCTGCCATAATTTCTGCCCCTATGTCTTGCCTTAATTCTTTTTTAAATGTTTACATATATATATCTTAAATATTTTTATTTTTATTTATTTATTTGAAAGAGAAGGGCAGAATGGACGGGCTAAGACCTCTAATCACTGCAAACAAACTCCAGACTGATCCATCACCTTGTGCATCTGGCTTACATGGGTTCTGGGGAATTAAACCTGGGTCCTTCGGCTTTGTAGGCAAGTGCCTTAACCATTAAGCCATCTCTCCAGCCCCCAAAATTCATTTCGTTTTTTTCTTTTTCTTTTGATTTTTTGAGGCAGAGTCTCACTCTGGCCCAGGTGACCTGGAATTAACTATGTAGTCTCAGGGAGGCCTTGAACTCACAGCAATCCTCCTACCTCTGCCTCCCAAGTGCTGGAATTAAAGGTGTGCGCCATCATGCCTGGCTTTTTTTTTTTTTTTTTTTTCAAGTTAGGGGCCCGCTGTAGCCCAGGCTGACCTGGAATTCCCTTTGTAGTCTCAGGGTGGCCTCGAACTCACTGCCATACTCCTATCTCATGCTCCTCAGTGCTGGGATTAAAGGTGTGCAACACCATGCCCAGTTTAAAAATTCATTTCTTTATAAATATTTTGCACCCAAATGAATTAATCTTCTATGGCTTCTAAAGGAAATTGCCAACTCTTGGCATTTAGTTTTGTAATTAACTTAGGTTCTCACCCTTTCTGTGTATGTTGGCTTCATATCAATGCTTAGACACTTATTTTTTATTTTTGTGGTGCTGGAGTTGAGTCCAGGGCCTGCATATGCTAGGCAAGCATTCGCTCACTGCGCTGCACCCTAGCCCAACCATGAGTCGATTCCAACGTCCTGGAGACGGGACATGACTCTCACTTGTTTTTTATGGTGTTGTACACAAAAATAAGTGTTCAGTAAATTTTTGCTAAGCATATACTTAAGTTGGTGAGTACACCTGGATTTAAGGCCATCGTTTGAAACCAGATGTCCATGCATTTAATTGTTCTCAGTGAACACCAAATTGATCTTGCTGCTTCCAATAGAGTGGGGATCCTGTTGAGGAATTGAACAATTCTTAGTAAGAATTGAATTAATTTGGCCTAAAATGTATGATAACTAATTTTTGGAGTTTAAAAAATATTTGTTTTTTTGAGAGAGTTTTTTTTTTGTTTGTTTTTTTTTTTTTTTTTTTTGGTTTTTCGAGGTAGGGTTTCACTCTGGTCCAGGCTGACCTAGAATTAACTATTAACTATGTAGTCTCAGGGTGGCCTTGAACTCACAGCTATCCTCCTACCTCTGCCTTCTGAGTGCTGGGATTAAAGGTGTGTACCACCACGCCCGGCCAGGAGGCATTCTTTTAAATATTTTTTTATTTTACTTTATTTATTTATTTGAGACAGAGAGAGATACAGAAATAGGCAGATAGAGAGAGAGAGAGAGAGAGAGAGAGAGAGAGAGAGAGAATGGGTGCGCCAGGGCCTCCAGCCACTGCAAACGAACTCCAGATGCATGCACCCCCTTTTGCATCTGGCTTATGTGGGTCCTGGAGAATCGAGTCTCGAACCGGGGTCCTTAGGCTTCATAGGCAAGCGTTTAACCGCTAAGCCATCCAGGAGGCATTCTTAAAAAAAAATTTTAACTATTTATTTATTGTATTTTATTTTATTTTTTGGTTTTGTGAGGTAGGGTCTCACTCTGGTCCAGGCTGACCTGGAATTAACTATGTAGTCTCAGGGTGGCCTCGAACTCTCGGCGATCCTCCTATCCCTGCCTCCTGAGTGCTGGGATTAAAGGCGTGCGCCACCATGCCCGGCTTAACTATTTATTTTTAAGCAGAGACTGAAAGGGAGAGAGAATGGGCACACTAGGGCCTCCAGCCACTGCAAAAGAACTCCAGATGCGTGCAACACTTTTTGTGCATCTGGCTTTCCATAGGTACTGGAGAATCGAACCTGGGTCATTAGGCTTTGCAAGCAAGCGCCTTGCCCACTGAACCATCTGGAGTTTTTGTGTTTTGTTTTGGTTTTTGTTGTTTTTGGTTTTGCGAAGTAGGGTCTCACTGTAGCCCAGGCTGACCTGGAATTCACTATGTAGTCTTGGGCTGGCCTTGAACTCACAGTGATCCTCCTATCCCTGCCTTCCAAGTGCTGGGATCAAGGCGTGTGCCACCACACCTGGAAAGTTTTTATTTTTTATTTTTAAATTGAACTCACCTTCTATTTAGACTTACATTGAAATGTGTCTTAGGTATAATTCGTTACAAAGAATTAGTTTTGGCCTGTCATAGTGGCAGATGGCAGGCTACGACTGAAGAGGTGGGGGCAGGAGGATCAGGAGCCTGAGGCCAGCCTGGGCTGCACCTTTGCACCTTTGAATCAAAAGCTGGACTGAGGACCAAGAGCAGGTACTAAGAGATGACAAGGAAGTGGGGAGAGGAACAAAGGACATGACATGTAAACAGAGCGGGAGGATTCAAGCAGGGAGAAAGGGGTTAGGAAGAAGTGAGGGGTAGAGAACCAACTAAAACAAATCCTCTTTAAAATGCCATAATGATCGCTACAGCTCTGTATGCTGGCCAAAACGTAATTTTTAAAAAGTAAAGAGAAAAAGAACCCCCAGTTAAAGATCAAGATTTGTTTTTATGCATATATGGAATATATATAGGCACACATAATGTATTTTACAAATAAATCGTAAGCGTGGAGACGTCCTGAAAAGCAGAACAAGGCTTGCAGGTTTAAAGTCAGAGAAGCAGGATCTCCCTCTATTGTTTACAACAGGAAGGTTCCAGAAGGACAGGAGCTTCTCCTTCCCTGCCACTTGCTTTCTGGGCCTCACAAAGACTTGCTGGGGCCGTTTGTCCCTCTGCCTCCAGTCAGGAAGCTTGAGTTTATCATCTGGCTTCCCTTAAGCTGATTAATTTGGGAGCAGAAAACACTAGAGGCTGGAGAAAGGGTTTTCGATGGACTTGATGTCATTGGGTGGGGTGGGGAGGTAGTGAGGGTCCAGCTGGTTTGGGGCCTTCCTGTGCAGAGGGTCAGGCAGGACTCAGGGGGCCCGCCACCTTCTTTTTCTTGTATGATTGAGGGCAGCAAAAATTATTCCAAAGACCGGGCGTGGTGGTACATGCCTTTAATCCCGGCACTCAGGAGACTGAGGTAGGAGGATTGCTATACATTTGAGGCAAGCCTGGGTTACAGAGTGAGTTCTGGGTCAGACAGGGCTAGAGTGAGATTCTGCCTTGAAAAACAAAACAAACACAAAAACAGAAAAACCATTCTCAGGAGAGACCTCTGACTTCTCGGAGCCCCTTTAGTGGTGCCACAACGTGTGGGCACGCGAAAGCCTCCTACCACGGCAAACAAAGCCTGCAAACAAAGCCTGCCAACAAAGCCTGCCTGCACGTCTCTATGCGGGTGCCGGGGAATCAAATCTGGGTGGTCAGGCTTTGAAAGCAAGTGCCTGTAACTGCTGAACTCTCTCCAGCCCTCCTTTGCATTTAAAGGAACAAACATGGACAATACATGGTAAGATACACGCTCAACACTCGAGAGGTAAATTTGACTCATTGTTTAGAGACGCGTCCTTTCTTTTCTTTTCTCCCTGAGGTAGAGAGATGGAACCCCGAGTTCTGAGTTAAGATTCCCCCAACGTGCACTTTTTTTTTCTTTCCAAGGTAGTGTCTTGCTCTAGCCCAGGCTGACCTGGAATTTACTATGTAGTGTCAGGTTGGCCTCAAACTCACGGTGATTCTCCTACCTCTGCGTCCTGAGTGCTGGTATTAAAGGCATGTGCCAACATGCCTGGCTGATGTGCGCTTTTAAAATTAATTAATTAATTAATTTTTAAAATAGATTTTTATTTATTTGTTTATCTGAGAGATAGAGAGACAGAGAGAGGCAGATAGAAAGAATGGGTGCACCAGGGCCTTCAGCCATTGCAAATGAACTCTAGATGCATGCACCACCTTGTGCATCTGGCTTACGTGAGTCCTGGGGAATTAAACTTGGGTCCTTTGGCTTTGTAGGCAGATGCTTTAAAGGATAAGCCATCCCTCAGCCCAATTTATTTATTTTTAATTCATTTATTTGTAAGCAGAGAGAGAGACAGACAGACAGGAAGAGAGAGAGAGAGGATGGACATACCAGGGCCTTGAGCCACTGCAAAAGAACTCCAGATACATGTGCCACTTTGTGGATCCATCTTTACGTGGGAACTGGGGAATCGAACCTGGGTTGCCCAGGTCTTTAGGCTTTGCAGACAAGTGCCTCAACTGCTAAGCCACCTCTCCAGCCTCCCAATGTGTACTTTAAAAAAATATATATAGTTTTTATTTATTTATCTGAAAACAGAGAGAGAGAGAAGACAGTGAGACAGAGACAGAATGGGTGCGCGAGGGCCTTTAACCATTGTAGACAAACTCCAGATACATGTACCACTTTGTGCATCTGGCCTTATGTGGGTCCTGGAGAATCTAACCTGGGTCATTAGGTTTTGCAGATAGGTGCCTTAACTGCTGAACCATCCCTTCAGCAGCTCCCAATGTGTACTTTTTCCTGGGGAATTAAACTTGGGTCCTTTGGCTTTGTAGGCAGATGCTTTAAAGGATAAGCCATCCTCAGCCCAATTTATTTATTTTTAATTCATTTATTTGTAAGCAGAGAGAGAGACAGACAGACAGGAAGAGAGAGAGAGGATGGACATACCAGGGCCTTGAGCCACTGCAAAAGAACTCCAGATACATGTGCCACTTTGTGGATCCATCTTTACGTGGGAACTGGGGAATCGAACCTGGGTGCCCAGGTCTTTAGGCTTTGCAGACAAGTGCCTCAACTGCTAAGCCACCTCTCCAGCCTCCCAATGTGTACTTTAAAAAATATATATAGTTTTTATTTATTTATCTGAAAACAGAGAGAGAGAGAAGACAGTGAGACAGAGACAGAATGGGTGCGCGAGGGCCTTTAACCATTGTAGACAAACTCCAGATACATGTACCACTTTGTGCATCTGGCCTTATGTGGGTCCTGGAGAATCTAACCTGGGTCATTAGGTTTTGCAGATAGGTGCCTTAACTGCTGAACCATCCCTTCAGCAGCTCCCAATGTGTACTTTTTTTCTTTTCTTTTTTTTTTTTTGGTTTATCAAGGTAGGGTCTTGCTCTAGCCCAGGCTGATCTGGAATTCACTATATAGTCTCAGGGTAGCCTTGAACTCATGTCAGTCCTCCTACCTCTGCCTCCCAAATGCTGGAATTAAAGGCGTGCGCCACCACGCCCAGCTCCTAATGTGTATTTTTTTTTTTTTTTGTGGAGGTGAAATGGGGTTTGTTTATTTGTTTATTTGAGCAGGGTCCCACAGGTTGGCCTGGCACTTGCTATGTAGCCTGGGCTAACCTGCAACCTGTAGTCAACCCCCTGTCTTGGAGTGCTGCAGTCCCAGGCATGTGCCACCATACTGGGGCCGGGTGTGCCCTTTCTAAAAATGCGTTCACTGCAGTCCTTATTTGAAAACTATTTGCACCTGTTTAAGAAGGCAACCTTGAGTATGAACATACTTTCTCCATCTGCCACTAGAAAACCAGGCTCCAGCGTCCCGGATCTTGTTTTTTTCATAGCCTCCCTAAATGCCAGATCAAATCAAGATGAAGTTGGTTGCCAGGAGACGGAAAACATCTGCTGATCCTTCCCTGCAGCGCATCCCACCGTGCGGGTGGCTGGTCAGGTCCTATCTGGCTGTGGCTCTACTCTAATCTCCTATGCTTTTGCATCCTTCAAAGCAAAGGCAAGATCTCAATCAGCTTGTTAAACACAACAGCACACGTTAATTCTTGCTGCACTATCCTTATCAGGGAAGAGGGAAAATGAGACATACAGATAGGGCTATATATTGACACAGGGATGTAAGTAAACAGATACATACAGTTTGTGCTCATCTGGGTTAACTAAGAGTCTTTTTTTTTTTTTTTTTTTCAAGGTAGGGTCTCAGTCTAGCCCAGGCTGACCTGGAATTCACTATGTAGTCTCAGGGTAGCTTCAAACTCACAGTGATCCTCCTACCTCTGCCTCCCAAGTGCTGGGATAAAAGGCGTGCCCCACCACGCCCAGCTTAGATTTTTTTTTTTTTTTTTTTTTTTTTGAGACTGGGTCTCATATAGCTCTGACTGGCTCCACCTCATTGTGTAGCTAAGGATGGCCTTGAGCCTCTGACCCTTTTGCTTCCACCTTCCAACTGCTGGGATTACAAGTGCTCACTACCATGCCTAGTTTATGTGGTGTGGGGGAGCGAGCCCAGGGCAAACACAGAAAGAGAAGGCAGGGCACAGGGACTTAGCAATCACAACTACCCGAGGGTCTTCTTGCTGGAAGAAGCCAGAGTTTTATTTAAAACAAACCCCTATGAAACAACAGATTTTTGTGTCTCCTTTGGGGATTCTCTTTTTTTAATTTTAATTTTATTTTTAAAATTTTTGGTTTTTCAAGGTAGGGTTTTACTCTAACTCAGGTTGACCTGGAATTCACTATGTAGTCTCAGGTGTCCTTGAACACACAGCGATCCGCCTACCTCTGCCTCCCAAGTGCTGCAATTAAAGGCGTGCGACACCATGCCCGGCTTTCCTTTGGGGATTCTAATTGATTAGTTTTGGGGTTAATTTTGATGAATCCAGATTTTATTTATTTATATATTTATTTGAGAATGACAGAGAAAGAGGCAGATAGAGAGAATGGCCATGCCAGGGCCTCCAGCCACTGCAAACAAACTCCAGATGCATGCGCCACCATGTGCATCTGGCTTACATGGATACTGGGGAATTGAGCCTTGAACCAGGGTCCTTAGGCTTCACAGGCAAGAGCTTAACTGCTGAGCTATCTCTCCAGCTCCTGAATCCAGGCTTTATTTCAAGGATTGCATAGCTCAGCCTGAGAACCAGTGAGGAAGCCCTTCTCTACTCCCAGGCAGGAAAACTGAGGCTGACAGTGGGTGTGCTGTGCTCAGAGTCGCCGAGCCAGGGACATGGGAATTTAGGCAGGCCCATCTTCTGTCCACACGTTCAGAAAATAGAGTCAGCAAGATTCTCAGGGGCCAAGACAGCAAGCCTTGGCAATGGTTGGTTTGTGACTTTTTCCTTTGTTGATGTGTAACTAACCAGTCTGGTGTCAAACAGGAAGTCCTCAAGGCATAACTTTCCTTTCTGGTACAAAGCGTGCATTGGGTATTAGATGCTGGGGTTATAGAGGAACGCCTTCTGTCACCGTGATTCTGGGCCCAGTGGTGTTAGCACCCCTGGGAAACCTGTGAGCAATGCAGATTCTCAGCCCCACCTCAGACTCACTGAATCCGAAGCTGCGACCAGAGTGTGCTTAAAGCCATCCAGATGGCCCTGAGGCACCCCAAACACTGACGGCCACTGTCTATGGCGTGTTTTACAGCCCAGTCTCTGGTTAAAGCTGCTGGCCCTGGTCTTTGCAGCTGGTGACTCATTAACACGGAGACCTTTAACTTAGGAAGCTGCCATCTGGTTTTCTTAGGAACCTCTATTCAAAACACAAACCTTCCTTAGATTGCATACCAGGCTGGAATAGGCTAATTCCTCCCTCACACCTGCTGTGGGCGAGGCTCTGAGCCTGGAACCATGACTCCTCACTCATAATGATCTTGCGAGGCAGTTTTATTATTATTAGTTTTTCGAGATAGGGTCTCACTCTAGTTCAGGCTGACCTGGGATTCACTATGTAGTCTCAGGGTGGCCTTGAACTCACAGCGATCCTCCTACCTCAGCCTCCCAAGTGCTGGGATTAAAGGCGTGCGCCACCACGCCTGGCTAAGGCAGTATTATTAACCCCATTTTGCAGCTTGGGAATCCAAGGCTGGGAGAAGTTGAACGTGGCCTTCACGTCAGGTTACTCGCCTGCCTGTGACTGTACCTGGCCTTCTCTTGTCTCCCTACAGCAGTCTCTCTCCAGCACCATGCAACACCATGAACCCCTGGGAAGCTTGCTATACGGACAGATTCTCCAGGCCTCCCTCAAAGAGAGTTTAATTCAGAGGCCCAGCGGGCTCCGAGCTATGAGTTTTCATCAACTGCTGCCTGGTGGGGTGGGATGGGGTGGGGGTGGGGTTCTGCCCAGTGGGTATCAGACCATACTTAGAAGGCTCTTCTCTGAAGCTGTTAGTTTTGGGGGTTCACAATGGAGGATGGAAACAGCTTCTTTCATCAGACTTTATTGCAGCAGGGGAGAGGGAGAAGGGAGCGAAAGAGAAAGAGAGAGAAAGGAGTGTATGCACCAGAGACAGTGGAGAGGGGAAGGCTGGGGAGACGGCGTGGTGGTTAAGGCGGTTGCCTGCAGAGCCAAGGGACCCAGCTTCAATTCCCCCAGGACCTATGTAAGCCAGATGCACTAAGTGGCACATGTGTCTGGAGTTCATTTGTGATGGCTGGAGGCCCTGGTGTGCCCATTCTCTTTCTCTCTCTCAAGTAATAAATAAATTTAGAAAATGGGGAGGGGGATACACACACCTGTAGTAGGAGAGCTGAAGGAGAGGAGGGTGGGCTTTATGGAAGAGGGGAGAAATGCCCTATGAGGGAGGGACCTCAGGTGGTGTATACAGGTGGGGGCTGGGGGAAGGTGACCTTCCCTTCTCTTAGCCCAGATGGATACACACTTATGGTCCCAGGAGGCAGGCCCTGAGTCCCAGGTTCACGTGGCCAGGACAGTTGGGGCGAGGGAGAGAGGAGGGTGGGGAGAGGGTTCTGAGGTGTCAACAAGCGCTCCTTCCTGTCCTTACTGGTTGGAGCTGATCACACTCGCGGCTTCTTGAGGTTTTGCGGTTCTGTGTTCTGCACTCGCAGGTCTTGGCGCTGGCTGGGCCATTTGCAGAAGAAACATGAAGATGGGAGGAGGGAGCTGCAGGGAGGGGCCTTTATCGTAAAGAGAAATCCCGCGCCTGGCTAGTTCTGTGTCTCGCCGCCTCTTGGGGGGCTCCCAGGACAGGTGGGGGGTCTGAGCAACTTGTAACCCTTTATTTTCTACCCCCAGTCTGGTCACTCTTCTTACAGCAAGTCTGTTCTTGTGTCCAGGGTGGGGGGTGTACTGTGCAGCAGGGAGCACTTCCCTCAGGCTGCAAGTAGCCTCTAGGGACAGCCTCAGCTTCTGAGGGCAGAAATGTATCCCATCTGTTTAGTGATAAGAGCCCACTCTTTTCTTTTCTTTTCTTTTCTTTTCTTTTCTTTTCTTTTCTTTTCTTTTCTTTTCTTTTCTTTTCTTTTCTTTCCTTTCCTTTCCTTTCTTTTCTTTCCTTCCTTCCTTCCTTCCTTCCTTCCTTCCTTCCTTCCTTCCTTCCTTCCTTCCTTCCTTTCTTTCTTTTTTTTGGTTTATCAAGGTAGGGGTCTTGCTCTAGCCCAGCCTGGCCTACAATTCACTATATAGTCCCAGGGTGGCCTTGAACTCACAGCAGTCCTCCTACCTCTTCCTCCCTAGTGCTGGGATTAAAGGCGAGCACCACCATGCCCGGCTTAGAGCCCACAGTTTTCAGGGCTGGAAGCATATTTAGTGAGTGATTGGCAGCCCATTAGGATGCTGAATGACAGTGCTGTTATGAAGGGGATAGTGAGACACACATTGAAAACAGGTCAGCAACAGTTGGAGAGATGGCTTAGTGGTTAAAGCACTTGCCTGCAAAGCCAAAGGCTGGGCGTGGTGGCATATGCCTTTAATCCCAGCACTCGGGAGGCAGAGGTAGGAGGATTGCCGTGAGTTCGAGGTTATCCTGAGACTACATAGTTAATTCCAGGTCAGCCTGGACCAGAGTGAGACCCTGCCTTGAAAAACAAAAAAAAAAAAAAAAAAAAAAAAAGCCAAAGGACCCAGGTTCGATTCCCCAGTATCCATGTAAACCAGAGGCACAAGGTAGCACGCGCCTCTGGAGTTTGCAATGGCTGCAGGTGCTGGTCTCTCTTTGTGCCTTTCTCAAGAAAGAAAGAAAGAAAGAACTAAAGAGATAACAGTTCAGCTATGGTGCCAGTGTCCTTTGTGACTTGTCGTAATTTCCATCCACAAGTTTAGAAATGGTTACTGCAGTAAATGTGCCAAGTCTCCCACAGTGGAAAAGACAGAAGACATGTATGAAAAGACAGTGGAAACCTACCTGGCTTTTGGCCTTTGTTGAGAAGAGGTCAACAGTGGTGAACTGTCCAATTTCTCAATATGTCTTTAGTCTGTGTAGGACAGAGCTGGAGAGAAGTTCACAAAACAAGCGTCTCGGGTTGGGAAGATGGCTCAGTGTGTAACAGTGCTTGCTGCCTAAGCGTGAGACCTGAGTCCATCCCCTGGCACACCTCTGACTGCAGTTCTGAGGGAGGTGGAGAAGGAAGGGCCATTGGGGGCTGGAGGGATGGCTTAGTGGTTAAGGCGTTTGCCTCCAAAGCCAAAGAGTCCCAGTTCAATTCCCCAAGACCCATGTAAGCCAGATGCACAAGGTGGCACGTGCGTCTGGAGTTTGTTTGCAGAGGCTGGAGGCCCTGGCGTGCCCATTCTCTCTCTCTCTGCCTCTTTCTCTCTGTCAAATAAATAAAAAAAAACAAAAAGAAGAAGAAGGAAGGGTCATTGGGACTTGCTGGTCAGCCAGCGAAACTGAAAAATGGCACAAGCTCCAAGTTCAGTGAGAGATTCTGTCTTAGGGAAATAGAGCAGAAGACTGATGGAAAAGGACTGTTGGTGTCGGGGTTTCCTCTGGCTCTGCTTGTGTGCACAGGGTGTGTGTATCTGCATTCATGTGCACACACAGACAGATTTTAAAAAAATGCTTGTTGCAAACATATTCGTTCCTGGAACCCAGTATATAGAAAGCATGTTATCTACTAAGAAGACATCTTTTAAAATATTTTTATTTTTATTTATTTATTTATTTGACAGAAAGAGGGAGAGGAAGAGAGAGAATGGGGATGCCAGGGCCTCTAGCCATGGCAATTGAACTCCAGATGCGTCCTTTGGCTTTGCAGGCAAATGCCTTAACCACTAAGCCATCCCCAGCCCAAGAAGACGTCTTTTAGCTGGGCATGGTGGCACTCCCAGCACTCGCAGGCAGAGGTAGAAGAATTACTCTGAATTTGAGGTCAGCCTGGAATTACAGAGTTGGTTCCAGGTGAGCCTGGGCTAGATAGAGTGAGATCCTACCTCAAAAAACAAACAAACAACAAAGAATACTGGAGCTGGAGAGATGGCTCCCTGGTTAAGGTGCTTGCCTGCAAAATCTAACCGTCTGGGTTGGATTCCCCAGTACCCGTGTAAAGCCAGATGCACAAAGTGGCATATGCATCTAGAGTTCATTTTCAGTGGCTGGAGGCTCTGGCATGCCAATTCTCTCTCTCCTTGCAAATAAATAAATAAATAAAACATTTTATCTATTTATTTATTTATTGTTTTTTGAGGTAGGGTCTCACTCTAGCTCAGGCTGCTCATGCCCAACCTAAAAGATGTATTTTTAAAACATTTAACCGGGCATGGTGGCGCATGCCTTTAATCCCAGCACTTGGGAGGCAGAGGTAGGAGGATCGCTATGAGTTCAAAGCCACCCTGAAGCGACATAGTGAATTCCAGGTCAGACTGAGCTAGAGTGAGACCCTACCTCAGAAAATAAAAACAAAACAAACAAAATTATATATATATATATATATATGTATATATATATATCTTTTATCAGCCGATATTGACTTGGTATTAACAATATGATTTGAATATCTTTAATCAGCCGATATTGACTTGCTATTAACAGTATGATCTGGCTGGCACGTGTGCCAGGGAGTATGCAAACATTCTCTCATCTGATCCTCTGCAGCCTGAAAGACTGTTTTGAAAAAGCAGTCTGCCCTTCATTTTATGATTGATAAAACAGGCTTAAAAGGATTTAAGTAGTCTGCCCAGGGTAGGGAAGTGGTTTCCTGGGGCACAAGCCTTTCAGCCCCTGGCAAGGTGGGGAGAATGGTTCCTGAGTGTCACCAGCCTCCTGACTCACAGGTGGCAGGGAGGAAGGACGCCCATGGGCTTCTGAGCAGCCCGCCAGACGCTCAGTGACTGACACTCGCCGACCCACCTCTGCAGAGACGTCAGGGCATTTCTTGTGTCCATCCCTGACCTCACGCACTGCTATAGTCGCGGTTGTTTGGTTTCCATTGACTTGTTGGTTAGAAGCAGCTAGCTGGAAGACCTAGTGTGTACGCTGGGACGTCCATTCCGTGCTGAGGGACAGCTGGCTGATTGACGGCATGGGCGTGGGGGGGCAGGAAAATGAAATATAAACTCATAAAAGACATGAAATCATTAGTGTTGTTACCTGTGACAGAGGACGTGTGGCTTCTTAGAATGGGTTTCCTGAACATCATCTACGTAGCAAACAGACATAGATACTTTATCGGCATCACACCATTGGGTCCTTACAAAATAACCTTATTAATTTCCCTTTTCTCAGACCATTTTACTCAAGGTCACCTGGCCAGAGTGGTAAGGCTGAGATTCTGAGCTGGACACACTGCCCCAGAGCCAGGTCCTAAGATTCTGAGGATTACAGCATGGCAAATTGGGGGTGCTACTCTGCTGTCCTTCATCAGCCCCCAAATAAAGGATGGCATTGCATTTTATCTTGCATTAATTAATTAAATTTTCAAAAATCAGTGCTACAGTTGGACATAGTTCTACAAGGCTTGTTACAAAAACCCCAGCCAGCTCCCCTCCCCAGCCTCCTTCCGGCTCCCCTCCTGCTGCCTGCGCCTGTCCTGACACACCTCTGCCCTAAATGACTCACATACGTGTCTGTGGGCAGCTGCGACACCTTGTCATGGAAGAGGAGCCCCTGGCTGACTCCTCCACTCACCCTGCCAACATGAGCCACTTCTGTCCCTTCCCTCTCCCCAGAGAGTCACCTCATTCGTCTGTGTGTGCCGGTGGGTCCGTGGGTCCTCCCCTGTGCGTCTCCTTTGAGGCGGGCGGGGGTTGTTTGCTGTATTGTTCTGCGCTGTGCTCAGCACAAGTTTCCGTGAAACCCTCCCGTCTCTGCCTCCCATCTCCCTGCCCGTGTCAGTGTCCTGGATGACAGGAGCTTCTGGCTTTTTACATGAGGTCTGAGGATCAAACCCCGGTACTTCAGGCTTGAGCAGCAAGCACTTTATCCACTGTTTGTTTTTTAAATACATATTTAAAAAAACTTTATTTATTTATTTGAGAGAGAAAGAGGCAGGTAGAGAGAATGGGCCCACCAGAACCTCCAGCCAGTGCAAATGAACTCCAGATGCATGCTCCACCTTGTGCATCTGCCCTACATGGGTCCTGGAGATTTGATCCTGGGTCCTTGGTTTTGCAGACAAGCACCTTAACCACTAAGCCATCTCTCTAGCCCTCTTTTTGTTTCTGAGACAGAATCTTACTCTACAGCCCAGGCTGGCTCAGCAATCCTCCTGGGCTTACAGGGCTGAGGTTGTAATTGGGCCAGTCGCTTCTGGCTCCTTTTTTCATCTTCAGGCATCCCTGCTGGGCTGGACAGAACCTCCAGAGTCCACTGTGAGCACTGCCTGGGGATCTGGTCAGGACCCTGAGGTTGGTCATGCTGCCGCCACCATGAAGCTGGGGTGCTGCAGAGACCCTCCAAAATTGGAGGTGCCATGGGGTGGGAAATGGCATCTGAGGACCCAGCTCTGAGGCTGGGAGCACAGCATAGGGCTTCCTCAGGGCTCTGGGATTGAAGCTGGCCTTCTCCTCCCCAGCCCCTGCCAGCACCTGCTCTCTGCTTCTGATTTTGTCCTGCTAGAGTCTCCCCCACTGCTCCTCGCATCTGTCCAGCACATTGCATTTAGCAGGAGCTCTCTGGGCCGGGCCCACCATGGCCTGGTTCTTTGGGTCTCAAACAGTGAGTAGTAGAAGACATGGAGAAGCAGAGTGAAAGTATGCATTCATTAAAAGTCACAGTAGGGGGGCTGGTGAGTGGTTAAAAGCCTGTTGGCCTGCATTCTCTCTCTCTCTCTACCTCTTTCTCTGTCTGTCTGTCGCTCTCAAATAAATAAATAAATGAAATAAACAAAAAAAAGAGAGAGAGAGAGAGAGAGAGAGAGCCTGGAGAGATGGCTTAGCGGTTAAGCATTTGCCTGTGAAGCCTAAGGACCCTGGTTCGAGGCTCAATTACCCAGGACCCACGTAAGCCAAATGCACAAGGTGGCACATGCATCTGGAGTTCATTTGCAGTGGCTGGAAGCCCTGGCGCACCCATTCTCTATCTCTCTACCTCTCTTTCTCTGTCTGTCATTCTCAAATAAAGAAAGAAAGAAAGAAAGAAAGAAAGAAAGAAAGAAAGAAAGAAAGAAAGAAAGAAAGAAAGAAAAAAAAAAAGCCTGTTGGCCCGGGGTTCAATTCCCCAGCACCCACATAAGCCAGACACAAAAAGTGGCACAAGAGGGCTGGACTGGAGAGATGGCTTAGCAGTTAAGGTTCTTTCCTGCAATGCCAAAGAACCCAGGTTCAATTCTCTAGGATCCACGTAAGCCAGATACACAAGATGGTGCATGTGTCTGGAGTTTGTTTGTAGCAGCTAGAGGCCCTGGTGCGCCCTTTCTCTCTCTCTCTCTGCCTCTCTCAAATAACTAAACAAAAATAAAAAATATTTTAAAAAATAGCACAACTGTCTGCTGTTTGTTTGCAGTGGCAAGATGCCCTGGCCAGCCTCTCATTCCTCACATGTGTGCAAATAAATAAAACTTTAATAAAAGGTGACAGTGGGCTGGAGAGATGGCTTAGCAGTTAAGGTATCTGCCTACAAAGCCAAAGGATCTGGGTTTGATCCTCCAGGACCCACATAAGCTAGATGCACAAGAAGCGCACGCATCTGGAGTTCTTTTGCAGTGGCTGGAGGCCCTGATGTGTCTATTCTCTCTCTCTCTCTCTCTCTCTCTCTCTGTGCCTCTTTCTCTCTCTTAAATTAATAAATAAAATATATTTTAAAAAGATTTATTAGAAAAAGGTGACAGTGACAGTGACAGTGTAGAGAACAGTGCAGGGTGGAGGGGCTAGAACAAACACGAGTTCTGCTCTTTCCTGGGGCTCCTTTCATGAGTTCAGGTGGAAGGAGGGAGAGGCCGGAATAGGGGAGATCCTTACTCTCATTGGCATGTGGGCTGTTCTGGGCTATACGTCCCATCAACACACACACACACACACACACACACACACGCACGCACGCTCACACTTTGTCTACCTGGGAAGGGGGAGGTGCCTATGCTTGCCTGCCTCACCTGCGAGTGAATGTTTCCTTCTTCCTAAGGCTGAATGACTGTCCCCTGAGAGTTACACCCTGCCCTGCACCCCTTCATCTTGGCTGCAGTGAACATGGGCATTCAGACATCTCCCAGGCTGGGATAGACACCCACAAGTAGAATTGCTGGGCTATGTGGGATTTCCAAATGTATTTATTTATTTATTTTTGTCTTTTGGGGGTAGGGTCTCACTCTAGTCCACGCTGACCTGGAATTCACTATGTAGTCTCAGGCTGGCCTTGAACTCACAGTGATTCTCCTACCTCTGCCTCCCAAGTGCTGGGATCAAATTTAATTTTTTGAGGCGCCTCCATCCTGTTTTCCATACGGCTGTACCAACTTACATTGCTATCAGCCATGGACGAAGGTTCCCTTTCTCCATACCCTCACCAACACATCCCACACTTAGCTCTTCTTTCCTGAAACGGGGTCTTTCTGTGTATCCTGGGCATTGTGTCATCAGCATCACCCTTCTCCTCCTCTTTTTTGGTTTTTCGAGGTAGAGTTTCACACTAACCCAGGCTGACCTGGAATTCACTCTGTAGTCTCAGGCTGGCCTCGAACTCACGGCGATCCTCCTACCTCTGCCTCCCGAGTGCTGGGATTAAAAGCGTGCGCCACCATGCCCAACTACCTCCTTTTTTTAAAATTTTTCTTTTCGAGGTAGGGTCTCGCTCTAGCCAGGCTGACCTGGAATTCACTATGTAGTCTCGGGGTGGACTTGAACTCACTGTGACCCTTCTACCTCTGTCTGTCTCTTGAGTGCTGGGATTAAAGGTGTGTATCATACCTGGCTTGTCCTCCTCCTTTTCTTCTTCCTTTCTCTCTCTCTCCCTATTTCTCCCCAGCCTCTCTCTCAGGCTAGGAATCCAAGCCCAGGGCTCACACATGCTAGGCAAAGGCTGCACCCCGGAGCCGTGCTCTCACCTTCCTTTTAAGCTATCAGCCATCCTGGCCAATGAGAGATGACATTTCACTGTGGTTTTATTTATTGATTTATTTGCAAGTACAGAGAGAGACAGAGACAGAAAGTATGGGTGCACCAGGCCCTCTAGCCACTGCAAACGAACTCCAGACTCATGCACCATTTTGTGCATCTGGCTTTACGTGGGTCCTGGGGAATTGAACATGGACTGTCAGGCTTTGTAAGCAAGCTCTTTAAACCACTGGGCCATCCCCACACTGTCATCGTCTCACTGTGTTGTTTTTTTTCTACACTTTTGTCTACCTGGGAAAGAGGGAGGGGCCATGCTGGCACCTGCCTCACCTGAGATTTGAATTTTTCCTTCTTCCAGTCCTCTGAATGACTGTCCCCTGAGAGTTACACCCACCCTGCACCCCTTCATCTTGGCTGCAGTGAACATGGGCATGAGTTATCTCCCGAAACTGGGATAGACACCCCACAAGTAGAATTGCTGGGCTATGTGGGATTTCCAAATGTATTTATCTATATTTATTTTTGTCTTTTGGGGGTAGGGTCTCACTCTAGTCCCGCTGACCTGGAATTCACTACTATGTAGTCTCAGGCTGATCTGGAACTCACAGTGATTCTCCTACCTCTGCCTCCCAGATGCTGGATCAAATTTGTCCTTTTTGAGGCGCCTCCATCCTGTTTTTTGGTACGGCTGTACTGCCTTAATTGCTATCAGCCATGGACAGCTTCCCTTTCTCCATATTTTCATTATTATTCCCACACTTTGCTCTTCTTTTACTAGAAATACAAAAGAATTTTCTGTGTATCCTGGGCATTGTGTCATCATTTTGTGCTTTTTGTTTCCTTCTCCTCCTCTTTTTGGTTTTCGGGTGAGTTTCACACCAACCCAGGCTGACCTGGAATTCACTCTGTAGTCTCAGGCTGGCCTCGAACTCACGGCGATCCACTACCTCTCTGCCTCCCGAGTGCTGGGATTAAGTGTCGCCACCATGCCCAACTACCTCAACACAAAATTTTTCTTTTCGAGGTAGGGTCTCGCTCTGCCAGGCTGACCTGAATTCACTATATAGTCTCGGGTGTGGACTTGAACTCACTGTGACCCTTCTACCTCTGTCTGTCTCTTGAGTGCTGGGATTAAAGGTGTGTATCATACCTGGCTTGTCCTCCTCCTTTTCTTCTTCCTTTCTCTCTCTCCCTATTTCTCCCCAGCCTCTCTCAGGCTAGGAATCCAAGCCCAGGGCTCACACATGCTGAGCAAAGGCTGCACCCGGGAGTGCTGCTCTCACCTTCCTTTTTAAACTATCAGCCATCCTGGCCAATGAGAGATGACATTTCACTGTGGTTTTATTTATTGATTTATTTGCAAGTACAGAGAGACGGAGACAGAAAGTATGGGTGCACCAGGCCCTCTAGCCACTGCAAAAGAACTCCAGACTCATGCACCATTTTTGTGCATCTGGCTTTACGTGGGTCCTGGGGAATTGAACATGGACTGTCAGGCTTTGTAAGCAAGCTCTTTAAACCACTGGGCCATCCCCACACTGTCATCGTCTCACTGTGTTGTTTTTTTTTAATTTAAAAAATATTTTATTGGGGGCTGGAGAGATGGCTTAGTGGTTAAGATGTTTGCCTGCAAAGCCTAAGGACTCTAGAGCCACTTAAGCTTGATGCACAAGGTGGCACGTGTGTTTGGAGTTTATTTGCAGTGGCTGAAGGTCCTGGTGTGCCCATTCTCTCTTTCTCTAACTGCCCCACTCTCTTTCTCTCTCAAATAATAAAATAAATAAATTTTAAAAATTAAAAAGAAAAACATTTTATTGCCAGGCATGGTGGCACATGCCTTTAATCCCAGCACTTGGGAGGCAGAGGTAGGATTGCCATGAGTTCAAGGCCACCCCGTGAATACATAATGAATTCCAGGTCAGCCTGAGCTAGAGGAGACCCTACCTCAAAAAACATATATATATATATATAATTTGAGCGAGAAAGGCAGATAGAAACAGAGAACAAGTGCACCAGGGCCTCCAACCACTGCAAACAAACTCCAGATGCATGTGCCACCTTGTGCCTCTGGCTTATGTGGGTCCTGGGGACTCAAACCTGGGTCCTTAGGCTTCACAGGCAAGTGCCTTAACCACTAAGCCATCTCTCCAGCCCTCACTGTGGTTTTAATTTGCATTTTCCTGAGATAGTAGAGGCTGTTTCCCCACTGCTGGGGACTTTGCGTATGTTCTCTGGAGAAGTCTCCTCAGGTCCTTTGCTTCATTTCATCCCGCTGTGTGTGTGTCTGTGTGTTCCTGTTCCATGCTGGGAGGTCCGTGGATACCTTGGATATTAACCCCTTATCAGATAAACACAGCTTGTTTTTTTTTCCATTTTATTAGCTGTTTTCATGCTGCTGCTTGCTTTCTTTGCCCCGAGGAAATGTTTCCGGGTGACAGAACTCTCTTGGTCATCCTTGCTTCTGTTTCCGGGTGACAGAACCTTGCTTCTGTTGCCTGTGCTCTTGAAACCGTTGCTGGGAATAATGTCCTGGGCTTGTCCCATTTTCTTCCAGGACCTTTACAGTCTCGGGTCTTACGTTTAAGTCTAACCCAGTTTGAGTTGATTTTCATGAATGATGCATGATCAGGGTCTAATTTTATTCTTGCACGTGCACTTTTCTCAATACCATTTCCTGGGGAATTGAATCTTTCCCCACGGTGTAGTTTTGGCTCTCAGTGAAAATCAGTTAACCACACATGAGGCTTTATTTCTGGACTTTCTATTCTATTCCATTAGTGAATGTGGGTTTATGTCAGTGCCATACTGTTTTGGTTATTTCAGCTTTGTGATATAGTTTGATATCCAGAATACCATCTTTTGCTATTGTTTTTTTTTTTATTATTTTATTTATTTTTTTTTTTGGAGAGAGACACAGAGAGAGACAGACAGAGAGGGAGACAGATAGAGATGGGCGTGCCAGCAGTCTCTCAGCGGCTGTGAACGAAATCCGGATGTGTGCGCCCCCTTGTGGGCAAGTGTGGCATTGCGCCCTTGCTTCACTTTGCATCTGGCTAAATGTGGGACCTGGAGATTGGAACCGGGTTCTTAGGCTTAGCAGGCAGGCGCCTTAACCGCTAAGCCATCTCTCCAGCCCTTGTTGTTGGTTTTTTGAGACAAGATCTTGCTATGTAGTCCAAGCTGCCCTCAAGTGTACTCTGTAGCCCAGGCTGGTCTTGAAGTTGTGGTAATCTTGCTGTAGCCTCCCAAGTGCTGGGATTGCAAGTATAGGCCATCATAGCAAATTATCATCTCTCTTTAAAAAAATACATTGATTTATTTATTTTGTGTGTGTGTGTGAGAGAGAGAGAGAGAGAATGGTTGTGCTAGGGCCTCTTGCCTCTCTAAATCAATTCTAGACACATGTGCCATTTTGTTCATCTGGTTCTATATGAATGCTGAGGAATCAAACCTGGGCCAGTAGGCATTGCAAGCAGTGCCTTTAACTGTTGAGCCATCTCCCTAACCCCCTCCTTTAAGAAATATTTATTTATTTATTTGAGAGAGAGAAAAAAAAGCAGAGAGAGAGAGAGAGAGAGGGAGGCAGATAGAGAATGGGCCCACCAGGGCCTCCAGTCACTGCAAATGAACTCCAGATGAATGTGCCACCTTGTGCATCTGGCTTATGTGGGTCCTGAGGAATTGAACCTAGGTCTTTTGGCTTTGCAGGTAAGCACCTTAACCATTAAGCCATCTCTCCAGCCCAATACCCCTCTGATTTTTTAAAAAGTATTTTATTTATTTGAGAGAGACAGAGAGGGGGTGGGGTTGAAATAAGGTATTCAGCTCCCTAGTCACTACAAACGAACTCCTTACAGGCATGCAACACTTTGTGCGTCAGGGCTTATGTGGGTTCTGGGGAATCGAGTAGGCAAGTGTTTTAGCCACTAAACCATTTCTCCAGCCCTGTCTCCTGTTTTAATTGCTTTGGTTATTTAGGGGCTTTGTGATTGCATATGAATGTGTGGGAGGGGATGAGCTGTGGGGGTGATGTACATGAACAGACTGGAGATGAACTATCAGAATGAACTATGCGAATGAGCTGTGGGGATCTTTTCTTTTCTTTTTTAAAAAATATTTTATTTTTATTTATTTATTTGAAAGAAATACAGAAATAGCAGGAAGAGAGAGAGAAATGGGTGCGCGCCAGAACCTCTAGCCACTGAAAACAGACTCCAGATGCATGTGTCCCTTTATGCAAATCTTTTACGTGAGTCCCGCGGAATCAAACCTGAGTCCTTTGGCTTTGCAGGCAAACACCTTAATTCATGTTTCATCTCTCCAGCCCTACATTTTTTTAAAACTTTATTTATTTACAAGCAGAGAGAGAGAGAGAAGAGAGAAGAGAGAAGAGAGGTAGAGAATGGGCATACAGGGCTTCTAGCCACTGCAAACGAACTCCAGATACATGTGCCTGTGACTCTGGCTTGCGTGAGGCCTGGGAATCAACCTAGGGTCTTTTGGCTTCAGAGGCAAGCGCCTTAACGGCTAAGCCATCTCTCCAGCCCTGATGTGCTTTTCTGACTGGGGCAGAATACTGACTGCTACCTCCGATCCCCATCAGGGTTAATACAGCCCCATGGAACTGACCTCGAGTGAGCCTGGCAGCCGAATCACTTGACTGCTTTTTTGTGGGCCGATATGACCAGCAGCTGAGACAATTAGCTGGATTGAGGGTTTCACAGACGCTGGCTTTGAATGGGTAGGACAAAGTGCTTTTCAAAAGATTCCTGAGAGACTCCTTGATGGGCTGTTCTGACTTTTTAACATTCCTCTGTCTTAACATCATATAGCAAGTAGCCTTGATGAAGAGAACATGTGACTGGAAGCTGTCAATTGCTGTGGCACTGGCAACTCCAGTCTCTAGGGTTTGAGAAAACCTTAGCCAACGATTCTCTAGCGTGCCAAGGTATGGTTTTGTTTTTTTTTTTTTTTTTCCTTGTGGTTTTGAGCTCTAACACTGTGCCAGTTATCAGGCACCTAAAAATTATGTGCAATTTCTCCTAAAATACCATTGTACATATTGTTACTGTTTTACACTGGATTATTTAGAAATATGCATTTCTGTTGTTGTTGGTCCCACCTCCCACCACAAGCAGGGTCTTCACTGCAGCCCAGGCTGACCTAGAACTCACTTAGCAGTCCCAGGCTGGCCTCTATCCCCCCTACTTTAGCCTCCTCGAGTGCTGGATTAAAGGTTGTGCCACCATGCCTGGCTTCATCTGCTAATTGGAATCAGGGGTATCATGTTGTCTAGGGCTGGCCTTGAATTCCTGATCTTACTTGCCTCTGCCTCTAAAATATACATATTGAATGACCAGGGAGTGTGTACAATACTGAGTGAATCCTTCCTTTCTTTTCTGTGTTTTTAAGAAAGTATTTAATTTAATTTATTTATTTACTTGACAGAAAGATGCAGAGAAAAGAGAGAGAAAGAAATGGGCAGGCCAGGCCTCCCGACCTGAAACGAACTCCAGATGCACCATGCCCCCTTGTGCATCTGGCTTACGTGGAGTTCTAAGGGAATCGAACCTGGGTCCTTTACTGGCTTTGCAGACAACGCCTCAATCACTAAGACATTCCACTCAGCCCTCTTTTCTGTGTTTTAATAAAGTAATATGTTTTATTCTCAGGTCATATGTTGAGTAAGAGCTACCTAAATAATCGTTATTCTCTTAAAACGATTATTTATTTTGTGTGTGTGTGTGAGAGAGAGAGAGAGAGAATGGTTGTGCTAGCCTCGGCCTCCTCTAAATCAATTCTAGACACATGTGCCATTTTGTTCATCTGGTTCTATATGAATGTTGAGGAATCAAAATTTGGGCCAGTAGGCATTGCAAGCAGTGCCTTTAACTGCTGAGCTACTTCCTAACCTCCTTAGAAATATTTATTTATTTATTTGAGAGAGAGAAAAAAAAGCAGAGAGAGAGAGAGAGAGAGAGGGAGGCAGATAGAGAATGGGCCCACCAGGGCCTCCAGCCACTGCAAATGAACTCCAGATGCATGTGCCACCTTGTGCATCTGGCTTATGTGGGTCCTGAGGAATTGAACCTAGGTCCTTTGGCTTTGCAGGTAAGCACCTTAACCATTAAGCCATCTCTCCAGCCCAATACCCCTCTGATTTTTTAAAAAGTATTTTATTTATTTGAGAGAGACAGAGGCGGGGTGGGGGAAGAATAGGCATTCCAGGGCCTCTAGTCACTGCAAACGAACTCCACAGGCATGCACCACTTTGTGCATCAGGCTTATGTGGGTTCTGGGGAACCGAGCAGGCAAGTGCTTTAGCCACTAAACCATTTCTCCAGCCCTGTCTCCTGTTTTAATTGCTTTGCTATTTAGGGGCTTTGTGATTGCATATGAATGTGTGGGGAGGGGATGGTGAGCTGGGGTGAAGTACATGAATAGACTGAGATGAACTATCAGAATGAACTATGCGAATGAGCTGTGGGGATCTTTCTTTTTTTAAAAATATTTTATTTTTATTTATTTATTTGAAAGAGAGAAATACAGAAATAGGCAGAAAGAGAGAGAGAGAATGGGCATGCCAGGGCCTCTAGCCACTGCAAACAAACTCCAGATGCATGTGCCCCTTGTGCATCTGGCTTACGTGAGTCCTGGGGAATCAAACTCCTAGTCCTTTGGCTTTGCAGGCAAACACCTAACTGCCAAGCCATCTCTCCAGCCCTACATTTTTTAACTTTATTTATTTACAAGCAGAGAGAGAGAGAGAAGAGAGAAGAGAGGATGAATGTGCCACCTTGTGCATCTGGCACCCCTCTGATTTTTTAAAAAGTATTTTATTTATTTGAGAGAGACAGAGGCGGGGTGGGGGTTGAATAGGTATTCCAGGGCCTCTAGTCACTACAAACGAACTCCACAGGCATGCACCACTTTGTGCATCAGGCTTATGTGGGTTCTGGGGAACCGAGCAGGCAAGTGTTTTAGCCACTAAACCATTTCTCCAGCCCTGTCTCCTGTTTTAATTGCTTTGGTTATTTAGGGGCTTTGTGATTGCATATGAATGTGTGGGGAGGGGATGAGCTGTGGGGGTGATGTACATGAACAGACTGGAGATGAACTATCAGAATGAACTATGCGAATGAGCTGTGGGGATCTTTCTTTTTTTTTTTAAAAAATATTTTATTTTTATTTATTTATTTGAAAGAGAGAAATACAGAAATAGGCAGGGAAAGAGAGAGAGAGAATGGGTGCGCCAGGGCCTCTAGCCACTGAAAACAGACTCCAGATGCATGTGTCCCTTTGTGCATCTGGCTTACGTGAGTCCTGGGGAATCAAACCTGAGTCCTTTGGCTTTGCAGGCAAACACCTTAACTGCTAAGCCATCTCTCCAGCCCTACATTTTTTTAACTTTATTTATTTACAAGCAGAGAGAGAGAGAGAAGAGAGAAGAGAGGTAGAGAATGGGCATACCAGGGCTTCTAGCCACTGCAAACGAACTCCAGATACATGTGCCCCTTGTGACTCTGGCTTACGTAAGGCCTGGGGAATCGAACCTAGGTCTTTTGGCTTCGCAGGCAAGCGCCTTAACGGCTAAGCCATCTCTCCAGCCCTGATGTGCTTTCTTGACTGGGGGCAGAATAAGTACTGACTGCTACCTCCGATCCCCATCAGGGGTTAATACAGCCCCATGGAACTGACCTCAGTGAGCCTGGCAGCGGGGAATCACTTGACTGCTTTGTGGGGCCGTATGACCAACAGCTGAGACGAATTAGCTGGATTGAGGGTTTTCACAGAGACGCTGGCTTTGAATGTGGGTAGGACAAAGTGCTTTTCAAAAGATTCCTTGGAGAGACTCCTTGATGGGCTGTTCTGACTTTAACATTCCTCTGTCTTAACATCATATAGCAAGTAGCCTTGATGAAGAGAACATGTGACTGGAAGCTGTCAATTGCTGTGGCACTGGCAACTCCAGTCTCTAGGGTTTGAGAAAACCTTAGCCAACGATTCTCTAGCGTGCCAAGGTATGGTTTTGCTCTTTTCTTTTCTTTTTTTTCCTTGTGGTTTTGAGCTCTACTGTGCCAGTTATCAGGCACCTAAAATTATGTGCAATTTCTCCTAAAATACCATTGTACATATTGTTACTGTTTTACACTGGATTATTTAGAAATATGCATTTCTGTTGTTGTTGGTCCCACCTCCCACCACAAGCAGGGTTTCACTGCAGCCCAGGCTGATCTAGAACTCACTCAGCAGTCCCAGGCTGGCCTCTATCCCCTACTTTAGGCTCCTCGAGTGCTGGGATTAAAGGTTTGTGCCACCATGCCTGGCTTCTGTTAATTGAATCAGGGTATCATGTTGTCTAGGCTGGCCTTGAATTCCTGATCTTCTTGCCTCTGCCTCTAAAATATACATATTGAATGACCAGGGAGTGTGTACAAATACTGAGTGAATCCTTCCTTTCTTTTCTGTGTTTTTAAAAAGTATTTAATTTAATTTATTTATTTACTTGACAGAAAGATGCAGAGAAAGAGAGAGAGAGAGAGAGAGAGAGAGAGAGGGAAAGAGAATGGGCAGGCCAAGGCCTCCAGCCACTGCAAATGAACTCCAGATGCATGTGCCCCCTTGTGCATCTGGCTTACGTGGGTTCTGGGGAATCGAACCTGGGTCCTTTGGCTTTGCAGGCAAACACCTCAATCACTAAGACATTCCTCCAGCCCTCTTTTCTGTGTTTTAATAAAGTAATATGTTTTATTCTCAGGTCATATGTTGAGTAAGAGCTACCTAAATAATCAAGTTATTCTCTTAAAACGATTATTTATTTGTGTGTGTGTGTGTGGGCATGCCAGGGTCTCTTGCTGTTGAAAAGGAATGTCCACTCTTGCTCAATGTGGGTTGCTGGGGAATTAAACTCTGGGCTGGTAGGCTTTGCAAGCAGGCACCTTTAAACCATCGAGCTGTCTCTCTGGCCACAATAATTATGTCATTCTCCATGTCTTGCTCATCCTCTGAGAACCTTGTTCATGAAAATTCAGTCTTAGGTTTTCAGTGCTGGTCATACTTGATGGAGAAATGCTAGTGTATATTTTCTTTCGGGTGACTTGACCCTGCCTTCCATTAATTGTGGTAGTTTCCTAAGGGCGTGTGGCTGTGTAAGGCAAGATGCATATGCTTTAGAGATGCTCACCAGAGCATGGAGTGTGGAGATCAGGGTGACATGAGTGACGGGCTGTTCACGGTGTGCTCTGCTTTGGGCTGTCCTTGCAGCTTGCCAGGGCTGCGATAACAAAACGTCATGGCCTGGCTGGCTTCCAAGACATCAGCGCCATGGATTTACTGTCTCCCCATTAGGGAGCCTAGAGGTCCACTGGCCCGGAGTGGCCGTCCTGAGAGCTGGGAGGGTAGAATCCATTCCAGGCTCCCCCAGGCTTGTAGAAACAGCCTTCTTCCTGTCTCCATCTTCCTGTCTCCATCTTCCTGTCTCCACTTCTTCCCTCTGTGCACGCTGGTGGCTCTAGCCCAGGCTGACCTGGAATTCACTCTGTATTCTCAGGGTGGCCTCAGACTCATGGTGATCCTCCTACCTCTGCCTCCCCAGTGTTGGATTAGAGGCGTGTGCCACCACGCCCTGCTATATTTCCTGTTTTTGTTTTATTTTATTTATTATCATTTTTTGGATTCCTTGAGGCAGGGTCTCACTCTAGCCCATGCTGACCTGGAACTCAGTCCATAGCCTGGCCTTGAAATCACAGCAGTCCTCCTACCGCAGCCTCCCTAGCGTGCCTGCCACAGGCGGAGGTGATGGGTCAGACGCAGCCTTACTGGCCAGTGGGGTGTCCCCATGACATCAGGGTCTGCACACCTCAACTGGTCCCTGAGCCAGCAGGGCTGCCTTGCCTGTTCTTATCGTCTCAGCTTCCTCCTGCTCCAGACCCTTGGAACACCGGGTCTGCTCCTGGGAACAGTCACCTCCCACCCTGCTTCTGTCGTCCTATCTTAGGGTTAATGCTTGCGAGTCATCTGCCATCTTTGCTGCTATCCTTTCATCTTCCCTGGGATCGTGGCTGACTCAGAGCCAGCGTCAGGGCACAGCGGGCCTGACAGCCGACGCGAGGCCCGTTGAAGACAAAGCTGGTCGTGGCAGGATCCTTCCACGTTTGCCTCTGCTGGGGGACGTCTGCTGCCGGAGGGCCGGAGGCTGGCCACCCTGGTGGGCACGAAGGGAGATGGATGAGGTGGGACCCCGTGAGGAACAAGCCGCAGCTGCTCTAGAGCTGGTGTGCGCCGGCTCAGGGTTTTGTGTTTCTCTCCTTCCCCATTCCCTGCCCTGCCAGGCTTCCTGTCTCTCCTGTGTCTCTGGCCAGGGTTCTGGCAACCATCCTCAGTCATTGTCCATCCCCTGGTGAATGACAAGAGAAACTCCAGATTGCCGTGGGGTCCACTCTCCCTGCTTGAAAACTGTCCTTCCTCGCGTCCTTCTCGAAGCTCTCTCGTAGCTGCTGACATTGTGGCTCTCTGCCTGTCTGTCCTCTCTCCCAAGGTCTCAGGAAACACAACATTCTTATTCATTCATTTTTTTTTACTCTTTCAGTTTTTTATTTGTTTGTTTGTTTATTTATTTATTAGAGACAGAGAGGGAGAGAGAGAGAGAGATTGGGCGTGCCAGGGCCTCTGGCCACTGCAAAGGAACTCCAGACACATGTGCCACCTTGTGCATCTGATTTACATGACACCTGGAGAATCGAACCTGGGTCCTTAGGCTAAGCCATCTTTCGAGGTAGGGTCTCCCCTCTAGTCCAGGCTGACCAGGAACTCACTATGTAGTCTCAGGGTGGCCTGGAACACATGGTGATCCTCCTACCTCTGCCTCCCGAGTGCTGGGATTAAAGGCGTGCGCCATCACGTCCAGCATCATTCTTGCAAGTTTCAGTGCTATTTCCCAGATGTCAGTCAGACATGGTTGCTGATGGGTCATGTGCACATGCTGCACTGCGACTCTGGTTGCTGACGGGTCACGTGCACATGCTGCACTGCGACTCTGGTTGCTGATGGGTCATGTTGACATGCTGCACTGCGACTCTGGTTGCTGACGGGTCATGTGCACATGCTGCACTGCGACTCTGGTTGCTGATGGGTCATGTGCACATGCACATGCTGCCACTGCGACTCTGGTTGCTGACGGGTCATGTGCACATGCTGCACTGCGACTCTGGTTGCTGACGGGTCCTGTGCACATGCTGCACTGCGACTCTGGTTGCTGACGGGTCATGTGCACATGCTGCACTGCGACTCTGGTTGCTGATGGGTCCTGTGCACATGCTGCACTGCGACTCTGGTTGCTGACGGGTCATGTGCACATGCTGCACTGCGACTCTGGTTGCTGACGGGTCCTGTCCACATGCTGCACCTCTGGGCAAATTAAAAAACAAAACAAGCAAGAAAAACAGTTTCAAAAAAGTAGCAAAAGAATAGTCAAAGCAGGACTGCCTTTGCGCCCAAATCTTGGTTCTGTTTATTTATATATGATGGCTGGACATGGTTTTAATCTCAGCACTCAGGAGGCTGAAGTAGGAAGATTTCTGTGAGTTTGAGGCTATCCTGGGACTACAGAGTTCCAGGTCAGCCTGGCCTAGAGTGAGACCCTACCTAGGAAAGCAAACAAACAAACAGAAAAAGAAAGAACCCAGTAGAAAAACAGGAAGGACATGAATGTGCTTTTCTATGAGGAAATTGGAAATCGAGCCCAACACATTACAAAAAGATGCCCGTGGGTTGAAGAGATGGCTCAGTGGTAAAAGACACTTGCTTGCAAAGTCTGCCAGCTGGGGTTCGATTCCCCAGTACCCACATAAAGCCAGATGCACAAAGTGGCACATGAGTCTGTTTGCATTGGCAAGAGGCCCTGGCATGACCATTCTCAAGATAAAAATATTTTTAAGGCTGGGTGTGGTGGCGTACACCTTTAATCCCAGCACTCAAGAGACAAAAGCAGGAGAATCACTTGAGTTCAAGGCCACCCTGAGGCTACATAGTGAATTCCAGGCTAAGCCTGGGCTAGAGCAAGACCCTACCTTGAAAAGCCCCCCCAAAAAATATATATTTATGAAAGAGATACAGAAATAGGCAGAAAGAGAGAGAGAGAATATGGGCACGCCAGAGCCTCTAGCCACTGCAAACAAACTCCAGATGCGTGCGCCCCCTTGTGCATCTGGCTTACATGAATCCTAGGGAATTGAACCTGGGTCCTTTGGCTTTGCACCTTAACTGCTAAACCATCCCTCCAGCCCCTATTCTTTCTCTCTGTCTCCTCTCTTTTTTCTCTCTCTCTGCTTGCAAATAAATAATAATAATAATGTGGGATCTAGAGATTTGAACTCTGGCAGTCACAGGCCCCTCAGTCCACCTAACCACTGAGCAGTCCTTCCACCTCTTCTCTCTCTCTCTCTGAGTGTGTGTGTGTATGTGTATACCTGGAATTCACTATGTACTCTCAGGGTGGTCTTCAACTCTCATGGTGATCTTCCTACCTCTGCCTCCCAAGTGCTGCTATTAAAGTCATGTGCCACTAAGCCCTGCTTTGTCTTATTGTTTGGAGGGGGGCTGGTTTCAAGGTAGGGTCTTGCTCTCGCTCTAGTTCTGGCTGACCTGGAATTCACTATGTAGTCTTAGTGTGGCCTCAAACTCACAGCAGTCCTCCTACCGCTGCCTCCCGAGTGCTGGGATTAAAGACGAGCACCATCATGCCTGGCTGTTTTATATTTTGAGACAGGGTGTTGTATAGCCCAGACTGACCTCAAACTTACTATGTAGCTGAGGGTGGGTTTGAAGTTCTGATCCTCCTGCTCCCAACATCGCAAGTTGTGTCACCACACCCAGCCGTGGGTGCTTTTTTTAAAATACATTTTTAAAATTTATTTGAGAGAGAAAGAGGCAGAGAGAGAGAGATTGAGAATGGGCACGCCAGGGCCTCCAGCCACTGCAAACGAATTCCAGATGCGTGGGTCACCTTGTGCATCTGGCTTATGTGGGTCCTGGAGAATAGAACCGGGATCTTTTTTGGTTAAGGCAAGTGCCTTAACCACTAAGCCATTTCTCCAGCCCCGCTGTGGGTGCTTTTTAAACATTTCTCTATGACATGGCTTTGCTGATAACTCACGCTCTACCTGCCCCAATCCAATATTATCACATTTCTCCTCAAAAAATCTGCTGCCAGCCCACAGACACCTCATGCTCAGCCCACGTGTCCTGCCAGTCCAGTTGCTTGCCCCCAGTGCCCCATTCTGTGAGCAACAGCGTTTTGCCCTCTGACTCACCTGAGCGTCATCGTTTAGGGTTCTTTTTGCCACCTTCTTTTCTAGCCAGTGTGGCACACTGTTCCCCTTTGTTTCTCGGTTGCTTTGGCTCGTGGAGGCAGGGCGTCACTATGTCGCCTCCTGCATCTGTCTCCCAGTTGCTGGGATCACAGACGTGCACCACCACTTCTCTGTGCGGCTCTCCAGCCGTCTTACTGACATTCCTGTCCTCGACGTGATTAGCAGGGCTCCCCAGACCTTGTGAACCTGAAGGGAAAATGGGCCTTGAGCCAGGGTATGGCTCAGTGGTAGTGGATCTGGGGTGGACCCTCCGCACTGCAGACAAATGCAGCAACAAAGCAGGCCTGTGCACCAAACCTCCTCTCCTTCCTGTTTGTCACCTTCCAGGGCATCCTGCTGGACACCCACGGTGATCAGCTCAGGTCCTGGGTCCTGCTAGAGGCTGTGTTTGGATTGCTCCCTTGTCCAGTTTCCAAAGTGTACTAGTCCTGTAAACAGCCATCTTCAGGTAGGTGCCCAGTAGTTTATGGTTTATAGAATGTGTTCATATAATCTTTGCAGTAATTTATGGTTTATAGAATGTATTCACATAATCTGTGCAGTAATTTGCAGTCAGAATCCCCATTCTGGGCTGGAGAGATGGCTCAGTGGTTAAGGTGCTTGCCTGCGAAGCCTAAGAACCTGGTACCCATGTAAAGCCAGATGCACAAGGTGGCACCATGTGTCTGGAGTTCGTTTGCAGTGGCTGGAGGCCCAGCGCGCCCATTCTGTCTCTCACATTAATGAATAAAAATAAATAAAATATGAATAAAAAGAGTTCCCATTCTGAGGAAGCAGGTTGGGGAGGCGAAGGGATTCCCTGTGGTTCACGGCTCAGAAGTAAAGAGCGACGCTGTGTCCATTTCCCTTTGATGCCCATGCTGGGCACCCACATGGTGTGTCGGCTGTTTTGCTTTCTGACTTCAATATCGGTTGTGCCTGAGTTCATCTTGCCTCCTCACCTGGATCCACAACTCCCTGAGAGGAATGGCTGGAGCAGGTGTGTCTGTCACACCATCCACAGTTGGGCACATGATGCTGGACGCACAGTGGTCATCAAACACTGTTGAGTTGCGAGCAGTGAAACTAACTGAAAACGTGCAGCTATCTGAGGCGCCAGGACACAGTTTTGTTTGCTTCTGAATGAAATCAGCAGGGAGCAGACTTTGGAAACATAGGAAGGAAGAGGCTGTTGGAGGAAGCCACAGGGTAGACACAATTAGCATTTGAGTGACATCTGGCCAGTTGTCAGTCTAGCAGAGAAGCAATACCCAAGAACCCAGTTCAGGAAATGGGTGACTTTACCCGAGAGATGAGACAAGTGGGGGCAGGGCCTGTGGAACATGGCAGCTAACAGATGAAGTAGTGAAAATTCAAGCAAGGAGGTATCAGATTGAAACCACGAGAACTAGCTCAAGCTAACGTGTAAGTGTTACAGGTTTTTTTTTTAACAGAAGCTACCTTTATTGATTGATTGATTGATTTTAATTAAAATTTATTTATTTTATTTATTTATTTATTTGTGACAGAGAGAGGAAGAGAGAGAGAGAGAGAGAGAGAATGGGCATGCCAGGGCCTCTAGCCACTGCACATGAACTCCAGATGCATGCACCACTATGTGCATCTGGCTTACATGGGAACTGGAGAAGCAAACCAGGGTCCTTAGGCTTTGCAGGCACGCACCTTAACCGCTAAGCCATCTTTCCAGCTCTACCTTTATTTTTTTAAGATTTATTTTTATTTATTTATTTATTTATTTATTTATTAGAGACAGACAGAGGGGTTGGGGAAGAGATAGAGTGTGAGAATGGACACGCCAGGGCCTCTAGCCACTGCAAATGAACTTCAGACTCATGTGCCACCATGTGCATCTGGCTTACATGGGACCTGGAGAATCGAACCTGTGTCCTTAGGCTTCGCAGGCATGTGCCATGACCACTAAGCCATCTCTTCAGCCCCAGGTTTCATATATATATGTAGTTTTGCATCTATTTAAAAAAATTTTTTCTGATTTATTTTTATTTATTTATTAGTGACAGAGAGGGGGAGAGAGAGTGAGAATGGGCTTGCCAGGGCCTCTAGCTACTGCTAACTCCAGACAAATGTGCCACCATGTGAATCTGGCTTATGGGGACCTGGAGAATCAAACCTGGGTTCTTATGCTTTGCAGGCAAACACCTTAATTTCTAAGCCATCTCTCCACCCAGTTTTTGCATCTAATGAACAGGGTATGTAGGTTATTTTCACTCAATTGTGGAACATTCATAAAACATGACTCATCTCGGGCTGAGGATGTTGTGCATTGACAGAGCATGTGCCATAAACAAAACAACCTTAAGTCCCTCCCAAAACTGCTATCACGCAGACCGTATTTACTGATCACTGTGCAACAGGGTTAGAAATCAAAAGTAATAACTCTAGAACCAACTCTGTCTGCCAGCTGGCGTAGAAGCGAGGAGGTGGCTGCGGTTGTCCCTCGTACTCGGCGTGTGTAAATTCTAGGCACACCCACTTTGTAAGTGGCCACTGTTGGACAAGCAAACAGTGGACTCTAATATCCGCACCTGCACACCGCATAGGTGGAGCAGGGAAGCCCTTCTCCAGAAGGCCGAGAATAGACTTGATTAGCTCTTGTCCACCAGGTAAGTTACTCTTCTTTCCTTTGAATTCCTCTGTTAAAAGTATATTTGCTGTAGGGGGAAGGCAGGAATTGCCATGGGTTATTATCTACAATTATGGAAGTTATCAAGAAAAAATAAATTAAAAAAAAGAAATACCTGAGGCTATGGGTGACATACATTCAAACTACCACACAACTTTTATATGTTAAATACTTTATATGCTAATTAAAAATAAATTAACAAAAATATGTATATTTGCAGACATTTAAACATGCATTGTGTGTGTAGAGAGGACCAAAAGATAGCTGGAGGTTCACAGCTCACTGATACCTAACAGCACAGGCTAAGAATTCTAGGATCCTTGTTAATGGTGTTTAAACAGCAGGAAGTGCTATGATTTCCTGAGCCTATTTCACTGTTTGTATAAGAACTGAGTTGGTATATGGGGGGATACAATATTTACTTACTTGCACATTGTGTGTGTGTGTGTGTGTGTGCGCGCGCGCACATACCAGGGGCTTCTTGCTACTAAAAATGAACACCATATATTTGCACTACTTTTTTGTTGTTTGTTTGTTTGTTTTAGTTTTTCGAGGTAAGGTCTCACCTGGACTTGCCTACATAGCTGTGGACCCAGGTTCCATTTCCCAGTACCCATGTAAAGCTGGGGCAGAGACAACTATGCATGCAAACCAATGAATAAAGTAAAAATAGAAAGAGAAAAGTAGGGCTGGAAAGATGGCTCAGCAGTTAAAGGCTCCTGTTTGCAAAGCCTGAATGCCTGGGTTCAGTTCCCCAGTACCCATGTAAAGACTGATGCACAAAAGGGCACATGCATCTGGAGTTTGTTTATTTATTTTTTTATTTGAGAGGGAGAGAGAGAGAGAGACAGAGAAAGGCATACACAGAGAAAGAATGGGCCCTCCAGGGCCTCCGGCCACTGCAAGCGAACTCTAGACACATGCGCCACCTTGTACATCTGGCTTATGTGAATGCTGGGGAATTGAACCTGGGTCCTCAGACTTCGCAGGCAAGCGCCTTAACCGCTAAGCCATCTCTCCAGCCTGAAATAAAAATTTTAAAAGAAAGCAGAATTTCCTAGAGACAGCAGCACGTGAGCTGACTGGGGAGGTCTGACGTGAGGAACCTTGTATAGCAGCTCACCGTGTTCAAGGAAACGCTTATTCTTGGAATGGCATTATTGTATGAGACCAGCTTTCATCCACCTTAAGGAGTTTGAGAAGAGGATTTGGAGATGTGGAGCTAGAGATGCAGAGAATGAGAGTGGCTGAGGCCACGGCACGGAAGCTACAGTGCAGCGGGAGTGGGGTGGTGCGTGTTTGATTGGACAGGTTTGCGCTGCTGGCAATCACATGACTGAAGAGATGGAGGCTTTGCCCGGACCTGAGAACAAGTGTGGCTGGTGAGGCCGAGGGAGGAGTGACATTTCTGGAAAACCTCATGACCAAACCAGTGGCTCATCTTCTCCTTCCAAGCAGGGTGTGTGGGGTGGGAGTCTCACCATCCGCAGTCGTGTGTGTGTGTGTGTGTGTGTGTGTGTGTGTGTGTGTGTGTGTGTGTGTGGTTACAGCCTATCCCATCAAGGAAGAAGTAAACATAGTTGTGTCCTATGTTGCAGAAGTTGAGGGTGCAGGTTGTGTTGCACGCCAGTAGGTAATTGCTGAAGAAGTTGGGTGGTGATTACAGTACATTATGAACTTTATTCTCTCTCTCTTTAGTTTTTTGAGGTGAGGTCCCGCTCTAAGACTATGGAGTCTCAGGCTGGCCTTGAACTCACAGCGCTCCTCCTACCTCTGCCTCCCGAGCGTGCGCCTCGCCTGTACCATTCTATTTAGTCTTGCTTGTGTGCATGTGGGTGTGGTTATGGGTGGACAGTGAGTGTCCAGCTCCATCACTCTGCCACCCTTTTTTTTTTTTTTTCCGATGTAGGGTTTCACTCTGGTCCAGGCTGACCTGGAATTAACTATGTAGTCTCATGGTGGCTTTGAACTCACAGCAATCCTCCTACCTCTGCCTCCCAAGTGCTGGGATTAAAGGCGTGCACCACCACGCCCGGCTTTTAAATATAGTTTATTTATTTATTTACTTGAGAGAGAGAAAGAGCCAGAGAGAGAGAGAGACTCCAGACGCATGTGCCCCCTTGTGCATCTGGCTTATGTGGGTTTGGAGAATCGAACCGGGATCCTTTGGCTTTGCAGGCAAACACCTTAACCACTAAGCCATCTCTCCAGCCCCACCCTTTCTTACTTGGAGCCAGAGTCTTTTATGGATACTGCAGCTTGCTAGTTTTCATAAGCCTGGGCAATTCCCTGGTCTCTGCCCCTTTGAAGGACTGCGGGTACAGGGGCATGTGGCCACACCCAGCTGTTTACATGGGATCTAGAGATTCAAACGCAGGCAGGTTCAGACCCCTGAGACCCTTATACTTGAGCAGGAAGTGCTCCTAACTGCTGTGCCATATCTCCAGCCTTTTAATGTCATTCTTTAAAAAAAATTAATTTTAAATATTTTATTTTAATTTATTTACTTATGAGAGAGAGAGAGAGAGAGAGAGAGAGAGAGAAAGGGGAGAGAATGGGAGCACCAGGGCCTCTAGCCACTGCAAACAAGTTCCAGGCTCATGCATCACCATGTGCATCTGGCTTACTTGGGTTCTGGGGAATTGAACTTTGACCCTTTAGTTTCACAGGCAAGTGCCTTAACTGTTAAGCTATCTCTTCAACCCTAATGCCATTCTTTTCTTTCTTTTTTCTTTTCTTCTTCCTCTTCTTCTTCTTCTTCTTCTTTTTCTTCTTCCTCTTCCTCTTCCTCTTCCTCTTCTTCTTCTTCTTCCTCTTTTTTTGAGATAGGGTTTCGCTCTAGTCCAGGCTGACCTGGAATTCACTATGTAGTCTCAGGGTGGCCTCAAACTCATGGTGATTTTCCTACCTCTGCCTCCCAAGTGCTGGGATTAAAGGTGTGCACCACCACACCCCGCCTGCTTGCCATTCTTTACATGAAGTGCAAACAGCACCAGGCATAAAGCCATCTAGGCGCAAGTACGTACAATCGATGCTCAAGCCCTGGCCTTCTGTGAATGCATACGCAGCTGGGGTGTGTTGCTCTATGGTCAGGCTTCTTGCTGCTCACTGTCCACAGGCAGACGGTGGGTCCTGCTGGCCTGTGGAAGAGCCTGGTTCCAAGGCCCATGTGCCCACAGGAAGCAGCCGGTGACCAGGAGCAGACTTCCACCGTCTTGGGAGGACCCAGCCTCCTGGGTCATTGAAAGGCCTTCTTCGCTATGGGCTATGGGCTGGTCGTTCCACCACAGTGACATATAGCTGCTGTCACATTATTTGAGATATTACTCAGCAAACCAAACAGCCACTCCTGTTCCCGTCAGAGCACCCATATTTTACACACATTATGCTATCTTGGACCAAGGGGTACTTTGCCACAATTTAAAAAATATTTATTTATGTATTAATTAATTTATTTATTAGAGACAGAGAGAGAGAGAGAGAGAGAGAGAGAGAGAGAGAATGGGCACCAGGGCCTCTAGCCACTGCAAATGAACTTGAGACACGTGCACCCCCTTGTGCATCTGGCTTACATGGGACCTGGAGAATCGAACTTGGGTCCTTAGGCTTCACAGCCATGTGCCTTAACTGCTAAGCCATCTCTCCAGCCCATTTTTTTGCTTTTTTGAAGTAGGGTCTCACTCTAGCCCAGGCTGACCTGTAATTCTCTATGCAGTCTCAGGGCAGCCTTGAACTCACTTCGATCCTCCTACCTCTGCCTCCCGAGTGCTGGGATTAAAGGCGTGCGCCACTACACCTGGCTCGCAAATCTTAAATACTATAGTACACAGTATTTTGGTAAATTTACTCCCCCTAACTCCCTGTAAATACTCATTTTGATCCTAAAAAAGAATTTGGCAGCAAGTGACCAAATAATGTATTTTGAGTAAATGAATCAATAGTCTCCATTAGCGAATGAAGCAGTGTCTCACGGAAGTCATTGACCGTGTTCTTGCTAAACATCTGTCAGGAGTCATTCCAGCGTCTCTTCTTCCAGCCTGTGGCAGCCATCTTGCTTGTTTACAGAGCCTTGTAGACCACCCACTAAGAATGAGAATGGAAATACTGATCATATTTATTTTCTTTCTTTCTTTTTCTTTCTTTCTTTCTTTCTTTTTTTTTTTTTTTTTTTTTGAGGTAGGGTGTCACTTTAGCCCAGGTTAACCTGGAATTCACTACGTAGTCTCAGACTGGCCTCAAACACACAGCAATTGTCCTACCTTGGCCTCCTGAGTGCTGGGACTAAAGGCTTGTGCCACCACAGCTGGCATCACTGACCATATTTCTATGCCAGTCATTGGCACGTCACCCTACTTCTCCAAGCAGACCCTGGACACAGAGCCGCTCTCTCTGAAAGAACATGTGGCGCGAGAATCCCAAATTTCTAACCCAAAGAAGAGTCTGGTCTGAGGGTCCCAGTTTCTACACAGAAATCATTTGAGATGGGTGAGGAGAGTGAAGCCCATAAACCATATTAGGAATACTGAATTATCTCATTAATTATTCTAAATAATTCAAAACAGGGCCTGGGGATATAGCTCAGTTGGTGAAGTGTTCTCAGTTTGGCCCTCAGCATGCCATAGAACTGAGCATGGTGGTCCATTCCTATAATCCCAGCACTTAGAAGGTCGAGACAAGAGTTCATAAGCCTGGGCAATTCCTGGTCTCTGCCCCTTTGAAGGACTGCGGGTACAGGGGCATGTGGCCACACCCAGCTGTTTACATGGGATCTAGAGATTCAAACGCAGGCAGGTTCAGACCCCTGAGACCCTTATACTTGAGCAGGAAGTGCTCCTAACTGCTGTGCCATATCTCCAGCCTTTTAATGTCATTCTTTAAAAAAAAATTAATTTTAAATATTTTATTTTAATTTATTTACTTATGAGAGAGAGAGAGAGAGAGAGAGAGAGAGAGAGAGAGAAAGGGGAGAGAATGGGAGCACCAGGGCCTCTAGCCACTGCAAACAAGTTCCAGGCTCATGCATCACCATGTGCATCTGGCTTACTTGGGTTCTGGGGAATTGAACTTTGACCCTTTAGTTTCACAGGCAAGTGCCTTAACTGTTAAGCTATCTCTTCAACCCTAATGCCATTCTTTTCTTTCTTTTTTCTTTTCTTCTTCTTCTTCTTCTTCCTCTTCCTCTTCCTCTTCTTCTTCTTCTTCTTCTTTTTTTGAGATAGGGTTTCGCTCTAGTCCAGGCTGACCTGGAATTCACTATGTAGTCTCAGGGTGGCCTCAAACTCATGGTGATTTTCCTACCTCTGCCTCCCAAGTGCTGGGATTAAAGGTGTGCACCACCACACCCCGCCTGCTTGCCATTCTTTACATGGAGTGCAAACAGCACCAGGCATAAAGCCATCTAGGCGCAAGTACGTACAATCGATGCTCAAGCCCTGGCCTTCTGTGAATGCATACGCAGCTGGGGTGTGTTGCTCTATGGTCAGGCTTCTTGCTGCTCACTGTCCACAGGCAGACGGTGGGTCCTGCTGGCCTGTGGAAGAGCCTGGTTCCAAGGCCCATGTGCCCACAGGAAGCAGCCGGTGACCAGGAGCAGACTTCCACCGTCTTGGGGAGGACCCAGCCTCCTGGGTCATTGAAAGGCCTTCTTCGCTATGGGCTATGGGCTGGTCGTTCCACCACAGTGACATATAGCTGCTGTCACATTATTTGAGATATTACTCAGCAAACCAAACAGCCACTCCTGTTCCCGTCGTAGCACCCATATTTTACACACATTATGCTATCTTGGACCAAGGGGTACTTTGCCACAATTTAAAAAAATATTTATTTATGTATTAATTAATTTATTTATTAGAGACAGAGAGAGGAGAGAGAGAGAGAGAGAGAGAGAGAGAGAATGGGCGCACCAGGGCCTCTAGCCACTGCAAATGAACTTGAGACACGTGCACCCCCTTGTGCATCTGGCTTACATGGGACCTGGAGAATCGAACTTGGGTCCTTAGGCTTCACAGCCATGTGCCTTAACTGCTAAGCCATCTCTCCAGCCCATTTTTTTGCTTTTTTGAAGTAGGGTCTCACTCTAGCCCAGGCTGACCTGTAATTCTCTATGCAGTCTCAGGGCAGCCTTGAACTCACTTCGATCCTCCTACCTCTGCCTCCCGAGTGCTGGGATTAAAGGCGTGCGCCACTACACCTGGCTCGCAAATCTTAAATACTATAGTACACAGTATTTTGGTAAATTTACTCCCCCTAGCTCCCTGTAAATACTCATTTTGATCCTAAAAAAGAATTTGGCAGCAAGTGACCAAATAATGTATTTTGAGTAAATGAATCAATAGTCTCCATTAGCGAATGAAGCAGTGTCTCACGGAAGTCATTGACCGTGTTCTTGCTAAACATCTGTCAGGAGTCATTCCAGCGTCTCTTCTTCCAGCCTGTGGCAGCCATCTTGCTTGTTTACAGAGCCTTGTAGACCACCCACTAAGAATGAGAATGGAAATACTGATCATATTTATTTTCTTTCTTTCTTTTTCTTTCTTTCTTTCTTTTTTTTTTTTTTTTTTTTTTTTGAGGTAGGGTGTCACTTTAGCCCAGGTTAACCTGGAATTCACTACGTAGTCTCAGACTGGCCTCAAACACACAGCAATTGTCCTACCTTGGCCTCCTGAGTGCTGGGACTAAAGGCTTGTGCCACCACAGCTGGCATCACTGACCATATTTCTATGCCAGTCATTGGCACGTCACCCTACTTCTCCAAGCAGACCCTGGACACAGAGCCGCGCTCTCTCTGAAAGAACATGTGGCCGCGAGAATCCCAAATTTCTAACCCAAAGAAGAGTCTGGTCCGAGGGTCCCAGTTTCTACACAGAAATCATTTGAGATGGGTGAGGAGAGTGAAGCCCATAAACCATATTAGGAATACTGAATTATCTCATTAATTATTCTAAATAATTCAAAACAGGGCCTGGGGATATAGCTCAGTTGGTGAAGTGTTCTCAGTTTGGCCCTCAGCATGCCATAGAACTGAGCATGGTGGTCCATTCCTATAATCCCAGCACTTAGAAGGTCGAGACAAGAGGACCAGAAGTTCAAGGCCATCCTTGGCTATATAAGGAGTTCAAGGCCAGCCTGGGATACATGACACCCTGTCTCAAAACAAACAATAATAACAACAAAAACCCAGGGCATTTCTTTATAATATACTTCTTTTTTTTTTTTTTTTTTTGAGGTAGGGTCTTGCTGTAGTCCAGGCTGACCTGGGGACTCACTCTGTAGTCCAGGCCAGCCTCAAACTCACAGCATTCCTCCTACCTCAGCCTCCCGAATGCTGGGATTAAAGGCATGCACTGGGGAGATGGCTCAGCAGTTAAAAGTGCTTGCCTTGAAAAGCATGGTGGCTCAGCTTCCACTCCCCAGCACTCACACAAAGCCCGATGCACAAAGTGGCACATGTGTCTGGAGTTCATTTGCAGTGGGAAGAGGCCCCTGTGCCATTCTCTCTCTTTTTCTCTCCAAATAAATAAAAACATTTTAAAACCTGGCTGGTCCATCTAGAGTAGATTTGGAATGATTCTGTTTAGTGACAGGCAACACTAATGATACAGGAATTTGGAGTGTCTTTTGTGATCGATGGAGCCTTTCTGGGCTCTTTTGTTTGTTTGTTTGTTTGTTTGTTTTGTTTGCTTTTTTGAGGTAGGGTCTCACTCCAGCCCAGGGTGACCTGGAATTCACTGTGTAGTCTCAGGGTGGCCTTGAACTCATGGTGATCCTCCTACCTCTGCCTCCCGAGTGCTGGGATTAAAGGCGTGTGCCACCATGCCTAGCTACCTTTCTTTTTTTTCATATTTTATTTGTTTATTTTTTTAAAGGCATGAGCCACCATGCCCAGCTTTATTTTTGATTTTTTAAAAAGATTTTAAAATTTATTTTATTTTTATTATGTATATATATAATATATACTATTAAATATATTATTTGTATTATTAGAGAGAGAGAGAGAGAGAGACAGATAGAGAATGGGCATGCCAGGGCCTTCAGTGGCTGTAAATGAACTCCAGATGCATGTGCCACCTTGTATATCTGGCTTATGTGGGTCGTGGAGAATTGAACCTGGGTCCTTTGACTTTGCAGGCAAGTGCCTTAGCCACTAAGCCATCTCTCCAACCATTATTTATTTATTTGAGAGAGAAACAGATATATATATATGTGTATATATATATATATATATATATATATGCATACATACATATATATATATATGGAGAGGGGGAAGAATGGGCACGCCAGGGCCTCTAACCATTGCAAATGAACTTTAGACACATGCGCCTCCTTGTGCATCTGGCTTACATGGGTAGTGGGGTATTGAACCTGGGTCCTTAGGTTTTGCAGGCAAGTGCCTTAATCCCTAAGCCATCTTTGCAGCCCAAACGGTGCTTTTCTTAACTGAAATCACATTCCTCTATCTTATTTCCTAGAAAACAATCAAATACATTTTGTATTTTTTTGTTACTAGTAGTTAAACCTAGGCCTTCATGCGTGCTAGGTAAGCCTTCTGCCCCTGAACTGGAACCTTCTTAAAACCCTTCTCTATAGCCCCTTTTTAAACTTTTTTTTTTTTGAGGTAGGGTGTCACTCTGTGTTCCCAGGCTGGCCTCAAACTCACTGCAATCCTCCTACCTCTGCCTCCTGGGTGCTGGGATTAAAGGTGTGTGCCACCAGGCCCTGTTTAACTATTTTGAAGCAGGGTCTCACTAAGCTGCTCATTGAACTCCCTTTGCAGCAGCCCAGGGAGGTCTCGAACTCTTTCCTCTGCCTTGATTGCTGAGGAGCTAACGTTCCAAGGCCTGTCCCACCAAGCTGGCTGTCTTTACTCTTCAAATACAGAGGGTCATGGACTGTCTCTCCCTAGGCAGTTATCACTGCCTCTGGGCGTTCCTCGCTTTCTGTTGTTGGTTTGACTGACAGTAAGGGTGTAGAGCATTTGAGACAATATTTGTGGAAGGAGGAGAGATAGAAGTGTGCAATAGCAGACTCTGGCTAGTCGCAAACTGGGTGCCTGGAACTTTGAGACACTAGTTCCTCAAGGAGAACAGAACTGAAATGTGTGGCCTTAGGTCCTTCTTTACTTCTCCTTCTCTTTTTAAAAAAAAGTTTAAAAATGTTTTATTTATTGTCGGGCGTGGTGGTGCACTCAGGAGGCAGAGGTAGGAGGATTACTGTGAGTTCGAGGCCACTCTGAGACTACATAGTGAATTCCAGGTCAGCCTGGGATAGAGCGAGACCCTACCTTGAAAAACCTAAAATAAATAATAAATAAATTTAAAAAATAGAGTTTAAAAAATTGTGGCATATAGGGACTGGAGAGTGGTTAAGGTGTTTGCCTGAGAAGCCTTAAGGATCCAGGTTTGATTCCTCAGTACCCATGTAAGCCAGATGCAAAAAGGTGGCACATGCATCTGGAGTTTGTTTGCAATAGCTGGAGATCCTAGCATGCCCTCTCTCTCTCTCTCTCTCTCTCCCTTAAATAGGTAAATAAGTATTTTAAAAATTGTGGCATATAGACACAGTAGAAAATCAAGGTGCCTAAAATAATGAGATCCTGTCATTTGCAGTGACATGGCTGGAATTAGAACCATTATGTTAAGGAAGACACATAAAGATGAGCATTCATGTGGAATATAAATAAGAAAATATAAAAAAGTTGATCTCACTGGGTGTGGAGGCACAGGCCTTTAATCCCAACACTAGAGAGGCAGAGGTAGGAGGATCACTGTGAGTTCGAGGCCATCCTGAGACTACATAGTGAATTCCAGGTCAGCCTGGGCTAGAGCAAGAAAAACCAAAATTAAATATAATAAACAAATTAATTAAATTTTTGTTTTGGAGAGAGAGATGGAGAGAGAGGGGAGGAAGACAGAGATGGGCGCGCCAGCAGCCTCTCAGCTGCTATGAATGAAATCCAGATGCATGTGCACCCTTGTGGTCAAGTGCGGCATTGCGCCCTTGCATCACTTTGCATCTGGTTAAATGTGGGACCTGGAGATTGGCACCACTGGTGATTGGAACTGGCATTCTTAGGCTTAGGAGGCAGGCGCCTTAACCACTAAGCCATCTCTCCAGCCACAAGTTAATTAAATTTAATGAAAAAAATAACCAAATGGGGCATCATTTCCATTTTACATCTGAGACTAAAGGATTAAGTAAATTTTTGGAAAGTTGCAGGACTGGCTCAAACCTTCCTGAGTGCGTGAGCGTGTGAGCGTGTGTGTGTGTGTGTGTGTGTGTGTGTGTTATGTGAGAGTGCAGGTGCCCACATGCTGTGGTACACATATAAAGGCTAGAGGCTGACCTTGGGCGCTGGCCATCACCTTGCATTGGCCAGGCTAGCTGTCTGTGGGCGTCCAGGCGACTCTTCTGTCTCCTCCTCAGTCTTGCCGCCTGCGCTCTGACCTTACAGACACCAGTGCTGTAGCATGTGGTTGTTGGTGGCATCTGGGGATCCAGCTCAGATCCTCTCACTTGCCTGGCAAGGGCTTTATCTATGAGCCATCCCTACAGCCCAGGCCCATGCTTTTAACTAGCAGTGTTTCTCTCAAACTAGATTTGAATTGAGCCCATGCCAACAAGTGGGCACATGACCAAGTCCCAACTACCTGCCACCTGAGATAGAACTGCACTGTGCACCTTCTGGGTTTAGGGCTGGGCTAGGTTCATGATTCCTGACCTATAAAGGCTGAGCACTCAGGCAGCTCCCCTGGGTGCCAGGCCCACTGGCAGCAAAAGCACCGTGGGAGGGAGCTGTGACCAACTGGCCTCTGGAGCATGAGAAGGCTGGCCTATGCACACAGTGCACAGGAAGTGGTGTGCACACTTAGGATACACCCAGGAAGCAGTGTGCACACACAGAGCACACACAGGAAACGGCTTGCACATGCAGGAAGCAGCATGCACACACACAGAGCACACACAGGAAATGGCGTACACACAATGTTGTCTGGGTGCCAAGTCCTAACTGTGTCTTCTTATCATTTCCCTTCTGCTCTAAAATAGCCACGTGAGGAGAGTTTGTATCATTGGATTTTCACGTCTGGGGGTGGAGTGCTTCCTTTCTGGAAAGCAGGTCTTGCTAACACCACCCAGAACTTAAGAAACCAAAGAGAGCCGGGTGTGGTGGCGCACACCTTTAATCCCAGCACTTGAGAGGCAGAGGTAGGAGGATCGCCATGAGTTCGAGGTCAGCCTGGACTAGAGTGAAACCCTACCTTGAAAAACCAAAAAAAAAAAAAAAAAAAAAAAAGAAAAAGAAAAAGAAGAAAGAAAGAGAGAAAGAAAAGAAAAGAAACCAAACATGACCCTGGCATGGTGGCATATATTTGTAATTCCAGTTCTCAGGAGTCTGAGGCAGGAGGACTTCCATGAGCTTGAGACCAGCCTGAGCTACAGAGCAAATACCAGGCCAGCCACAGAGTGAGCACCTGTCTAAAACAAAATAAACGGAAGAAAAGCAAAATAGGAAATGCTTGAAAGGATCTTCCATGCTGAAGAGAAAGAAACAACAAAACTTTGTGTGTGTGTGTGTGTGTGTGTGTGTGTTTTTTTTTTGTTTTTCAAGGTTCTCACTCTAGCCCAGGCTAACCTGGCCACTCACTCACAGTCCCAGGCTGGCCTTGAACTCACAGCCATCTTCCTACGCCTACCTCCCAAGTGCTGGGATTAAAGGCGTGTGCCACCACGCCCTGCCACAAAGTAAAACTTTTGAAACTCACCCGTGCCCTGAGTCCGCTCATTTCCTTGCATCTTCCTTATTCTGTAGCACTCTGGTCTGTGTTAACTGAGGCTAGCTTGGTCAGATGGCCAGTGGCAGACAAATTGTACAGCCTTCAAATTTGCTGGAGGTTTTCTCCAGCTGAGCTTGATTTGGTTGCTGGATCACAGACTGCTGGCTTGAGTTTGGTCCTTGAGGTGACACGGGGATGATTTCTCAACCTAGAAAGCCCGCGTCCCTCACTGTCCCTTCCCCATGGCACTCCACTACCACAACACTGTCTAGCCCTGTTACCACCTCCAACACTCAGATGCCGTGTAAGTGTGTCCATCAGCCATACTCAGAGGCGGGGAAAATGACTTCAAAACAGAAGAGAGACTAATTTGAAACAAGAAGGGACTCAGCAGAGGGGAGAGATTGGAGGGGAGAAGAGGAAGGATGGTGGGAGGGGATTGTGATCATGGTATATTGTCCACATGCATGGAGGTTTTCATAAAAAAAAATTAGGCTGAAGGGATGGCTTAGTGGTTAAGGTGCTAGACTTCAAAGCCAAAGGACCCAGGTTCGATTCTCTAGTTCCCACATAAGCCAGATGCACAAGGTGGCGCATGCTTCTGGAGTTCATTTGCAGTGGCTGAAGGCCCTGGTGTGCCCATTGTCTCTCTCTCTGTCTGTCACTCTCAAATAAATAAACAAATTAAAAAAAAAAAAAATTGTTTGAACATCTGCAGTAGTTTACATGAGTTTTATTTGAACAGTATGGTTGGCCTGAACAAGCTAGAAGCAATCTGATAAAACAGTAAATGCAGTCTGGTTGGAAGGAGATTGAATTATTCAGAACCAACTGGACTCAGAAAAACATATCCTGAGATGCAAAACTTCCACAAGCCAGTGAGAACCCGCTTGTGCAGGTCAGACTCTGAGAAGTTAAAAGAAAACTCAAAGAATTCTTGTTAGTGCATGTAGTTTTAGGGGAAATGGTCAGCCAGAAATAGTAAACCTCTTTTAGGTTTTTTTTATTTTTTTTTATTTTTTGAGGTAGGGTTTCACTTTAACCCAGGCTGACCTGGATCACTATGTTGTCTCAGAGTGGCCTTGAACTCACGGTCCTCCTACCTCTGCCTCTGGGCTGGGACTAAAGGCGTGTGCCACCACACCTGGCAATTTTTTTAAAAAAAATATTTTTTAGCTAAGATATTAAAAAAACATTTTATTTTTATTTATTTATTTGAGAGAGAGAGAGAGAGAGAGAGAGAGAAAGAAAGAGAATGTGCACACCAGGGCCTCCAGCCACTGCAGACGAGCTCCAGATGCATGTACCACCTTGTGCATCTGGCTTATGTGGGTTCTGGGGAATCAAATCGAGGTCCTTTGGCTTTGCAGGCAAATGCCTTAATCACTAAGCCATTTCTCCAGCACTAAAAAATATTTTTTAGTATTTTTATTTATTTATTTGAAAGAGAGAAAGAGGCAGAGACAGAGAGAATGAGTGTTCTAGGGCTTCCAGCCACTGCAAATGAGCTCCAGACACATGTACCACCTTGTGCATCTGGCTTATGTGGGTCCTAGGGAATTGAACCGAGGTACTTTAGCTTTGCAGGCAAATGCCTTAACCACTAAGTCATTTCTGCAGCCCCCCCCTTTTTTTTTTATGAGAGAGAGAGAGAGAGACAGACAGAGAGTTGGCATGCCTGGGTCTCCAGCCACTGCTATTGAACTTCAGAGGTGTGCACCATCTTGTGTGCATATGCAACTTTGAGCATGTGTCACCTTGTGTGTCTGGCTTCTGTGGGATCTGGGGAGTCAAACCTGGGTCCTTAGGCTTCACAGGCAAGTGCCTCAATCCCTAAGCCATCTCTCCAGCCCTCTCTTAACTTTTTATTTTGTTTTGTTTTTTTGAGGTAGGGTTTCACTGTAGCTCAGGCTGATCTATTCACTATGTAGTCTCAGGCTGGCCTCCAACTCACGGCGATCCTCCTACCTGTGCCTCCCAGAGTGCTGGGATTAAAGGTGTGCCACCACACCTGGCTCTCCTCTTAACTTTTTTTTTTTTTTTTGAGGTAGGTTCTCACTGTAGCTCAGGCTGACCTGGAATTCACTCTGTGGTCTCAGGGTGGCCTCAAACTCATTGGGATCCTCTTACCTCTGCCTCCTGAGTGCTGGGATTCAAGGCGTGCGCCACCACGCCCAGCTCTCTTAACTCTTTTTTTTTTTGGTTTTTCGAGGTAGGGTCTCACTCTGGCTCAGGCTGTCCTGGAATTCACTATGTAGTCTCAGGGTGGCCTCGAACTCTCAGCGATCCTCCTACCTCTGCCTCCCGAGTGCTGGGACTAAAGGCGTGCGCCACCACGCCCGGCTTTCTCTTAACTTTTTGATTGTTACAGATTGTTATGAACCAGTCCCGTCCTTTGAACAAGTATGTGCATGCGAAAGTGTTTTATGTGGAGTTAAGTTTTCTTTTTAATTTGGTCAGAACTCTGCTGAAGTAGGTGTATCTATTTAAAATGGATCTCAAAAGGTTAGAACCTGTCCCTTCACCTGCAAAAAAAAAAAAAAAAAAAAAATCAGAATTGGTTTGAGAATGTGTTTATGTTGGCAAACTAGAGCCATTCAGTAACTTTTTGTGCTAGAAAGATGAGTCCCGAGCTGAAGCAGAACCAAATTCAGAAATCGTTCTAAATCTTCAGAACCAATGTGAAGCTGTGGAGTAGAGGAGGGAGTGGCATGTCACATCAAGCAGCCTCACCTGGCACAGAGAGAGAGCTCATTCATTCTGAGTCACATACAAGTGACCATGGCCCAGGAACACAGGTGCAGGTCGCCCCACGTGACATGTTCCGGCGTGGAAGTGGTTGCATGAACATTTATAGCCACGGAACAAAAGGAAGTCAGGAATTTGGGCACCTTCCAAGTATGTTGGAGAAGAATCAAACGAGTGGTTACAGCTCAGCTGCGGAGCCCTGGGGAGGTTTCAGACGTTATCTGATGAGGTTCTCAGCTTTTGGGCTGGTGGAGGCTCCTCAATCCATGTCAGAGGTTTACCTGATTGCTAAAGGCATTCTCTAAGAGTGGGGGTGGGCTGTGAATGGCTCAATTCTCCGCGTGCAACATTCCATTCTGAAGGTCTAAGCCGGGCGTGGTGGTGCACGCCTTTAATCCCAGCACTCAGGAGGCAGAGGTAGGAGGATCGCCGTGAGTTCAAGGCCACCCTGAGACTACAGAGTGAATTCCAGGTCAGCCTGGACTAGCGCGAGACCCTACCTCGAAAAACCAAAAAAAAAAAAAAAAAAAAAAAAAAAAAAAGAAAAGAAAAGAAAAGAAAAGAAAAGCCTCACAGAGTCTTTTTGGTCAGAGTGGCTCCTCCCCCACCTCCCCCAGGGAGCTTCGTGCTCAGTGTGCCCAGTGCTTCCTAAGAATGTACCTGGTCCTCCACAACCATCTCATTTAGTCCTCAGCCCAGTTGTGTGAGGTAGTGTGCATTATCTTCTTTTTTCTTGGTCTATGTGTATGTGGTATGTGTGCATGTGTGTATGCATGTTCGTACATGTGTGGATGCATGTGTACAGGGTGCATGTGTTCATGTGTGCACATGCATGGGTAGGCCAGAGGTTGATAACAGGTTCTTTCTTAGTCATTCTCCGCCTTATTATTTTTTTTAATTATTATTTTTTTATTCCGCCTTATTTTTTAATTTTGAAGTTTTAGTGGGGTTTTTTGTTTGTTTGTTTGTTTGAGGTAGGGTCTCACTTTAGCCCAGGCTGAACTAGAACTCACTCTGTAGTCCCAGGTTAGCCTTGAACTCCCACCTCTGCCTCCCGAGCGCTGGGATTAAAGGTATGCGCCACCGTGCCTTCACCATAAAGCTCTTTGCCTGCCAAAGCATCTCCCCAGGCCATTCTTCTTGTCCAAGAATGGAAGCTGTAAGTTGGAGGATCAGAGATGTCTAAGTGGTGGTTCAGGTGCACTTGGGGTTCAGAGAGTTCTGCCTGATTACATGTGTTTCCTACAAGGCTGCTGTAGCAGGTACCTCCTTGTTACTGGCCAGAACACCCAACCAGAAAGGGTTTATATTGGCTTACAATTTTGAGGGGAAGTTTCATCATAGCAGGGAGGCAGGGGAGCAAGGCACAAGCGGGAAGCTGGCTCACATTGTCACGTAGCAGCAGCAGAGAGGAAGGAGCAGGCGCAAGCTAGCTATCAACAACCAGTAGGGCCGGACCAATAAGCCACACGACCCCAACCCCCAGTGACACACCTCCTCCGGCAAGGCTCCATTTCCCAAGTTGCCACAAGCTGGGGACCAAGTATTCAAAACACATGAGCTGGGCTGGAGGGATGGCTTAGCGGTTAAGGCGTTTGCCTACAAAGCGAAAGGACCCAGGTTTGATTCCCCAGGACCCACGTTAGCCAGATGCACAAGGTGGTGCATGCGTCTGGAGTTCATTTGCAATGGCTGGAGACTCTGGGCGCACCCATTCTCTCTCTCTCTCTTTCTCTGTCAAATAAATAAATAAATAAAATATTTTTTTTAAAACTAAAAAAACAAAAACACATGAGCCTATAAGGTCGTTTCATTTAAACCACTGCAGCTGCCTTCTAAGGCCCCATACATACTACCAGCCACTTAGAGGTGCAGTACCCACTTGTAAAGAGATGAGTCCTGAATTTGAAGTCTTGGGTCCAGCAGGCATTGGTTTAGAGGGGGGAGATCAGGTTTCAGACTGTGCAAATCAGTTAACCTGTCTGCATTCAGTCTTATTCTTTATAAAACCAAAATCAAAGATCCGAGTATTTCTTTTCAGATCGAGAAAACAGATATTTATCATAAAGGTGAATTCTGAGAAGTGTAAACTATAATAACCTTAGTGGTCGTGGCTAACACTTCCCGTGTGGTGTTTGGTTCGTTAGAGCTTCGTCTATGATGTCTTGTTACTATTGCTTTCAGGAACAATGATCTTTGATTAAATCAAAGATCACTGGCAGCCGGGCTTTCATCTCAGCGCTTGAGGGGCCGAGGTAGGAGGATCACTGTGAGTTTGAGGCCAGCCTGGGACTACAGAGTAAGTTCAAGGTAGCTAGGACAGAGTGAGACCCTACCTTGAAAAACCAAAAATAGTGAATTCCAGGTCAGCCTGGGCTAGAGTGAGAGCCTACCTCGAAAACCCAGAAACAACAAGAAATTGCTTGATCATCTGTGTCTTACTAATACGATTCTTCACCCTTGAAAATTAAATCATTAAGTGGTATTTACCAAGTTTATTTGTTTACTTTGAGGTGATCCTCCTACCTCAGCCTCCCAAGTGCTGCCATTAGAGGTGTGTGCCACCATGCCCAGCTAGATTTTTGCTTGGTAATGAAAACGTAGTGGGTCTGGGGAAATAGCTGTGGGTGAAGCACTCACCATGCAAGCACGGGGGCCTGAGCTCAGACCCAGCATCCACACACAATTCCAGACATGGTGGCACACAACTGTAACCCCAGCACTGCGGGGGCCGAGATAGGGGGATACCCCGGGCAAACTGGCTGGCTGGTCGAGCTGAATTAATGAGGTCGAGGGTCTGTGAGAGACCACTTCAAAGATGATGTGGAGCATGGCCGAGGAAGACCCTTGACATTGATTTCTAGCCTCCACGTGATGAGCACACGTGGGCAAGTGTACCCACACCTGTGCCCACACCACCACACACACATATACATACATGCCAACCCCTCGCCCCCCACAGTTACAGGTATGACCAAGTGAACAACAGTCAATGAACTACGATGCTCTCTTCCATTGCTGCAGAGGACACTCCCGCTTCCAGATATGCGATGTGACCCGGGCCCGCTTTCAGTTCTGAATACTCATTTCTGAACAGCTTGTAGCCAACTCAGATGGTTTGATGGGGATGTTAGGACGTTTGTCCCCATGTAGTCATCCATTGAGAGGAATCCTGTCACAGGCCACTGACAGTGGTGACGCACACGTGCAAGCAGACGCTGTCAAGATCGGAGGCCGTCCTGGGCAGCGCCACCCTTGACAGCGTGCAAACAGAACCGAGTGTTTGTGGAGGCTCTGTTCTTATCATCTGGTCTGGCACACCTGGGATGGGAGGTCACAGTTCTGCTCTAAGGTTCTCTGAGGAAGAACGTTCTGGTAGTTCTTGGACTCAGTATTCTGGATTTTTGAGTGTGAGGTGAGTGAGTGGGGCAGGTGGCCTTGAAAAATCAAAAAATATCATTTCCTGAGGTTTTCTTTTTAAAAATTAAAGAAAATACTTTTTTGGGCTGGAGGGATTGCTTAGTGGTTAAGGCACTTGCCTGGAAAGCCAAAAGACCCAGATTTGATTCCCCAGGACCCATGTAAGCCAGATGCACAAGGGGGAGCATGTGTCTAGAGTTTGTTTGCAGTGGCTGGAGGCCCTGGTGTACCCATTCCCTTTCTCTCTCTCTCTCTCTCTCTCTGCCTCTTTCTGTCAAATAAATAAATAACCACTTTTATTTACTTATTTGAGAGAGAGAGGGAGAAAGAGGCAGATGGAGAATGAGAGAGAATGGGAGCACCAGGGCCTCTAGCCACTGCAAACAAACTCCAGGCACATGTGCCACCTTGTACATCTGGCTTATGTGGGTACTAGGCAATTGAACCTTGGTCCTTAGGCTTCACAGGCAGGAAGCACTTTAACCATTAAGTCATCTCTCTAGCCCCCATTTAAAAAAATATTTATTTATTTATTTGAGAGGGAGGCAGAGAATTAAAAAAATTTTATGTATATATGTCATTATAAGAGAGAGAGAGAGAGAGAATGGATGCACCAGTGCCTCTAGCCATTGAAAACAAATTCTAGACTCATGTGCTACCTTGTGCATCTGGCTTTATGTGGGTACTGGGGAATTGAACCTCCATCCTTAGGCTTTGCAGGCAAGTGCCTCAACCACTGCTCAGCCCCATTTCTTGAGGTTTTCTTACTTCTGTAGATCTGTAGAAATCATCTCATCAGCAGCACCAGTTATTACGTCAGCTTCTGGCTGTGGAGCTGAGGAGATGAGACAATGCATGGAAAATCTACAGCACGGGACAGGCATCTGGTGTGTGTGTGCACAGGATGGGGGTGTACCTCTCTCAGGGAGGCGCAGGCAGAGCTGTTGGTGGTAGTGGGGTTGCTGATCACGTTTCTGCTTGTTAGCAAAGCTCACTGGCCTCCTCGTGGGAGGACGGAAGTAAACAGGCCTTCCCGGGACAGAGACTTCTTTTTTATTTGGACTAGTTTGGGTTTACAAGACAAAAACGAATCATGAAAATATGGATGGGGAGAATGAATCATCTCCTTGAAGATGAACTTTAATTTTAGAAGTCTTTTCGATATTGAAGAGCTGAGTTCCTAGCAGTCCTTGCTGGAATACCCGGTGTAGGTGTTGCGGAAGTGAGACCTTAGACTTAGAAAGTGAGATCTCTTAGGCACTAACTGCTCAAATAGTGAATCCAGTTCTTTTCTTTTCTTTTTCTTTTCTTTTTTTTTAGGGTTTTTTCGAGGTAGGGTTTCACTCTAGTCCAGGCTGACCTGGAATTAACTATGTAGTCTCAGGGTGGCCTCGAACTCTTGGCGATCCTACTACCTCTGCCTCCCGAGTGCTGGGATTAAAGGCGTGCGCCACCACGCCCAGCTCCAGTTCTTTTCTTAAAAAATATTTTATTTGCCTGGAAAGCCAAAAGACCCAGAAAAAAAACCAAAAAAAAAAAAAAGTTATTTTAGAGAGAGAGAGAGAGAGAGAGAGAAGCAGATCGAATAAGAGAGAATGGGCATGCTAGGGCTTCTAGCCACTGCAAACAAGTCCAGACACATGTGCCACCTTGCGTATCTGGTTTTCATATATACTGGAGAACCTGAGTCCTTGGGCTTCACAGGCTAGTGCTTGAACTGCTAAGCCATTTCTCCAGCCCTAAACCCAGTTCTCAAGTGGGCACAACCCCCAGAGAAGCCCGCTTCAGTGAGCAGTACAACAGTACACGATGATATTGGCATATAAAGAAGCCAGGACACAGTTTACCTGTGCTTAGCAGTGTGCTTATTGTTTGTTTTCCAAGTTAGAGACTCCCTGTAGCCCAGGCTGACCTGGAACTCACTCTGTAGCCGTAGGCTGGTCTCAAACACAAGGCGATCCTCCTCCCTGTGCCTCACAGGTACTGGGATTAAAGGCTGCGCCACCAGCCCGGCTCTCTCTCACCATGCTGTTCAGGCTGATCTCAAACTCACAATCCTCCTGCGTCTGCCTCTCAAGTACTGGGATAACAGGTGTGCACCACCACGCTTAGCTCTCTTTCATCAGTTTTAAAAAATATTTTTATTTATTTATTTATATGAGAGAAAGAAAGAGAGGCAGAGAAAGGGAATTGGTGCACCAGGGCCTCCAGCTGCTGCAAACAAACTCCAGATGCATGTGCCACTGTGTGCATGTGGCTTATGTGGGTCCTGGGGAATAGAACCATGATCCTTTGGCTTTATAGGCAAGTGCCTTAACTACTAAGTCACCTCTCCAGCCTTCTTTAATCAGTTTTTGTTCTATGAGGTCTGTAGAGAGTTATAATTAGAATCTTCTGACTCTTATTCTCACTTGGACTTCCCATCTTTTCTCACTCTGGCTCAGGCTGACCTGGAATTCACTCTGTATTCTCAGGGTGGCCTCAAACTCACTGCAATCCTCCTACCTCTGCCTCCCGAGTGCTGAGATTAAAGGCGTGTGCCACCACACCCAGCATCTTTTTCCCCACCCATTGGTGGTCCCAAACCATGGCCTTTCTGTCTTATTTTTTGTTTTTAAATATATATATATATATATTTGCAAGCAGAGAGAGAGATAGAGGAATACAGTCAGAATGGGTGTGCCAGAGCCTCCAGCCACTGTAAATGACACATGTGACACTTTGTACCTCTAGTTTTACCTGGGTACTGGGGAATTGAACTTGGGTCATTAGGCATTGCAGGCAAGTGCCTTAATCACTAAGCAATCTCTCCAGCCCCTTATTTTTTTGAGGAAGGGTCTAGCTTTAGCCCAGGCTGACCTGGAATTCACTATGTCATCTGAGGGTGGTCTTGAACTCAGAGCAGTCTTCCTACCTCTGCTTCCTAAGTGCTGGGATTAAAGGCATGCACCACCACACCTGGCTGAACTTTTTTTTTCTTTTTGGTCTTTTGAGATAGGGTCTCACTCTAGCCCAGGCTGACCTGGAATTAACTATGTATTCTCAGGGTGGCCTTGAACTCACAGTGATCCTCCTACCTCTGCCTCCCGAATGCTGGGATTAAAGGCGTGTGCCACCATGCCCAGCTGTTGAACTTTCTATCTTAATAGTACTATAATATATATTAAATTAAAGCTAAACTGCTATTTATATGCTGTCTCAATAGCATCTGATCTAGCAAATTATCAGGTCCCCAGGGACAATGAACACTATGTAATCCCCCTTCATTGAACCCCTGGACATACAGGTGTTGCACAGAAGTATGTTGAGAACCAGGTGTGGTGGCGCACACCTGTAATCCAAGCACTTGGGAGGTGGAAGCAGGAGATCAAGGAGTTCAAGGCCAGCCTTAGCTACATAGTTTGAGTCCATCCTAGGCTACGTGGGACCTTGTCTCAAAAATAAAAACAAACACAAAACCTATACAAGCAAGCTGTGTGCTCTCTCCTGTTCTTCTTTTCTTTTCTTTTTCTTTTCTTTTCTTTTCTTCTCTTTTCTTTTCTTTTCTTTTTATTTTTTTTGGAGAGAGACACAGAGAGAGACAGAGAGGGAGAGGGAGACAGAGATGGGTGTGCCAGCAGTCTCTCAACTGCTGTGAACGAAATCCAGATGCGTGCGCCCCCTTGTGGGCAAGTGAGGCATTGCGCCCTTGCATCACTTTGCATCTGGCTAAACGTGGGACCTGGAGATTGGAACCCGCATTCTTAGGCTTAGGAGGCAGGCGCCTTAACCGTTAAGCCATCTCCCAACCCTCTCCTGTTGTTTTCTGATGGACGTCATTGCCGCTCACTTCCTTGTGTTTTGCAGGCGAATCTCAGCATCATCAGTATGTCTGACGGAGACTATGATTACCTCATCAAGTTTTTAGCTTTGGGCGACTCTGGGGTCGGCAAGACCAGTGTTCTCTACCAGTACACAGATGGGAAATTCAATGCCAAATTTATCACGACAGTGGGCATTGACTTCAGGGAAAAGAGAGTGGTAAGTTCTGGATCCTTCCATATAAACATATGATCTCTCTTGAGCTGGGCGTGGTGGCGCATGCCTTTAATCCCAGCACTTGGGAGGCAGAGGTAGGAGGATCGCATGAGTTCAAGGCCACCCTGAGACTACATAGTTAATCCCAGGTCACCCTTGGCTAGAGTGAAACCCTTCCTTGAAAAACAAAAAACAAAACAAAACAAAAACAAACAAACAAAACAAAAAAAAGGTCTCTGCCTGTCTTCTGTGGTTTACTTAGTAGGAATTAAGAGGCAGAGGTTGGGATCTAAAATTAAAGCATACATAGGAAAGTGAACAATGCTCAGTCCTTGCAGTGTGACCCAGTGAGCTTGAAGCACACTTTAAACCAAGTGAGCATTGCTATTAGAAAGTTCCTTGCAAGCTGGGTGTGGTGACGTACAACTTTAATCCCAAAATTTGGGGGCAGAGGTAGGAGGATTGCTGTGAGTTCGAGGCCAGCCTGAGACTACATAGTGAATTCTAGGTCATCCTAGGCTAGAGTAAGACCCTATCTCAAAAAAAAAAAAAAAAAAAAAAATGGCTGGAGAGATGGCTTAGTGGTTAAGGCACTTGGCTGCGAAGCCTTAAGGACTCAGGTTTGATTCCCCAGAACCCATGTAAGCCAGATGCACATGGTGGCACATGCATCTGGAGTTCATTTGCAGTGGCTATAGCCCCTGGTGTGCCCATTCTTTCCCTCCCTGCCTTTCTCTCATAAATAAGTAAGAAAAAAAATGTTCTTTGAACTTGTGTGGTGGCATGCACCTTTAATCTCAACACTTGGGAGGTAGAAGTAGGAAGATCACTATGAGTTTAAGGCCAGCCTGGGTCAGTCTGGGCTAGACTGAGACCCTGCCTTGAAAAAACAAGGTGCATGCTTAGTGTGCATGCATATATGTATGTTTATATGTGGGTGCACAGTTTTACATGTATGTGTACGTACGTACATACATACATACATACATCTGGTAGTAGAAAGCCCTGGAATGGACCAGATGAATATTCTGTCCTAGGAGCCGGGACCTTGCAGTCCCCCTGGCAGAACACACTCCACGGAAGGCCTTTGTCATGAACCCCTAATTGTCATACTTCATGGATATTTGAGGAAACAGAGCTCTCCTCTGTACTAATACAGAGACACCCCCCCCCCGTGTTCCCCCCACCATGGGGCCTCGTTGTGGGCCTCTGGCTCCCCTCACCATGCTGTAAAACATCACACTCCTGGGCAGCATTCCCCACTCTGGCTCCAGCCTCACCCTCCTGGCAGCAGCCATAAGTCCCACCATGCAGGGCTCCATGTGGCAGGAGAGTCGCTGTCAGATGAGCTGATGCTGCAGGCAGAAGGGGCAGGTGACCGACAGGCTTTATGACACAGGTGACACAGGTACAGGCAAGGGCAGCGCATCCAGATGGGAAGAGTCAAGCCAAAAGGGAGCGAGGGACTGTTTTTGCTGGGGGCGGGGGTGGGGGAGGGTTAAGGCAGGGTCTCATGCCTGGCTTAAAAAATATATATACACATACATACATACATACATACATACATACATACATACATACATACATGCATGCTAGGGCCTCTTACCACTGTAAACAAACTGCCGATGTGTATGCCACTTTGTGCATCTGGCTTTACATGGGTACTGGGGAATCAAACCCAGGTTGTTAGACTTTGCAGACAAGCACCTTAACTGCTGAGCCATCTCTCCAGCCCCTGAATTAAAAAAAAAAAAACTTTTATTTATTTATTTGCAAGGAGAGAGAAAGAGAGATTGAGAGAGAGAGAGAATGGGTGTGCCAGGCGAACACCTTAACTGCCCACTGAGCCATCTCTCCAACCCCTCTACCTTGGTGTTCGATTAAAATTTTTTTTTTTTATTTTTAGAGAGAGACACAGAGAGAGACAGACAGAGAGAGAGGGAGAGGGAGACAGATAGAGATGGGTGCTCCAGCAGTCTCTCAGCTACTGTGAACGAAATCCAGATGTGTGCACCCCTTGTGGTCAAGTGCGGCATTGCACCCTTGCGTCACTTTGCATCTGGCTAAACGTGGGACCTGGAGATTGGAACCGTTGGAGATTGGAACCAGCGTTCTTAGGCTTAGCAGGCAGGTGTCTTAACCGCTAAGCCATCTCTCCAGCCCCGATTTAAAAATTTTTTATTTATGTTTTTCACTTTGGGCATTTTCATACATGTTTTTAATGTATTTTGATCTTATTTCCCCTAACCTTAGATTTTGAGATAGTCTTGTGCTGAACTGGCACTCAGCAATTTGGGGAGACTAGCTCACCAGCAAGCCCTGGGGACCTCCTGTCACACCTCTCTAGTGCTGGGTGACAGGCACATGCTGTCATGCTTGGTGTCTACATGGGCACTTGGGATCCAAACTCAGGTCCTCACGGTTGCCAGTGCTCTACCCACTAAGCCATCTCTCCAGTCCCAGGTCTAATTTATTATTATTATTTAAAAAGAGTTTTATTTATTTGTTTGCAAGTGGAAGGGAGGGGGCAGAATGGACACACCAGGGCCTCCTGCCACTGCAAATGGACTCCAAATACAAGTGTCCCGATATTTGTGCATCTGAATCCATGTGCGCACTGGGGGATTAAATCTGGGCCAGCAAGCTTTGCAAGTAAGTGCCTTTAACCAGTGAGCCAGCTCTGCAGACCTTATTTATTATGTTATTATTTATTTATTTATTTTTGGAGAGAGAAACAGAGAGAGACAGAGAGAGAGGGAGAGTAAGATAGATAGAGATGGGCGCGCCAGCAGCCTCTCAGCTGCTGAGAACGAAATCCAGATGCATGCACCCCCTTGTGGTCAAGTGCGGCATTACGCCCTTCACATCTGGCTAAACGTGGGATCTGGAGATTGGAACAGGCGTTCTTAGGCTTAGGAGGCAGGCGCTTTAACCACTAAGCCATCTCTCCAGCCCTGTTATCATCTATTTTTGACAGAGTTTGGTTATGTAGTTCGAGCTGGCCTTGAACTTTTAATCTTCTTGCCTCAGCCTCTCATACGTTGGAATTACAGGCATGTGCCACCATACCTGACAGTCAGATAATCTCATAGAGATTTACGTTACACATAGAGACTGAGTATGAAAGGTGTCTTGAGCTGAGGAGAAGGCTCAGCAGCTAAACTATCTTGCTTGCAAAACCTGATGTCCCAGAGTTCGCTTCCGTAGCATCTGTGTAAAGCTGGCTGCAAAGTGGCCCGTGCATCTGTGATCCCAGTGTGCCTACTAGAGTGGGAGGCAGAGGCGGGAGAACCCAAAGCTCACAGGTCAGCTGCTCTGGTGTTTGTTTCAGTGAAAGAGCCTCTGTCTCAAGAGTGGAGCCCAGATACCTGTAGGTTGTCCTCTGACCGCCACATGGGTGCTGAGGCATGCATGCCCATACACACACATAAATAAACTTACATGTGAGGGGGGGAGTGAAGAGAACGGGTATGCAAGGGCCTCTTGCCACTGCAAGTCAACTCCGGACACATGCGCCACTTTGTGTGTCTGACTTTATGTGGGTCCTGGAGAATCGAACCTCAGTTGTTCGACTTTGAAGGCAAGTGTCTTAACTGCTGAGCCTGCTCTCCAGCCCTCTTATTTTTTTTTTTTTTTTTTTGGGTTTTTGAGGTAGGATCTCACTCTAGCCCAGGCTGACCTGGAATTCACTATGTAGTCTCAGGGTGGCCTTGAACTCATGGTGATCCTCCTACCTCTGCCTCCCGAGTGCTGAGATTAAAGGTGTGTGCCACCATGCTGGGCTTTTAAGATATATATATATATATATATATATATTTTTTTTTTTGTTTTGCAAGGTAGGGTCTCACTCTGGTCCAGGCTGACCTGGAATTAACTATGTAGTCTCAGGGTGGCCTCGAACTCTCAGTGATCCTCCTACCTCTGCCTCCCAAGTGCTGGGACTAAAGGCGTGCGCCACCACGCCCGGCTAAGATATATTTTTTTAAACAAAAGAAAGGTTTCTTCATGAAATCATATGGACTCTTTGCACTGCTGGCTTCTGTCTCTGTTAAGCATCCTCACGTGGTGCCTATGTCATTAAACCACGATGATTGTCTCGGCATGACACATATGCAGACTTTCTGGCGTACAGGATTAGGGGCTCGCCCAGAGCCTTATGCATGTGCATGCATGGAAATACTCTACCACCTGGGCCATTCCCCAACCTTTGTGCATTTCAATACAAATTACTTTTGCCTAAATGCAATGCCAAAGTGTTTGTGTCATAGGTGGGGTTCTCTGGAAAAGTGCAGGCGGCTTCAGGTTTTGTGGCGGGAAGCAAGGCAAGAAGAGCTTTTGGGTCTCAGAGTTTCTCTCCATCTGTTTCCTCTGGTCTTTCAGGTGTACAGAGCCAATGGGCCGGACGGGGCTGTGGGCAGAGGCCAGAGGATCCACCTGCAGCTGTGGGACACGGCGGGGCAGGAGAGGTATGTCTCACTGTCCACTCCTCTAGAGAAGAGGCTGGAGTGGTGGCCTCTTCACGGTGACCTGGGCAGTCAAAGCTGCCTGGTAGCTAGAACCTGGACTAGGGACGCTGCCTCAGCCTAAGATGGTGATGGTGGCATTGTTTCCAATGAGGCTGAAGGAAGAATGGATCTGTTTCTTTTCTTTTCTTTTTTTAGAGAGAGACAGAGAGAGAGAGAGAGAGAATTGGTGCACCAGGGCCTCAGCCACTACAATTGAACTCCAGATGTTTGTGCCACCTAGTGGGCATGTGCAACCTTGCACTTGCCTCACCTTTGTGCGTCTGGCTTATGAGGGATCTGGAGAGTAGAAATGGGTCCTTAGGTTTCACAGGCCTTAACTGCTAAGCCATCTTTCCAGCCCTTGGTTTTTTTTTTTTTTTTTTTTTTTTAATGTTTTGAGGTAGGGTCTCACTCTAGCCCAGGATGACCTGGAACTCACTATGTAGTCTTAGGCTGGCCTTGAACTCACAGCGATCCTCCTACCTCTGCCTCCCGAGTGCTTGGAATAAAGGTGTGAGCCACCACCACACTCCTGGCTGACTTTTATTCTTTTTCTTCTTTGGTTTTTTTTTTTTTTTTTTTGGTTTTTCGAGGTAGGGTCTCACTCTGATCCAGGCAGTCTCAGGCTGGCCTCGAACTCATGGTGATCCTCCTACCTCTGCCTCCCAAGTGCTGGGATTAAAGGCATGAGCCACCATGCCCTGCTTCTTCTTTGTTTTAGTTGTATATATTATTTTTTCCTTTCCCTGTTGACTGCTGTTTACTCAACTATAAGAAAGCTGTAATGTGACTTGCATTATTATTATTATTGATTTTTTTTGAGGTAGGGTCTCACTCTAGCCCAGGCTGACCTGGAATTCATTATGTAGTCTCAGGCTGGCCTCAAACTCACGGCGATCCTCCTACCTCTGCCTTCTGAGTGCTGGGATTGAAGGCGTGCACCACCACACCTGGCTATTACTTGCATTATTCTTATCTGCGTGTTGAAACCTAGTGGAAAATCTGGTTGGAATTAACTCATGTGGTCAGAGGTTATGGGACTAAGATAAGTCACAGGACATATAAGTTGCCTTCAGTCAGCTGCAGCCTCTGACTTCACTTACAGTCTCTTTAAAGGATTAAAAATTTTTTAATTTATTTGCAAGCCGGGGATGGAAAGTGAGAGAGGGAGAGATTGAGAACCGGTGCCTCTCATCATTGGAAATTAACTCTAGATGGATATGTCACTTTGTGCATCTGGCTTTATGTGGGTACTGGGGAATTGAACCTGGGCCAGCAGACCTTGCAAGTCAGTACCTTTAACCACTGAACCATCTTTCCAGCCCCTAATTTTTTTTTCAAGGTAGGGTCTCATTCTGGCCCAGGCTGACCTGGAATTAACTATGTAGCCTCAGGGTGGCCTTGAACTCACGGCGATCCTCCTACCTCTGATTCCCAAGTGCTGGGATTAAAGGCATGCGCCACCACGCCCGGCCTCCTAATGACTTTTATTATGAAAACTTTAAGCATATGCAAAAGTAGACAGGAGAGTCAAATAAACCCATGTCCTTTACTTAGTTTCAACAATTATTGTGTTGTCACTAGTTGCACATCATGTATGTTCCCTTGATGTTTCTCCCTTTCTCTCTCTCTCTCTCTCTTTTATTTTTTTGAGGCAGGGTTTCATTCTAGTTCAGGCTGGGATTAAAGGCATGTGCCATCATGCCCAGCTCCCTCTCATATTATTTGGAAGCAAATTCTAGGTATCATATCAGCTTACTCGTAACTATTTTGTCAGGCATCTCTGAAAAACAATAAGCATCTCTTATAAAAACATTGATTAAAATATTTGATAAAAACCCAATATTGTCGATGAACTGAAGGATTTCTACCAATATTTCCTTCTGGGGAGCCTGCCTGTCAGTTGGGGACTTTGCATGTAGGCAAAGTAAGAGGAGACTGTAAGAGGAAGAGAGGAGGTGGCTGGGCACAGCCGTGGAAGACAGAATACTAAGGTAGAGGAGGGTCTGAGTTAATACCGTTCCCACCTTATAGTTAATGAAATGGTTCTTGCCGACAGGAGACTGGACTGAGGCCAACAGGAGACGTCCAGGGCGCCCAGTGCAAGGTCACGCCACACTCTCTAGTAGTCAGATGGGCAGAGCTAGCGCCATTGCTTGTGGTCCAGTGCACTCGGTGGAACAATAAATTCTTGGCTGACATGGAGATCACGAGATAGTCCTCCTGCCCAGCAGGCTGGGACTTCACACCGTGTGGTCTGTTAGCACATGAGCTTACATAAGCGGTGACCGCCTGTCCCTACACCTGGAATGGCATGGTGGGACCTCGTTCCAATGAACTCCATGGGAGGCTGGCAGCTCTCTGTATGAGGAGCTGGGCGGCGGCTTAGGTGACCGGGTGGTTTTGTGTCCCCAGGTTTCGCAGCTTGACCACAGCCTTCTTCAGAGATGCCATGGGCTTCCTTCTGCTGTTCGACCTGACGAATGAGCAAAGTTTCCTCAATGTCCGAAACTGGTTAAGTGAGTGTTACCGCTTCCTGCTCTCCCCTCCCTGGAGTGGAGCACCCTATTAGGTCCAGGTCTAGCTCCTATGCCAAACCCAGGATAGGGTTTCTCCGTTTAGGCCCAAGATGTCTTTACAGCCCTCCAGAGCTGGCTCTCTCAGCTGGGATGTCACACCCTCATAGGGACCGCCAGGACAGCCTCCAGGGTGAGCCTGGCTCAGATGAGTCCTGTAGGCCCAGACTAAATCCTGGGTGGAATTGAGTGGCGTAGCTTTCACTGCTGTTGTCTTAGGCCAGAGGCGTAAGCAGGTCAGGCTCAAGCTGGTCCTTGGAGCCAGTGTGCTCCTTCATGCAACTCCACCTGCCACTTAAATCTCTAGATGCGCCAGGCATGGTACACACACATTCAGGAGGCAGAGGTAGGAGGATTGCTGTGAGTTCAAGGCCTCCCTGAGACTACATAGTGAATTCCAGGTCAGCCTGGGCTAGAGTGAGACCCTACCTCAAAAACCAAAAAGAAAAAAAAATAATAAATTTTTAAAAAAATTTATTGGGGGGGGGGAGAGAATGAGTATGCCAGGCCTCTTGCCACTGCAAATGAAGACTTGACAGATGCATCACTTTGTGCATCTGGCATATGTGGGTCCTGGGGAATTGAACCTGGGTCAGTAGACTTTGCAAACAAGTGCCTTTAACCACCGAGCAATCTCTCCAGCCCCAAGTTTGCATTAAAAATTTTTTTTTTTTAGTTTTTACTTATTTATTTGAGAGAGGAAAAGAGGCAGAGAGTGAGAGAATGGGTGCGCCAGAGCTTCCAGCCACTGCAAACGAATTCTAGATGCATGCGCCACCTTGTGCATCTGGCTTATGTGGATACTGGGGAATCAAACTGAAGTCCTTTGGCTTTGCAGGCAAGCGCCTTAACCGCTAAGCCATCTCTCCAGCCCCAAGTTTTCATTTTCCCCCCTGACTGGGTGCACTGTTCCTGGAGGTGCTGCAATACCAGGTTGATGCATGGAGTGGATGGAACAAGCTTCTATTCCAATTCCTCCTTACAAAAATCCATTTAATATATTGTCCTCAGATAGAGGACGTATCAGATATTAAACTGATAAGAACAGATACTACACTTGATCTTAGCTAAAAGGTCGAGAGCGATCCAAATTTGCGTTTTTGACAATCTCTCTGGTGGTGCTAAGCTGCTAGTCCTCAGAACTGGCTGGAATTAAGTTGTCTGCTCCTACCTTGACCTCACCATCTCTAGGTGGGGAAACCAAGGTATGAAGTGACCTTCTCAAGGTCACAGTACATGGCAGAGCTGTGCTTCAACCCTAGGCCTGCTGGATCGGGAGTCCTTGCTCTGATTCACAAGAGGACATCCAGGTGCTTAGGGAGCCAGAACCCACTGGAGACCAGGAGGGCTCTGAGTAGAGGTGTCTGCAGAGCAGGTCAAGGAAGCTGTGGCTGGGCCTCCAAGGGTGTAGGAGCTGGGCCTGGGAAGATGGCTCTGTGGTCACCAGTACTTGTTGCGCAAGCCTGGTGACTGGCTGGGGATCCCAGAACCCACACAAAGCCCGATTCCAATAGTGCTGCCATCTGTAATCTCAGTGAGCCCAGGGAAGGCGACCCAGGCGAATGCCATAGCTTGTGGGCCAAGTAGCCTGTCATTCGCAGTGGCAAAACTCCAAGAGAGCCAGGCACGCTTGTAATCCCAGCACTCGGTAGGCTGAGGTAGGAGGATCACGGTGAGTTCGAGGCCATCCTGAGACTATACTGTGAATTCCAGGGCACCTGGGCTAGAGTGAGACCCTACCTAGGAAAACAAAACAAAAACAAAAACAACAACAAAAATCAACAAGAGACTGTCTCAAACCAGGTGGAAGGAGAGGACCACAGCTGAGGTTGTCCTCTGAACTCCATACGTGTGCCATGGCACACACGCACACACACACACACACACACACACACACACACACACACACGGACACTGCACATAAACAACCTCGAGGACATGAAACACAAGGTTTTACTGGCCACAGGACACAGTGTGGTCAGGACTGATTAGCTCTTGTGACCCTCCTTGTCCCTTGAGGGCGAAGGGTAATGTCCTGAAATTCCACAGGAGGTACCGGGCCTGTGTCCATGCTCAGGAAATGCTTTCTCACTGACCTTCTCTTGATAAGATGTGGTGGATGACTGGACTCTGTAATGAAGAACTCCAATGCTGACGCGTTCGTTGAGCTGCTAGGGGGTGAAGCTTTTGTTTTTTTCCCAGTTGTGCTACCTTTTAAGTTTCTAGTGGAAAGATAAAAGTTGTAAAATAAGGATTGTAGTACCCCATACACCTCGTGTTCTTTCCCCATCAAATTCTGTTTTTTAGTTTCTTTAAATATATGTTTTAATATTTTATTTATTTATTTGAGAGAGAGAGAGAGAAGAGACAGAAAGACAGAATGGGTTCACCAGGGCCTCCAGCCAGTTCAAAAGAACTCCAGATGCATGTGCCCCTGTGTGCATCTGGCTTACGTGGGGGTCCTGGGGAATTGAACCAGGTTCCTAAGGCTTCACAGACAAATGCCTTAACCACTAAGCCATTTCCCCAGCCCCTATTTTTTAGTGTTTTGAGATAGGGTCTCGTTGTAGCCCAGGCTGACCTGGAATTCATTCTGTAGTTCCTGGCTGGCCCTCAAACTCACACCTCTGCCTCCCAAGTGCTGGGATTAAAGTCCATCACCATGCCTGGCTATACACTTTTTTTGTTTTTTGTGTTTTTGAGGTAGAGTCTCACTCTAGCTCAGGCTGACCTGGAATTCACCACGTAGTCTCAGGGTGGCCTCCTACCTCTGTTTCCTGAGTGCTGGGATTAAAGGTGTCACCAGTGCGCTACACACTTAAAAAAATTATTTATTTATTAAAGCCAGAGAGAGGGAGAGAGAGAGTGAGAATGAGCGTACCAGGGCCTCTAGCCACTGCAAATGAACTCCAGACACATGTGCTTCCTTGTGCATCTGGCTTATGTGGGACCTGGAGAATGGAACTGGGGTCCTTAGGCTTCACAGGCATGCGCCTTAATGGCTAAGCCATCTCTCCAGCTCTCTACACACACTTTTAAGGGTTAGTGTACTCTTCCACAAGTAAGTAAACTGGAGTGTGTGTTAAGGATGGGAATAATTTTGCATTTCTATCCCATCCATTCAGCTTTTTTATTGTTTGTTTTGTTTTTGAGGTAGGGCTCACTCTAGCCTAGGCTGACCTGGAATTCACTATGTAGTCTCAGGGTGGCCTCGAACTCATGGTGATCCTCCTATTTCTGCCTCCCGAGTGCTGGGATTAAAGGGATTTGCCACCATGCCCCGGCTTTTTTCTTTTTTTTTTCTTCTTTCTTTTCTTTTCTTTTTTTCTTTTTCTTTTTCGCTATTTTGAGGTAGAGTCTCACTCTAGCTCAGGCTGACCTGGAATTCACTATGTAGTCTCAGGGTGGCCTCGAACTCACGGCGATCCTCCTACCTCTGCCTCCCGAGTGCTGGGATTAAAGGCGTGCGCCACCACGCCTGGCTCCGGCTTTTTTCTTTGTTTGTTTGTTTATTCAGCTTTTTTAGATTAAAGTATTAGTGTTTTGTATGGAGCTAAGGATTTTCTATCAGCTCCTTATATCTGTATATTCATTTACAGTTTTCAAAAAACGCTTTCACATCTATTCTCTATTGATTGTGTGCTTAAATTGTGATTTACCTATAATAATCTTTCTTATTTTTATGTGACTAGGCCAGCTACAAATGCATGCATACTGTGAAAACCCAGATATAGTGTTATGTGGAAATAAGAGTGATCTGGAAGACCAGAGGGTAGTGAAAGAAGAGGAAGCCAGAGGCCTTGCAGAGAAATATGGGTGAGTATTATGGGGAAATCTACAGGAAACATTAGCACACAGGGCTGGACAGAGAGCTCAGAACCCTTCCTCAGAACCCATGCAAAAATGCCAGATGTGGTGGTGCACGCCTGCAGTCCTACCACTGGGGAGGTGGAGACAGTTGGATCCCTGGGGCTCCCTGGTCAGCCAGTCGAGTCTAATCGGTGTGCTCCACAAGGAGAGACCCTGTCAGGAAGAGGTGGAGGGTTTTTCTGAAGATAATACCTGAGCTTGTCCTCTGGACTTCCATGTGCGCTTGCATACACATGAATGTATACCCCCCACAGACATGCATGCACACATATACCTCCACCACACACACACACACACACACACACACACGAGAAATATCAGCACATGAATAACCAAAAAAACAAAATGAAGAAAACTAAAGCGAAGCATTCAGCTGTAGGCCGTGTGAGGTGCACATGCCACTCTCATATTAATTAATTCTGTATGATATATGATAGTGGGGGTCACAGAAGCACAAGGCCGGGGTGTCCTCCAGTGTCTTGTCCCATCCATCAGTCTCTTGGCCTTTGCAGATGTGTTAACTGTGTGGGCTCTTCTCTCCAGGACGCAAGCGGGAGGCTGCTAGGATAAGGACAACTAGGTGTTCCTCAGGGAGATTTCAAAGCCAGCTCACTGGGAAGCCTCACTGGGAATCATAGACCCAGAATTTTGGACTGTGGAAGGGGTGGAGATCCCCTTTAGTTTTGTTTTTGTGGTGCGTGGTTTACAAGATATTGTTCCTCCTTAAGCATGGCCAGGGTTGGATTCTCCAGTACCCATGTAAAGCCAGATGCACAAAGTGACACATGCGTCTAGAGTTCATTTGCAGTGGCGGGAGACCCTGGCACTCCCATATTCTCTCTGTATGTCTCTCTCAAATAAAAAAAAAATTAAAAAATCTTGATTAGAAATCTTAAAAAAAAAAAACCCAAAGAATTGCAGGGAGGGTGATGAACTGCAGATTGGTGAAAAGTCCAGGTGTCACTGGGTGTGGTGGTGCACACCTTTAATCCCAGCACTTGGGAGGCAGAGGTAGGAGGATTGCCATGAGTACGAGGCCACCCTGAGACTACATAGTGAATTCCAGATCAGCCTGGGCTAGAGCGAGACCCTACCTCGAAAAAGTCCCGGTGTTAAGGGTGCCTCCACCAAGGAATTTGTGTTTTACTGTATTTTGTCTCCTCATTGTGAGATACCAAATGTAGATTGAAACCTTACTGTTAAAAGTAGGAGCAGGGCTGGGTGTGGTGGCACACGCTTTTAATCCCAGCACTTGTGAGGCAGAGGTAGAAGGGTTGCTATGAGTTCAAGGTAAGCCTCGGACTGCATAGTGAATTCCAGGTCAGCCTGGGCTAGTGTGAGACCCTACCTCGAGAAAACAACAACAAAGTAGAAGAAAACAAGATTGAGACAGGTCAGGAGGGGCTGCATGTATTCTAGCAGGTGCACCCAGCTAGTGGCCTTGACAGGCAGAAGTGAAGGAGGCCAGGGGATAGCTTTTCTGTCTTTTTATTTATTTGTAAGGGGGAGAATGGGCACATTAGGGCCTCCAGCTGCTGCAAAAGAACTGCAGATGCATGCACCACTTTGTGTATCCATCTTTACATAGGTACTGGGGAATTGAACCCTGGTTGTTAGGCTCTGCAGGCAAGCACCTTAACCACTGAGCTGTCTCTCCAGACCAGCCTTTCTCTTTTAACTGCGTGACCATTTTTTTCCCCCTGGGCCGATGGAGGTTCAGGAATGACTCAGGCAGGCTATGCCAGCCAGGTTAGGGAGTAGAGGTTAGTAGAGGCCAAATGGGAGGAAGCCAGGCTGTCAGCTTTGAATACCAGGTCAGATTAGACTTGATCCCAGGAGGCCAGAAGGGAAAAGCCTGGGAGTGGAGGGATGTGAGGTACACTGTCCCAGAGCAATGTGGAAGCTGTAGATGGGGTGATGGGAGAGCTGAGCCAGGGCTGTATTATTGGGAGAGGCAAAGATGGGGGGAGAGAAAATCCCAGCGCGGGGCAGGGCAGGGCAGGGCGGAGCAGGGCGGGGCGGGGCAGAGCGGGCTTCTAACCCTTTCTCAGTTCTGACTCAGGGAAGGTTCGCAGCGGCCCTGTGGGCTCACTCTGGCAGGATTGCAAGGTGGCAGTTGAGCTGTGTTAGAAACACCCAGAGCGGGTGACGGTTGCATACGTGTGGGCCGCGCTTCTGGGCTGCCATGGTTACAAGACTGCCATTGAACACCTGCGTAGGCAGAGCTCTGTCGCAGGGATCTGCCCTTGCGGGAGCCTTTGAAGGTCTCCGGAAGTGTTGTGTCTGTATCAGCTGCTGAAGCCTAAAGCCAGACAGTCCGGATGTCATGGGTGTCAAGTGAGGGACGGATATGGACAGGGAGAGCTAGCTGGGATCGGAGACGTGGCACCCAGCCGCTGTGTCAGTTGTGGTTGCCTCTGGCCTTGATGGCCTGGGTGGCAGGTCAGAGCCCAGCTCTTCACCTTAGGGTAACTTCGCCCGCCTGGCTTAGGAGTCGCAGGGGCTGGGGGGGGGGGCAGGTGCACCTCGGGTTGTTAGACCACAATGACTCAGCGGACAAGTGCCCACAGATACCAGCTTACAAATGGGTGTGCGTCACCTTCTGCCCTCCAAGTCCCCCCCCATCTCCTTTGTGGTCCACCCTCACCAGAACTTCTGGGAAAAGCCCAGCTAAGTTGGCATAGTAGAGTGGGGTAGGGGCATGGGCCCACGTGGTCTTCCTGCACTGTAGTAGAGGGTGACAGAGCCCACAGCGCTTCTGCTGTGCCCCTTTCCCTCTAGGGGCACTTAAATAATGTGGACAGGAAATGGGGAGTGGCCAGGTGCCACGAGAGGGCTGAAGTGCTGAAGGTGGGGCTGCCGCAAGGGGTCGGGGAAGGAAGTGCTGAGGCATGGGGAGCTTTGAGCTTGGCTGGTGCTGTTGAGGGGTGTGTGGGCACATGCGCACTGAGCCCGAGGAGCCCCTCTGGCTGCAGTAAACCATGTTTTCGCAAGCATCAGGCAGAGCCACTACTGATGTCCCCTGCTCGTCTCCTCCACTCTGGCCTTAGGGTTCTGCAGCTCACCTGGTGAGAGCCTGGTGGTGGCTTCTGTTACACTGGGAATCTGAGAATGAGGGGACATCTTCCCCTGCGTCCAGTGCACGTTGGCCATGGGTTATTTTACAGGGAGGGGCTCAGTCTGTAGGTTTTTTGTTATTGTTGGTTTTTTGAGGCTGACCTGGAATTCACTGTGTAGTCTCAGGGTGGCCTCGAACTCACAGCGATCCTCCTACCTCTGCCTCCCGAGTGCTGGGATTAAAGGCGTGCGCCTCCACGCCCAGCAGTTGTTTTGTTTTTGAGGTAGGGTCTCAGTCTAACCCAGGCTGGCCTCCAATTCAGTGATCCTCTTACCTTTGCCTCCATAGTATTGGGAATAAAGGTGTGCCCAGGGTCTATAGGTTTTGAATTGAGTTAAAATGAGAAGATTTTAAAAAAATTTATAGAAAGAATTTAAAAAAAAGGATTAGACCCAGCACCATCCTGAGACTACAGGCAATTCCAGGTCAGCCTGGACCAGAGTGAGACCCTACCTTGCAAAACCAAAAAAGAGAAAAAAAAAAAAAAAAATTTATTAGACCGAGCACTTGGGAGGCAGAGGTAGGAGGATCACCATGAGTTAGAGGCCGTCTGAGACTACATAGTGAATTCCAGGTCAGCCTGAGGTAGAGTGAAACCCTCCCTCGACAAACAAAACAAAACAAAAAAATTATTAGAGAGTGAGTGAGAAAGAGGCAGATAGAAAGAGAATGGGCACACCAGGGACTCCAGTTACTGCAAACAAATGCCACCTTGTGCACCTGGCTTACATGGGTCGTGGGGAATTGAACCTGGGTCCTCTGGCTTTGCAGACAAGTGCCTTAACCACTAAGCCATCTCTCCAGCTCAAGAAGAAGAAGTTTTAATGGTTGAGAAGAAATGAACTCCAGAAGGGACAGGAATGGAAAAAGAATTCCTGTAGGGCCGGGCTTGGTGGCCTGGGAGGCAGAGGTGGGAGGATCACCGTGAGTTTGAGGCTAGCCTGAGACTACATTGTGAATTCCAGGTTGGCTTGGGCTAGAGTGAGACTTTACCTCGAAAAAAAGAAAAAGCTGTCTGCATGAACTCTGAATAGCCATCAAGTGGCCATTTGTAGACTGATGTCAATATTAGCTAAACATTTTCCCCATCTCTAGCAATACAGCTCCATAGTAACATTAGCACCACCATGTGGATGGAGGTGGTAAGGCCAATTTTTCTGTGGTTAAAAATGGAAGCATTTGGCCGGGCGTAGTGGCCCATGCCTTTAATCCCAGCACTCGGGAGGCAGAGGTAGGAGGATCTTCGTGAGTTAAAGGTCAGCCTGGACCAGAGTGAGACCCTACCTCAAAAAAAAAAAAATGAAGCATTTGCTAAGATCACTAAACTTTTGCCTGATAAGTTTTTTTGGGGGAAAAAATAATATGGCTGGAGCAATGGCTTAGCGGTTAAGGCACTTGCCTGTGAAGCCTAAGGACTCATGTTTGACTCTCCAGGTCCCACATTAGACAGACACACAGTGATGCAAGCTTGCATATGTGTACAAGATGGCGCCTGTGCCTGGAGTTTGATTTCAGTGACTGGAGGTCCTGATGTGCCAATTATCTCTGATTTAAAAAAATATATATGAATAAAACACTGGCTGGCCTGGAACTTGCAGCAATGCTGGGTGCTGAGACTGCAGTTGTGCATTTCCACACTGGACAAGAATGATGTCCTATTTATTTATTAACAGATTACACTTTTTTTTTCCTTCGAGGTAGGATCTCACTCTAGCCCAGGCTGACCTGGAACTCACTCTGTAGTCTCAGGGTGGCCTTGAACTCACAGCAGTCCTCCTACCTCTGCCTCCAGAGTGTTGGGATTAAAGGCGTGCGTCACCACACGCGGCTTCAAGTTATACTTTTTTTATTCCCTCTTCCCTGTCCCTGTCTTCCAGAATCCCGTATTTTGAAACTAGTGCCGCCAATGGGACGAACATAAGCCAAGCAATGGAGATGCTGCTGGACCTGATAATGAAGAGGATGGAACGGTGCGTGGACAAGTCCTGGATTCCGGAGGGAGTGATGCGATCCAACGGCCACACCTCTGCAGACCAGCTGAGTGAAGAGAAGCCCAAGGGGACGTGTGGCTGCTGAGAAGCCAAGGGGGTGGCAGGGCAATTCAGGTGGTGTTTGTCTGTGAGCACCGTGGCTGGATATCACACAGAGATGAACCCGCCACAGTGTGCAGACACACCTCCACTAGACTTTTCCAGTCATTAACTTTATAGATACTTGTCCAGATTCAGTCCGAGACTTAGAACCATTTCACAAAGCCACAAGTGCCTTATAAAACCTTAGCCGACAGTGGCACGACAGTCAGATTCAGGCTTTGCAGCCACAATGGCATCTGTTGGTAGAACAAGAATGCTGTGATACATCGCCCACTTTACCGTACAGATCCAATTTACACATTAAGACTTTTTTGTTTTTTGAGGGAGGTTCTCACTGAAGCCCAGGCTGACCTGGAATTCATGGTGTAGTTCCAGGCTGGCCTTGAACTCACAGCAACCCTCCTGCCTCTGCCTCCCATGTGCTGGGATTAAAGGCTTGTGCCACCACGCCTGGCTTCTCACATTAAGACCTCTGATTCAATTAAAACCCTAGCCTGATCCTGAACCCAAATTTGAAAAGTTATACTATAGGTGACCTTCTAAAATGCTATTTTCAACCACTTGAATGTTAAATAAGAATATACACATACACATTGGGATCAATGTCTTTCAGCATTTCTTTTATGTGGGTACTCCCTTTAATGTGTGCATAGACAAATCATGGCCGTTATTCATAAACTGGACTTTGTGATTTTCTGTTGTTGGGAAAGGGATGGTGGGGCAGGGCTGATCCTCATAACATGAGCAAGTGAGGTCAGCTTTTGGCTCTTACCTGTATCCCCACTGCTCTGGAGTGCAGGTCGAAGGGTCAGAGGTCATGCATTTATACTTGTCATTGGTCTGGCCACGCATGAACATAGCTGCTGCTTCTGCTCTTTGTGGGAGAAAAAGAATTAGTTTCTTCCAATTCATATTTATGCTGCTGCGCAGGCCTCTTCAGACTGCAGTCGCAATTAGCTTGTAAAGTCCTGATCTCTTTCTTCAGCATCAGGATCTGCATGGCTGATGATTTTCCAATTTTATTCCCCCTGCTGGTATAATCAAGGAATTCATTTCTAATGATATGGAATGTTTGTCTGCTATTTGGTAGAAGATAGATGTTTGTGTTTAAGCAGCCATATTTGTATTCTAGCGCAGTTTGAGAAAAGTGTTCAATCATCTGTGTCTTTTCACGGCTATTGTGGGTGTTTACTGGACTTGCTGGGTCTTGCCCAAGTGTCTGCACACCAAATGACAGGTGATTTTAATATATGCTTCATAACATTTGCTTATATAGTTCTAAAGTATTCATTTAGAGTAAAATTATTATTTATTACAATGGTTCAAATAAAGTAGACTAAAATTTCCAAAGAGCTTAGTGATTATTAGGAAGAAATAGCACACATAATTTAAATTTAAATAAGTATTTTGTAGCCAGGTGTGGTGGTGCACACCTTTAATCCCAGAACTCGGGAGGCAGGGGTGAGGCAGAGGTAGGAGGATTGCTGTGAGTTTGAGGCCACCCTGAGAGTACATAGTGAATTCCATGTTAGCCTGGGCTAGAGCGAGACCCTACCTCAAACCACTCCCCACCAAAACCCCATGGGGCTGGAGAGATGGCTTAGTGATTAAGGCACTTGCCTGCAAAGCCAAAGGACACAGGTTCAATTCCCCAGTACTCACATAAGCCAGATATACAAGGGGACGCATGCGTCTGGAGTTCATTTGCAGTGGCTAGAGGCCCTGGAGCGCCCATTCTCTATCTCTTTCTCTCTCTGCTTACAAATAAATAAAATAAAATTAACAATTAAAAAAAAAAAAACAGCACTGGGGAGGCTAAGGTAGGAGGATCACCATGAGTTTGAAGCCACCCTGAGACTACAGAGTGAATTCCAGGTCAGCCTGAGCTAGAGTAAGACCCTACCTCAAAAAACAAAAAAAGTGTTTTGTGGGGTTGGGGAGATGGCTCAACAGTCAAAGACACTCGCTTACAAAGCCTGTCTGCTTGGGTTCCACTCTCCACATAAAGCTGGCTAGGCATTCATTCGTGGTAGCAAGAGGCCCTGGTCACCTGTTTTGTGTGCACACACCATAGTGTGTGTGTGTGTGCATGCATGCATGTGTGAATAAAAAGTATTTGTGGGGCTGGAGAGATGGCTTAGCCATTAAGGCATTTGTCTGCAAAGCCAAAGGACCCAGGTTCAACTCCCCAGGACCCATATAAGCCAGATGTGCAAGGGGGTGCATGTGTCTGGAGTTCATTTGGAGTGGCTGAGGCCCTGAGCGCCCATTCTCTGCCTCTTTCTCTATCAAGTAAATAAATAAAAATAAAAATATTTTAAAAGTATTTGTGACAGTAAATGTTTGGCAGAACCTTAATTAGAAAAACGCAACATTAGGGAACATAATTACTCTTCTGAGAAATGTTCAAATGACTTTTCATTTAGCATGGTATTTTCCACTGTCCTTCCACTACTTCCATACTAAAACTAGCCATGGCTACTAAGATTTATTTATTATTGAAATGAAGGACCCAGATGTTTCAAGGGCAGGCCCAGAACACACAGTACTGCCTTCTTGTTGGGGGGTGGGTTTTGAGGTAGGGTCTCACTCTAATCCAGGCTGACCTGGAATTCACTATGTAGTCTCAGAGTGGCCTTGAACTCACGGTGAGCCTCCTACCTCTGCCTCCCGAGTGCTGGGACTAAACATGTGCACCACCATGTCTGGTGGTAGTGCCTTCTTAACTTGACGTAAGACTTCCGTGGAGTATTTCAAAATTTTATAGTTATACATGTCAGGGCACATTCTGAGGTCTCCTTTTGTACATAAAAATGAGTCAATGTTTGCATATTTCAGCTTTCAAGAACTACATATGTAAGGTTGTACTGGCTTTAAGCACAGTATACCACTAAATGTGTATACAATACAGTGCCTACACAAGAACCACCAGATTATTGCCATAAGCTGTAGTTCTTGGAAACTGCTTAAATTTGATATCAAAATAACCTTTTTTTTTTTTTGCGTGTAAGTGTATTTTTATATTGACAACCTTGTGTAAAAGTAAGCTACTTTCAGTGAGCCTTGTACCAATTAAGTGATAATAAAAAATGGTTTAGTCTGTGTGTGAATGTGTCTGTCTTATCACAGTATCGTTTCAAACCAAAACCTGTAATGATAAAGGAACTGAACATTAGAGGTACAGGTTCCATTAGATGCTCAACGTTGTAGGAAAACTAGCTCAAAATATTACATATGGGCTGTGGAGAGCAAGCTCAGCTGTTAAGGGCATTTGCTTGCAAAGCTTGATGACCAGGGTTCAATTCCCCAATACCCACGTATAGCCAGATGGACAGAAAGGTACATGTCTCTGGAGTTCATTTGCAGACGTATTAGACCCTGGTGGGCCCATATTCTGTCTGTTTATCTTTCTCTTTCAAGTAAATATATAAATATTTCAAAATAGCACTTAAAATATGTATCACCTATATAATGAGAAATGTGCTGTCTTAAAAAAAATTATTTGGTGTGCATGTTTGTGGTTTATGAGTGTATGCACATGGCTTCACACACTGCATGTGTGGAAGCCAAAGGTCAACTTTTGGGCCCATCCTCGCCTTCCACCTCATTTTGAGCCAGGGTCTCTTTTGCTGTCCTCTATGAGAACTTCTGTCTCCACCTCCTTCACACAGAACTCGGGTCCTCAGTATTGTTCACAGTTGCTTTATCCACTGAACAGTCCATGTGGTGTTCCAGTTGGTCTCAGAGAAACACAATAGTGGCGAAAGCCTGAACTAAGACCGGAGCTGGGGAACAATGGCAGGAACCTTGGGAAGGGGAGCGTCATGGGCTGGATGAAGGGCAGCCCCTGTCTTCCTCTCTTCTCTCAGGCACATCCGCTCTGGAAGTCAGTCAGCTCCAAGGGGTCGTGCACCTGCCATTCCCTGTCTGGAATAAATGCAAGCTAGTCTGCCATCTTCCCTCTCTCCCTCCCTCTCTATTTCTTTCTTTCTTTGTCTTTCGAGATAGGCTGTCACTCCAACCCAGGCTGACCTGGAATTCACCCTCATCTCAGACTGGTCTCGAACTCATAGCGATCCTCCTGCTTCCGCCTCTTGGTGCTGGATGTCACCACGCCAGGCAGAGGGAGGAGGGAGAGGGAGGAGGAAGAAGAGAGAGACACAGAGAGAGAATGGGCGCACCCGGGCCTCCAATCGCTGCCAGTGAACTCCAGGCGCATTGCCACCATTGCACCTGGCTTCCCTTGGGTCCTGGGGAATCGAACCCGCGTCGCGGAGCCATCTCTGCAGCCTTTACACACGGGTCCACAGGGACTTCGCCCACCACGGCCATGCACCCCAGTCCCAAGCGGACTGCCATCCTCTGCGGGCCATCGGCGCTCTCTTCCGCATCCCTCACCCCGCCGTGCAGGCTGCTGAGAAACACGAGTTCTTAGAGACAGCCAGAGCGAAGAAGAGCTGGAACACCGGCCGGGGCCAGCGAGGCGCAGCGCGGCGCAGCACGCCAAGGCCACGCCCAGCCAGAAGCCCGGCTTCAGCGAGCGGCGCCTGCGCACAACGGCGGCGCGCCCGCTCTCCCGCCCACCAGGGGGCGCCAGCGCCTGGATCGCGTCGCGCAGGCGCGCCCGCTAACCTTTTCCGAGCGAGGTGGTGGGGGGGGAAGAGAATCACTTCCGGTGCGCGGTGCGTCACTTCCTCTCGCGCTCGGGGCCTGGTAGGAGAGCTCCCACGCGGGTTCAACATGAGGATCGAGAAGTGTTACTTCTGCTCGGGGCCCATCTACCCGGGTCACGGCATGATGTTCGTGCGCAACGACTGCAAGGTGAGGGGAGGCGGGCGCTGCTGCCGGGGGATGACAGCTTTGGCCGGGTCGCGCTTGCGCTGCGCTGCGCGGGCGGAGCTGAGACTCAGGAGAGAAGCTGGGCACCACCGACGGCAAGACGGCCCTGACGGCTTGGGCCCTTCTCGGGGCTAGAAACACCTTCTTTTTAAAAAAACATTTCTTGGGTTGGAGTCGATGGCTTAGTGGTTAAGGCGTTCGCCTGAGAAGGCTAAGGACCCAGGTTCGATTCCCCAGAACCCACGTAAGCCATATGCACAAGGGGGTGCATGTGTCTGGAGTTCATTTGCAGTGGCTGGAGGCCCTGCATACACACACTCTTATTCTCAGGGTGACACTTCTCTGAGTTACTGAGCACTGGTTAAATATACAGATTTCTGGGCTGTAGAGAGGGCCCAGCAGTTAAGGTGTTTGCCTGCAAAGCCTAATGATTTGGGTTCGATTCCGCAGTAGTCTCGTTAAGCCAGATGCACAAAGTGGTACATGCATTTGGAGTTGGTTTGCAGTGGCTGGAGGCCTTGGTGTGCCCATTCTCTGCCTCTTTAAAACTGCTTGCAAATAAATAAATGCACTTAAAAAAAAGATATATTTAGGGATGGAGAAATGGCTTAATGGTTAAGGTGTTTGCCTGCAAAGACTAAGGAACTGGGTTCAATTCTCCAGGTCCCACGTAAGGCAGATAGATGTACATGGTGGCACATGTGTCTGAAGTTTGTTTGCAGTTGGCTAGAGGCCCTGGTGCGTTCATTCTCTCTCCCTTCCTCCCTCTCTTCCTCTCCTTCCCCCTCTGTCTCTAGGAAATAAACTAATTAAAAAAGATAAAAAGATATATTAAAATACATATACATACACACACACAGATTTTAGGAGGAGGGAAAGATGATGTAGGCGTCTGTATTTAACAAGATGACTGTGACATGCTAAGGGATTATTCTACTTTATCTCCTGTGCCACGTTACAGTCCAAAGTGTTGATTTTGTTAGATCGGGAAGGGACCCTTGCTGAAAGTGAGGAGTAGAACCTAAGTTTGGGAACTTTAAGCATGTAGAGGATCTCGAATATTTGCTCTCTGAAATACAGAACATTATAAATGAACCAGAAGGTTGCCTGGCTGGGGTCTGCTTCACAGCTGACTGTATGGTTTTGTAGATTATATGGCCACTATGATCCTGTGAGTTTTCTTTTTTAGGTGCAGAATTGCAGGATATTGGCATTGTAACAGTAGGTCGTGAGCACTGTTCAGAGCTGGGTGTCGATTCCAGGTGTATTATCACTGGGACCTCCTCACTGAAAGACATCCCTGTTTCCTCAAGTCTTTCCTTTCTGAATTAATGTCACCTTCATATGCTTACAGAGTTTTGCTAGAAATGAGAGAGCTACCTTTAAATCTTTCACTTAAAAATTTAACAAACGTTTATTTTTTTTTTGTATTTTAAAATTTTATTATTGATTTATTTGAGAGAGAGATTATAGGCACACCAGGGCACCAGTCGATGCTAATGAACTCCAGACACATGTGTCACCTTGTGCATCTGGCTTATGTGGGTCCTGGGGAATTGAACCTGACTCCTTTGGCTTTGCAGGCAAGCACCTTAACCATTAAGCCAACTCTTCAGCCTTAAATCTTTTACTTAAAAAAATATTTATTTAGCTGGGCGTGGTGACACACTCCTTTAATCCCAGCACTTGGGAGGCAGAAGTAGGAGGATAGCCGTGAGTTCAGGGCCACCTTGAGAATACATAGTGAGTTCCAGGTCAGCCTGGGCTAGAGTGAGACCCTACCTCGAAAAACCAAAAAAAAAAAAAAAAAAAATTATTTGTGCTGGGTGTGGTGGCTCATGCCTTTAATCCCAGCACTGGGAAAGCAGAGGTAGGAGGATCACCATGAGTTCAAGGCCACCCTGAGACCACATAGTGAATTTCAGGTCAGCCTGGGCTAGAGCGAGACCTTACCTTGAAAAACAAGACAAAACAAAACAAAAATTATTTATTTGAGAGAGAGACCCAGAGAGAGAGTGTGGTCGTATCAGGGCTTCCTGTCACTGTAAATGAACTCCAGACACATGCGTCACTTTGGGTCTCGTTTTACGTGGGTACTGGGAAATTGAAATGGGGCTCTCAGACTTTAAAGCAAGTGTCTTACCCACGGAGCAATCTTTCCAGCCCATCACTTGTGTGTGTGTATGTGTTCTAGCTTACACTGGCATCAAAGTATGTAATTGCGCATGACCTTGAACCCCTCATCCTCCTGCCTCTGCCTCCTGGTGCTAGGATTACAGGTGTGGAGCACCATGCCTGGGGTGAGTATTTGACCTTTTGAATGTTTCGCGACTCCTCCTGTCTGTTCTGTCTCTGCAAAGACAGTGGACTCTCGGCCCTCCGTTCTAGCTAAGATTAGGTGCTTGTCACTTTTGTGCCTGCCTAACTTCAGCCTTGGTGATCTTAGCCTGCTGTAATATCTTTCATCGTTGGCTCGTGCAGGCAGCTTCTTAAGGAGTTAGTACCAATGCTTTTCATATACTTTGAAAATAGGAATATATATGTGGTCTTAGTAAGTGTTGAATTAGTGGGATAAACAGAATGGCTTGAAGACCTTGGAGACAGTGTTAGGTGGACCGTTGGCTGGCTGCTGGCCAGCTCTGCGTCACGCACCCCCACCTGCCCGCCTTACCCCATCAGAGACTTAACCGCTTCCGCACAAGTGTTTCTGTATTACTTTGTGTACAGTATTGTTGTACAGCTTTATTTCATTGTTTATATAATGGTCCGTATCAGGCTTGTTTGCAAAGTGACACTGTTGCATTATTAGACTGGGCTTAGTAAATATTCTTTACATGTTTAGAGTTCTTTTTAGTTGGGGTAAAAGACAGTCACCAAACACTTTCAGTTCCCATTAGTTCTGATATATTCCTCATATACCTACATGGTGTTGTAAGTAGACAGAATTTTCACTAGTATCCGCTGTTGACAGGAAAGAAAACAACTGTCATTTCTGACTTCACTCTTGTTGTTAGATAGGGGTTCTGTGTTTTCAATACTAACTTTTCATTATTTTAACCTTTCTCGTAGGTGTTCAGATTCTGTAAGTCCAAATGTCATAAGAACTTTAAAAAGAAGCGAAACCCCCGCAAGGTCAGGTGGACTAAAGCCTTCCGGAAGGCGGCTGGTAAAGAGCTCACAGTGGTGAGTAGTCAGTGTCCGCATCTGCTGGACCCGAGCGTGGGCCCCGTGCCGTGGTGGCGAGTGTTTTGCTGTGCTTGCTTGTGGGAAGTCTCGTTCTCCCACGATCCCAGGTCCGTCGTCCTGTAGACTCCTGGAAAGGAAGCAGTCCCTCCCCAGCTTGTAGAAGGGTTTTTCTCCTCCTTGCAAACCAAGAGGGCGGATCATCTACATAGACCGAGGGAAGGTGGGAAGTGCTGCTCAGAGGGCCTGGGAGGAGAGAGGAGGTCACGTCATGGATCCCTGAGCACCACTGAGGCTCAGAGGTTTGCAGTGCGCTCGTTTATCAGGCAGGACTTTGTGTCAGAACAGAAATTGGTAGTGTAGGTATTGGGAGGAATAGCGACGTCAGGGAGCGAGGGATCACATTCACCGTGATTACTGAATTGAGACCCCTGGACTCCTGTGGAGGGAGAGGGTGGAAGGTCTGTACTGTGCTGTCCCTCCATGGTGTCCCTTCTCCTCAAACCCATGCCCTCTTCCCTCCTTGCTGTTGCTTAGGGACAGTATCTACAAGCCATTTCCTGGCTTTTCCCCTAATGGCTTTCAGTGAGCATGCAGAGTGTTGCTGGCAGGGTGGGAGGCTCAGTCACAGTTGTCGTCACACAAATCATCTGCACTGGTCCAGAGGCCCAGCACCACTGGAGCATGAGGCAGGAGTGAAGGAAGAGTGCCAGACAGTGACTGCTGGCTACCAGCTACCTTCGTAGAGTTAGGGTTACGGTGATCAGAACGTAGTGGTGATAGGCCATGTGCCCGGGTCAGTTAGTTTGAATCCCTGTAGTTGTTGCAGAATTGTTCTGCATGTTTTAGGTCATTGACTGTGTAGATACTGACATGCTGACATGGGGTCTGTCCCCATCTGGAGGACCCGAAGAAGTGCAGGGTAAAGGTTTGAGCACCACTTGTAGTTGAAGATTAAAGCCATGTGACAGGCTTGATCCCCGCCCCCCAAGGTAGGGTCTCACTCTAGCCCAGGCTGACCTGGAATTCACTATGTAATCTCAGGGTGGCCTCGAACTCATGGCTATCCTCCTACCTCAGCTTCCTGAGTGCTGGGATTAAGGGCGTGCGCCACCATGCCTTGTACATGTTTAGCTTTAAAAAAAAATATTTATTTGAGAGAGTGAGACGCAGATAAACATAGAAAATGAGAGAATGGGCATGCCAGGGCTTCTAGTCATGGCGAACAAATTCCAGATGCATGTGCCATCTGGGGAATTGAACTTGGGTCCTTAGGCATTATAGGCAAGCATCTTAACTGATGAGCCATGCATCTCTCGATCCCGTGTTCAGCTTTATGATCTATGAGAAATAGTTCAGTGTCATACACTTTCTGGGTGTGTTTCATCTGGAGGTGGGAAGTGGAGGAAGCCTTTTCATTTTGTTTCTGATTTTCAGGGTTGCCTTTGGAGACTCCTCCCTTTTAGAATTACCTGTGTAAAGAGATGTTTTCAGTTGTATGTGGAGCTTTGTGACGGAGGGAAAGATTGAAAACCTGTATTCCTTGGTGCTAGCTGCTGGTATCTTAATCCCCACTAGGACTGTATGGAAAGGAGTTAGTCAGCCAGTCAGTTCAGAGATTTTATTATAGGGATTATAGACTTTAAAGCACTTAAGAGAAAGAATGAGGAAAGAGAAGGGAGGAGTGTGTGCGCTTTAAGAATGGCTCCTTTCTACCTTCTTACCCTTCCTCTCTTCTTTCTTACAGGACAACTCATTTGAATTTGAAAAACGTAGAAATGAACCTGTGAAATACCAGCGAGAACTTTGGAATAAAACTAGTAAGTCCTGGGATACTGGCACTGTTCTCGAGAGGTTGTCTGGGACACTGCTAGAGTTTGGGGGTTAAATATTATTTGCCTTTTTCTTTTTCTTTTTCTTTTGTTTTCTTTTTGGTTTAAGGTAGGTTCTCACTCTGGCTCTGGCTGATCTAGAATTCACTATGTAGTCTCAGGGTGGCTTTGAACTCACTGCGATCCTCCTACCTCTGTCTCCCGAGTCCTGGGATTAAAGGGGTGCACCACCACGCCCAGCTTTCTGTGCCATTTTCATTGCTGGGCTATAATTCTGTTATTCTTCAGCTACTGGTTCTGCTGTGTTTATATTTTTAATTACAAGTTGTCTCAAAATTTTGTCAAGTGGCTGATGTATCCATTATAAAAATAGCATAATTATTAAATTTGAAGTGACCTCACAGAGGTGTAAAGACTTAAGAAATCTGAAAAGAGGCTGGGGAGATGGCTCATTGGTAAAGTTCTTGCTGTGTGAGGACCTGAATTTGGCTTTCCAGCACTCACATACAAGCCAGGCGAAGTGACATTGTGCCTGTCATCCCAGAACTTTTCTGGCCAGCTAGTCCAGCTGAATCAGTAAGCTTCAGGTGCAGTGAAAGACCTGTCTCCAAAGATAAGAATTGCCATGAGTTCAAGGCCACCCTGAGACTACATAGTGAATTCTAGGTCAAGACCCTACTTGAAAAACCAAAAAGAAGAAAAAAACAAAAAGGCTGAGGATGCTTGAGGATGACCCCCAATGTTGACCTCTGGTCTCTGCATACAAATGCACGCACATGGAAGCCGGGCGTGGTGGTGCACACCGTTAATCCCAGCACTTGGGAGGCTGAGGTAGCAGGATCCATGCGAGTTTGAGACCAGCCTGAGACTCCATAGTGAATTCCAGGTCAGCCTGGGATAGAGCAAGGCCTACCTCGAAAAACCAAACCAAAACAGAACAAGTGTACACATGTGCACCCTCTGCCTCACACATGTGCCATACACATTATAAACACTTGTGTACACACAGCACACATACATGCACATAAATATAAAATAAGGAATAATATATAAGGATAAAAATAAGGAATTTTTTTTTTCAAGGCAGGGTCTCATTCTAGCCCAGGCTGACCTGGAATTCACTATGTAGTCTCAGGGTGGCCTCAAACTCACAGTGATCCTCCTACCTCTGCCTCCCGAGTGCTGGGATGAAAGGCGTGTGCCACCACCTGGCTTGTTCTTCATTTTAAAATGGCAACTTAGGGAATATTTGAATTTTACATATTTACTTATTTAACAGGGTCTTGCTATGTAGCCCAGGATGGCCTTGAAGTTGTAATAGTCCTGCCTCAGCTTCCCTAGAGCTGGTATTAACAGATATGCATTACTCTGCCTGACTCTTGGTTGTGTTGTTAAACTAAACATCTCACTCTATTCCACCTATTCCTAATTCCTTTGGTTTTTTTTTTTTTTTTTTTTTTTTTTTGAGGTAGGGTCTCACTCCAGCCCAGGCTGACCTGGAACTCCCTTTGTAGTCCCAGGCTGGCCTTCAACTCACAGTGATCCTCCTACCTCTGCCTCCCAAATGTTGGGATTAAAGGTATGCACCACCATGCCTGGCTCCTGTTACTTTTTTTTTTATTTAAGAGAGACAGAATGGGCACACTGGCAGCCTCTCAGTCACATGTATCCCCTTGTGTGCATGTGCGACATTACGTGCTTGCGTCAGTTTTTCATCTGGCTAAACGTAGGACCTGGAGATTCGAATGGGTGTTCTTAGGCTTCACAGGCAGGCGCCTTAACTGCCAGGCCATCTCTCCAGCCCTCCTGTTACTTTTAAAAAAATATAGTGATTAGCCAATTTAAGTATCACATGTGGTTTGTCTTTTGTTGGCTAGTACTGACATAGAGACTAGAATATCGTTGGCCTGACTTCCCCTGCGGCTCCTGTAGCTGTTTTCCAAAGCAGCTGCATTCTGGTGGTTGAGGTGTGTGCCAGTAGTGATGGGCTGGTTCACTGTCTAGAATCATCTTTGCAGTATTCACCCCCGGCACTCAAAAAAGTGTTTGTCATTAGAAAGATGCCATCTCTGGAGGTGCCAACTGAGAGGGGCACTAGTTGCTGCTAATAACCTAACAATCTATAGAATACAGTCAGGAAAACTTGGACTTAAAGTAGAAGGAAACTTTAACAGCGATAAATGCTTGTATAAAATAGAAAGTGATTCTTGTTGAAAGAGAAAGCTGACAGTGATGACAGCTATTTGGTAGGGGTCTTTTCTGTGATGAGGCTTTCTCTTTTAAGTCAGTCCCAGCGGTGTTGGGCAAGGTGCTTGTTGTGGTGCTGCTTGAGTGTGCTTAAGTCAGTCACAGAGATGTTGGTGAAGGCCGTTGTTGATGTGTACGGCTTGAGTGTGCTCATATTTGCTAACCTATTGTGACTTTTTTGTAGTTGACGCAATGAAGAGAGTTGAAGAAATCAAGCAGAAACGTCAAGCCAAGTTTATCATGAACAGGTAGGAATATTTGCATGGAGTGGGTCCCTGAGCATGAGCACTGCTAGATTTCCAGAGCATCTTTTAACACCTGTTTGTTTGTTTGTTTGTTTGGTTGGTTGGTTGGTTTTCTGAGGTAGTGTCTCACTCTAGCTCAGGCTGACCTGGAATTCACTATGTAGTCTCAGGGTACCTTGAACTCACAGCATTCCTCCTACCTCTGCCTCCTGAGTGCTGGGATTAAAGGCATGTACCACCATGCCCAGCTTTTTTGTTTTTGTTTTTGGAGGTAAGGTTTCACTCTAGTCCAGGCTGACCTGGAATTCACTATATAGTCTCAGGTGGCCTTGAACTCACTATGATCCTCCTACCTCTGCTTCCCAGAGTGCTGGGATAAAAGGTGTGTGCCACCACACCCTGCTTAAAACCTTTTTATTTTATTTTTTTACTGTTTTTTTGTTTATTTTTATTAATTGGGAATGACACAGAGAGAGAAAGAATGGGCACACCAGGGCCTCCAGCCACTGCAAGCAAACTCCAGATGCATTCGCCCTCTTGTGCATCTGGCTTACATGGGTCCTGGGGAATTGAGCCTTGAACCAGGGTCTTTAGGCTTCACAGGCAAGTGCTTAACTGCTAAGCCATTTCTCCAGCCTCCAAACCCTTTTTATTTTGATGTAACTTCAGAGTAAACGATAGTCTTGGCAGAATAACATGAAAGGCTCATATGCTCTCTGCCCATTTTAGAACGTGATGTAACCACTGTGGAAGTCGTTCATAATAGCCTTTCGTCCTTAGTGTACTCAAGTTTATGTGTCCTATAAATAAGAGAGCTATATAAAGAGAGGCAGATAGAGAGAGAAAATGGGTGCACCAGGGCCTCCAGCCACTGCAAATGAACTCCAGATGCATGTGCCACCTTGTGCATCTGGCTTACGTGGGTCCTGGGGAATTGAATGTGGGTCCTTAGGCTTTGCAGACAAGTACCTTAACCACTAAGTCATCTCTCCAGCCCAGGAATATTTTCTTACTAAAACAGTCCAGTTATCAAAATTAGGACATAGACATTGATACCACACTATTGCACAGTCCTGGTTACATCTCAGTAGTTTGCATATAATTCCTTTGAAGCTAGAGAAAAATCTGGGTTGTGCATTGTGTTCAAGCTCCTTTGATCTGGATGGTCTTCCTTCTTTCTTTGTCGCACACAATTCTGACATTTCTTTTTTATTAAACTTTTTAAAAAAAACTTAAAAAATTTTTTTTTATTATTTTATTTATTTTTGGAGAGAGACACAGAGAGAGACAGACAGAGAGGGGGAGGGAGACAGATGGGTGCGCCAGCAATCTCTCAGCTGCTGTGAACGAAATCCAGATTGTGCGCCCCCTTGTGGCCTTAACCGCTAAGCCATCTCTCTAGCCCTCTATAAAAACCTTTTTAAATTTTTTATTTTATTTTATTTTATTTTATTTTATTTTATTTTATTTTATTTATTTATTTATTTTTTATTTTATTTAGAGAGAGAGAGAGAGAGAATGGGAGTGCCAGGGCCTTCAGCCACTGTAAATGGACTCCAGATGCATGTGCCACCTTGTGCATCTGGCTTGCATGGGTACTGGAGAATTGAATCTGGGTCCTTTGGCTTCACAGGCAAATGCCTTAACTGCTAAGCCATCTCTCCAGCCCCCCCCCCTTTTTTTTAAATGAGAGAGAATGGGTGCACAGACACTGCAAATGAACTTCAGACACATATGCCATTATGTGCATCTGGCTTATGTGGGTTCTGGGGAATTGAACCTGGTTCCTTAGGCTTCGTAGGCAAGTGTCTTAACCACTAAGTCATCTCTCCAGCCCCGGACACTGACATTTTGAAGAGCACATACAGACGGAGTTGTGTAGAGTGTTTCTCTTTCTCTTCTTTTTTCCTTTCCTTTCCTTTCCTTTCCTTTCCTTTCCTTTCCTTTTTTTTCTTTCTTTCTTTTTTTTTTTTTTTGGTTTTTCAAGGAAGGGTCTCACTCTAGCTCAGGCTGACCTAGAATTCTCAGGGTGGCCTCGGACTCACGATGATCCTCCTACCTCTGCCTCCCGAGTGCTGGGATTAAAGGGGTGTGCCACCTCCCCTGACCGAGTGTTTCTTCATGTAGATTTCTCGAGTGTTTTCCTCACGGTTAGATTCAGGCCGGGCGCCTCTGGCAGGAGTATCAGGGAAGTGATGGTGTGTCACCTCATGTGTCCCATCTCAAGGTACTTGATGATACCTTACCATTGACTTTGAAGATGAGGTTAAGGTGTCTGCAGGCGTCTCCCTGCAGTGTTACTGTGATTTCCCGTGAGGCCAGCACTGGGGTGGCACCAGAGTTTGTCACTGCTCAGACGTGCACTCTTGGCTTAGCTTCCTTCCGTAGCGTCTTGCTCCAGTCAGTCGATGCTGTGATGGTTGCCAAGTGGAGATTTTTCTAATTGCGTCATTTCTTGTGCACATACAGAGTCTCGAGGTGCTCTGTGACGTATTCTTTACTGTCATGATTTACTTTGAAGTTCTTGGTGACCCACGCACGTGTGACCAGTAGAGTCCTTTCAGGCGGCTCCCTTCATGTTGGCAGTTCACCCTTGTTCTTTGGGTGCTGTGGTCTGTGGGTGGTGAGACAGTTCAAGGATATACTCCAGGCCCCCAGCCGGGACCTCTGCTTCAGAGTAGGAGCTCTTGCTTTCATTAGTCACAGCAAAGCTAGCGCGCCCCAGTGCTTCGTGGCGTAGGAAAACGTTAGAGCATTTCTAAGAGTGGCCTGAGTGCTCAGGGACTTGTCGGCGTTTCTCCGGAGCGTCATAGGTGTTTCATGCTCTAACCATCGCTGACTGCTTCACAAGTTCCATAGCACGGAGGGTGCTGTGCTGTCTGAGGAGACAGGACCCAGGCACTCTGACATGAGAGATTGTTTACGTTGTATGTGTATGGTGGAGGTCGGTTTCTGAGATGTGTTTAATGCTAATCTTCCTTCATTCACTCAGCACTTGTATATTGAGCCCCGTGTCGTGCTAGAGCAGGTGACGGGGCACAGCGGATAGGAAGAATGAGCAGGCTGCTGTCCAGGCGAGTTAGCAACTGGAAAATGGCTTTGACTAGGAGTCAAGTGTTCATGTCACGGCTCAACTGGTGACCTCACCTGGACTTGAGAGCTGACAGATGCTCAGTGTTGGTGTTCCTTGGGTGGGAGGAGGAGGGGAGGAAGGAAAGGAAGGCAAAAGGAGGGGTAACATCAGTTCCACATTCCATCTGTGGGGCTCACTTCATAAGTCTTAGTAACTGAAATTTCAATTTTGATGCTTTTCATCGTAGACTGAAGAAGAATAAGGAACTACAGAAAGTCCAGGACATAAAGGAAGTCAAGCAGAACATCCATCTGATTCGGGCCCCGCTGGCAGGTCAGTGTGCGCGCATGCTGTCTGTTTCATGCACAGACACAAGTCTGAAACGTTAGAGCTTCTGTAATTGGCTGCTGGCTAACTTGTAAGGCGTTTTTCATAGAAGCCCCTCCGTATGTTCATGTATGACTTGGTGTATACAGTACGCTTTGTTCACTGCCTTCCCGGTTCCAGCCAGTCTGAAAAGTCAAATTCTGTAACCACATGCTGAGTAGATTTGCATAAAAGTACTCCTGGGTTATATTGGTACCAGATTCTGTTAAAACAAAGTGGGCAAGCACGGACCCTGGATCCCCTCGGCTCCTGAGTGAATGGATTCAGTAGTCGAGCGCCTAGGGCAGTGCATCTGCCCGTTGGGCTCAGTTTTCTCATCAAATGGGTTTGTGAGGTTGGAATGAAGCCTGTATAATTTAGCTAGTATTAAGTGTCTCAAAAATGGCTAATATTAAACAGGATATTTTATAAATTTTGCAAGGTGACATTACATGGATTATGTTTTTTAAATTTTGTTTTTAAAGGCAAAGGAAAGCAGCTGGAAGAAAAAATGGTCCAGCAGTTACAGCAGGATGTGGACATGGAGGATGCATCTTAAAACTCACGGTAGCCATTGTCTACCTGTACATTTGAAGATCTCCTTGGAGACGTAGACTCAGTTATTGATTACTGTGAGGTCCCTCAGGTGACAGGTGACTTCCTACTCGCACGCTGCTCTCTCAGAACTTCAGACCACCCTGGCGTCAGATGCACCACTGCTCCCCGTTCTCGCCCAGAGCTGTGCTTACGTCGACCATGGAAGTCTGCGTGAGCGCAGAAGTCAGCTGTCACAGAACAGGCTCATGCCATTGAGGTAGTGACCAGGTAGCATTTGTGTAGTTACTGATGACAAAACGTCATGGCTATGACATGATTTTTTGCAGTAGAGTACTACTTTATTAGGGTCGTAGTGTGGGAGTGGTCACAGCAAGCCACAATTGACCTGACAACCTCACTAGCTTTTCTTTTGATTATAGATTTCCTGTTTCTTCTGTTTGGCTGGGTTCTTAGAGAAGCTGAATTGTGTGGGTTTGTTCTGACAGGCAGTTGTGGGTGTTGGGGAGGAGACGTGAGTGTGATCTTTGTCATTTCTGCTTGGAGACACGCTGTGGGTTCTGGCAGAGCGAGTGGCAGTGTAGATTCCCGGCCTACAGCGATGCCGAAGGGGAAGAACCTCGGTGCCTTTCAGGTCCATTCTGTGGTCGTCTCCTACTTATTTCTTTGAAAGCAGAACTTATGGATGGAACATTTGCCCCTTATTGTACATAAAATAAAACCATTTCTCAAATAAGTGCCTGCACATTTATTATTTCAGTGCACCAAGGAAAGATATAAAGCATGTCACTTGGAAGAGAAGAACTTGCTCACACACCACTCAAGTAGGAGGTATAGTTAAAGAAATGTATGTTTTAATACTTCATGAAGATGTATTTGTACATTATGACTTTGTGTTAAGAAAATTCAGTTTGAGAGCCGGGCGTGGTGGACCACACCTTTAATCCCAGCACTCGGGAGGCAGAGGTAGGATTGCCATGAGTTCAAGGCCAGCCTGAGACTACATAGTGAATTCCAGGTCAGCCTGGGCTAGAGGGAGACCCTGCTTTGAAAAAACAAAGTAAAATAAATAAGTTTAACTAAAATGCTTACTTCAAGGCCACACTCGGTGAGTTGGCGTTGAGACGCCAACTCCTGGGGCTGGTTGAGGTCACCAGTTGTGGTGGGCTTGCTGGAGGAGGAGTGTGCTAAGATTTGGAGTTCTAGTGACAACACGGAGTGCACCGTGCCTAGTCCCAGTGTTAAATTAGCCGGCAGGCTTATCAGGAAACATCACGTTTGCCACATTCTGTGCCGTGCAGACTGGGAGGAGAGAACATATTTCTGCTGCTGCTTAGTTAGTAGCAAAAAAAAAAAAAAATATCTGGTTTTATAGAGTTATATAAGGAACATAAGGGCAGGTATTTTCCCTATTAGCTTATGTTTTCAAAGATTGCAAAAAAGATTTGACTCTCTTTCAGACAGAGGGTAATTCTCAAAAAGAATGAAGACTACCTTGTAAAAGTTAAACATGGCAGCTTGCTGAATTAAGTGTTAACAAGATTGGAAATCAATGTTAAAAAAAAATCACTCAATTTCAAGGACTCTAGAAGGATTTTCTGAAGTGTCCTTTATTATTACATCAGCACTGAAAAGTGGTGCATGCATCTGGAGTTTGCTGTAGCTGACGGTCCTGGCACGCCCATTCTCTCTCCTCTCTCTGCTTGCAAATAAAGTAAAAAAATAAAAAAGCATTGAAAGCTGGGCGTGGTGGTGCACGCTTTTAATCAGCACTCAGGAGGCAGAGGTAGGAGGATTGCCATGAGTTCAAGGTCACCCTGAAACTACATAGTGAATTCCAGGTCAGCCTGGGCTAGAATGAAACCCTACCTCGAAAAACCAAAAAAAAAAAAAAAAAGGCATCGGAAGGGCTGGGGAAATTGCTTAGTGCTTAAAGCACTTGGTTGCAAAGCCTGCCAGCCTGGGTTCACTTCTCCAGTACCCACATAAGCCAGATGCACAAATTGGTGCATGTATACGAAGTTCTTTTGCAGTGGCGAAAGATCCTGGGATGCCCATTTTTGTCTCTCAAATGAGAGTCAATTGTTTTTCTGTCCTCCGAATCCCAGCTGTTAAAAGTATTTTTTCTAACAAGGTATATAGATCTTCAGCTTGGTGGGGACATAACCTAATGATTAGCCCCTTCATTTTAAGTTGAAAACAGCTTAACTGGGAATACATTTAATCACCTACCAAATGTGCATAGTGTGAAGTACATGATGGAGTCCTGGCTGGTGCCTGGGCACTGCTTCCTGGCACCTAGTAAAAGTACAGAGCTGCAAACTGCCAGTCCAGGAGACCAAAGCTGAGGACTCCAGCATGTTTGGTTTGATGCCAGGTCGTGGAGGAACAACGTTCTGGTCTGTGGGTTACCCTGGTGTTTTACTCCACAATTAGGATGGTGTCACGTTTCCTTTGCTGACATCCAGGAATGCAGTGGAATCAAGGACACTCCACTGATTAGGAGGCCCCACTAGTGGTGACACACACCTTTAGTCCCTGCACCTCACTGTGAGTTCGAGGCCACCCTCAGACTGCATGGTCAATCTGGGCTAAAGCAAGACCCTACCTCAGAAGGACCAAAACACACATACAAAATACAAAACAACAAAAGACCCTTGCTCTTAGTGGGCAAGCTGCAGGTGGTGCCCTGCGTGTCCAGTGAGCCTTTCACCAACATCTATTAATACTTCATGTTGCCCAGACACCCAGGCCGGTAGCTGCTAACTTTGTAGACAGACAGCTGCTCCATTTCTGGAAGGTTTACCACAATTACCAGAAGCATGTATGGAGAAAAACATGCTGAAGCAAAAATATCCAGGCCACCTCTTCTAAGTACCTTTTGCCTTTTGTCACGTATCTATGAGCAGAGTATAGTGCCACCTAATCCCAGAGCTGTGAGGATCCAATGGTAGGGTTGTAACTGGCTGGGTACTTCATGTATGTCACCTGATAGTCCCTGCATTTTGCAGGTGAGGGACACCAGGTAAGAGAAAGTGCTTTGATCCAACAGCCCACAAAGCTTAGCTTCGAGCTGAGCTGTTTTCATCACTGGCACTCGTGTCCTTAGTGGCATTTACATGGAGCCTGGTGCATAGCGGGTGCTCAGCAGATGTTTACTCCCGGGAAAAATAATCTAGCAAGAAAAAAAATGTGTCAGAGAAAATCAGGTTTTTAGAGTATAATTTCTTGTAACAGAGTGGGAACTTACATTTTTAGGAATGACAGGTAATCGTCTGCAATTGGGAGTGTTTGAGGCAGCAAATTGAGTGAAAGGAAAGCTTTTGAAATTGATTGCTTCTTTGAATATTAGTACAGCAATGCCATCAATTACAGTACAATTACTGGAGTGACACTGGGCCCCGAGATGCATGTTAATCTCGTTATCTGGAGAAGAACGCTAAATTTATCAATGTCTGTTTTCATTGGTGAGCAATTTCAGTATTCATGGGTTAGACTTAAAAAAAATGTTTATTGGGCCTGCTGTGTGAAATGTGTGCTTCATTCTAACAAAAAGGAATTAGTCCATGTTATAGTTGAGAAATTTGAATTGTTGGAAAGTATTCTAGTTGTATTTTTTTTTTTTTTTTGAGGTAGGGTCTCACTTTAGCCCAGGCTGACCTGGAACTCACACTGTAGTCTCAGGCTAGCTTTAAACTCAGTGATCCTCCTACCTCTACCTCCTGAGTGCCACCATGCCCAGCTTTAACCACTGAGCCATCTCCCCAGCCCGTGTAGGACTATTTAACAGCTGTTTATTTTTATTTATGTCAGTTCTTAAATTCTCCACATTGTCAGCATTCCTGTCAAAATATTCTGTCCTTGTACCAGGGCTGAGAGTTGTGATGCTCACAGGCTTCTCGGGGGTTAGCTGAGATGAGAGGTGGGTTTTAAAGGTGCCCATGTGCTATTTTTTAAACTTTATTTATTTATTTGGGAGTGACAGAGAAATAGGCAGATAGAGAATGGGCACACCAGGGCCTCCAGCTACTGCAAAGGAACTCCAGATGCATTTGCCACCTTGTGCATCTGGCTTACGTGGGATCCTGGGGAATCGAGCCTCGAACTAGGATCCTTAGGCTTCACAGGCAAGTGCTTAACCGCAAAGCCATCCCTCCAGGCTCCCCCCCCCCTTTTTGTTTCTTTTTCTTTTCTTTTTTTTTGGTTTTTCGAGGTAGGGTCTCACTCTGGTCCAGGCTGACCTGGAATTAACTGTAGTCTCAGGGTGGCCTCGAACTCTCGGCAATCCTCCTACCTCTGCCTCCCGAGTGCTGGGATTAAAGGCATGTGCTACCACGCCCGGGCCCCCCCCTCCTTTTTTTGAAGAGTTAGCACAGGACAGTATATTTTAGAGCTCAGGCCCTGCCCTGCCCCTTTGACAGCTCAGAAAGGGCACAGGGAAGGCATAGGCTTCACGGGGCACTGTAAACACCATCTGGGACTGGGACGGGGCTGGATTGTGCTGTGATCACGTGGGTTCCATGGACATTACTGAGCCTGTAGCCCATTCTGTGGAGTGTGACCATCTTTCAAGGGTGTTTTGTTGTTCCAAAAGAGCATCCAGCTCTCCCTACCACTTTCTAACTCTAGCTAGGTGTGGTGGCTCATGGCTATAGTCCCAGCCGTTGTGAGACTGAGGTAAGAGAGAGATCTTTGTGAGCCAGGGGCCTGCCAGGAAGGACTACAGAGTTCCAGGTCTGCCTGGGCGACAGTGAGAGCGCAGCTTCCAACACCTGCAGCTCTGTCCGGGAGCCTCCTTCCAAGACGGCACCACTGCTGGCAGCTTTGGAGGGGATTCCTGTGCCCCCATCTTGGTTCCAATGCTTTTTTTCTTCAAGGTAGGATCTCACTCTAGCCCAAGCTGACCTAGAACACATGCTGAAGTCCCAGGTTGGCCTAGGTAAATGACATCGATCCTCCTACCTCTACTTCCCTGTGCTAGGACTAAAGGCGTGTGCTAGCATGCCTGGATTTTTTGTTTTTTTTGTTTTGTTTTGTTTTGTTTTGTTTTTGTTTTGAGGTAGGGTCTCACTCTAGCCCAGGAATTCACTCTGTAGACTCAAGGTGGCCTCAAACTCATGGCGATCCTCCTACCTCTGCCTCCCATGCCTGGCTTTTTAAAAAAAGTATGCTTTTATTTATAAGCAGAGAGGGAAAGAGAGAGAAGAGAAACAGAGACAGAGAGTGCACCAGGGCCTCCTATCTCTGCAAACAAACTTCAGACGCATGAACCACTTTGTGCATCTGGTTTACGTGAGTCCTGGTAATTGAACCCGGGTAGTTAGGCTTTGCAGGCACACGCCTTAACTGCTGAACTCTCTCCAGCCCTACCCAGCAGTTTTTAATCAGTAAATGAGCTTTTTTTCTCTCACTATGAGGTAGGACTTGGTTGGAGGAGGGGTCCACCCTCGACGGTTCCCAAAGGGCTTGGGCTGTGCTTGCAACCTCTCAACTTCTCCCCTTCTGCCCTGGAACCATGCCAGGAAGCCCTCAGAGGATACAGCTCCTTGATCTCGGGCCTCCAGAACTGTAAGCATTCAGTACCAGTCTTTAGTCTCAGACATGTGCCAGTGCAGCACAAAGGAAACCAGACAGCAGCCTGGGTCGGGGCGCTGAGACTGAGCTGCCGTGGAGTTGAGCCAGAGGCCTGGGAGCTGAGTGACATTAGAATCACCTGGGCAGGCTCAGGATGACCACTGCCCTCTTCCTCCACCCAGACCTGGAATTGGAGTCCGGGGATTGGTTGGATTTCAAACGCTATCAGGTGATTCTAATGTGTTCCCAAGATTGAGAACATCTGAAATTTCTTAGGCAGTTCATGCAAAGCTGCTTTCAAGCAGCACTTTTCCAAGAAGCATTTGACTAGTGTATTTGTATTACCAAGTGGCTCATGAAAATAATGACATATTTATTTACTTATTTATTTTTTTGGTTTTTCGAGGTAGGGTCTCACTCTGGCCCAGGCTGACCTGGAATTCACTATGTAGTCTCAGGGTGGCCTTGAACTCATGGTGATTCTCCTACCTCTACCTCCCCAGTGCTGGGATTAAAGGCGTGCACCACCACGCCCGGCTTATTTTGTTTTTTTGAGGTAGGATCTCCCTCAAGCCCAGGCTGACCTGGAATTTACTCTTTAGTTTCTGGGTGGCCTCAAATTTATGGCGATCCTCCTTCCTCTGCCTCCCAACTGCTGGGATTAATGGCATGCGCCACCACGCACGGCTGTTTCTTGGCTTTTAAGATAAATTAGGGTACAAAAGCAATCATTTCCATATTCTTTTTGCTGTTTGATTAGTATTCTGTCTGGATGCGACCTTGGAATTAATCGGAAGGGTTGAACGGTCCATTTGCTGGGGATCTTATTTCATCTTCTTTACATCTGACGTTTCTGCAGGGCCTGGCTAGGATGCCTGCTTGAACCCTGAATGAGCACTCAGGAAGGCTGCCTCTCTCACTGCTGCCCCGCGTGTGTCTTGTGTGCTGTGGTGTGGCCTGTCACCTTGCCTCACTGTAGAGAGATGAGGACAAGCTAGTGCAAGGAGCTGAGTTTATTCTAAGAAAAGCCCATCGTGTGGTCTGGGGGAGCGCTGTAGGGGGATGGACTGGGGCTTGAAGCATTTTATCAGCCTGTTTATAATCAGGTTTGTGCGATCCTGTGACATCGGGATTCTGCTCATTACTCGGATCAGGCTGGCTGGAATGTCAGTGCGGATGAAGCTCGTCCTCATGTTCGGAGGATTTCCACCTCAGGACAAGATTTAGTCAGAATCTCAGTCTAGAAAACATTCCGAACCACCCACTCCTGGCATCTTTACTGCTTCTTTCCAGGAAGGAGGCCTGGAATCAGTGAACACTTTTATCTTCCCTTTTTTTTTTTTTGTAAACAAGAAAAACAGAAAAAACCTTTATTGCTGGGCGTGGTGGCACATGCTTTTAATCCTGGCACTTGGGAGGCAGTGGTAGGAGGATCACTGTGAGTTCGAGGTCAGCCTGAGACTCCAGAGTGAATTCCAGATCAAAACATGATCATAATTCCCTCCCACCACCCTCCCTTTCCCCCTCCCCAGTGCCCCCTCCACAGACTCTTTGTTTGGATGAAGTTTTACAAAATGCTACGACCTGCTGTTACTCTTTTGGTTTAAATTGTGTCTGTGTGTGCGTGTGTGCGCGCACGCATACCAGGATCTCTTGCTGCTGCAAACAGGTCTCTGGCTTTATGTGGGTTGCTGAGGAATTGTACCGGGGCCTATAGCTTTGTAAGCAAGTGCTTTTAACTGCTGAGCCACCTCCCCAGATTTCTTGTTGTTCCTTCATTTATCCACACACATTCAGGAAACACCATGGAGCTTCTCCTGTGTGCTAGGCATATCTGGACACTGTGGGGACATTGTGAACAGGGCAGGTGGAAATGCCTCGACTCGGGGGAGTGGAGAGAGCTGCAGATAAAGGTGGACACCAATCATAATCACAAAGTGAGACCATGGCTGTCAAAAATTTTCAAATAAGCCGGGTGTGGTGGTGCACACCTTTAATCCCAGCGCTTGGGAGGCAGAGGTAGGAGGATCACTGTGAGTTTGAGGCCACCCTGAGACTACATAGTGAATTCCTGGTCAGCCTGGGCTAGAGTGAGACCCTACCTCATAAAACAAAACAAAACAAACAAAAAAATTAAATGAATTATTAAAACAAAATTCGACTGCAGAAACATATTCTAAGGAAATATTTCTGTTCTTAGATACACAAATGCAAAGATGTCACCATGTTTTAGCACAAAATTGAGGAGGGGAAGGACTGGCTAAATAAAGACTGGTCCTGTAAATTACTGTGCATCATGGGATGGACACTGCAGCCTGCAGAGGCTTGCTGCAGGAATGTTTCCAATGTCACAGGCAGACACACCAAATGAAAACTGCTTTTCCAAAAGTTGATGTTTCCTCTGAACAGTGAGTTTCAGCTGGAATGACTGACCCTGTTAATGTACGGGGACACTTGTTTGCCAGCGTGGGCTGCAGCTTGGTGCTCCTGGCATGTTGTGGGTAGAAGCTGGAAATGCTGCTGAGCACCGTGGTGCACAACGCAGCCCCTCCCTGAACAATCTTGACCTGAACATGAGCAGGGTGGAGGTTGACTAGCCTGCTCTCAGACTCTCCCATAGTGCACCAAAGATTGGAAGAAATAGGCTTGTGGGCGTTTCCAGTGTTATTTCTCTGAGTGACAAAAACAAATTTTCTTTTTTGAGGTAGGGTCTCGCTCTAGCCCACTATGTAGTCTCAGGTCAGCCTTGAACTCAGGGCCATTAACTTACCTCCTCTGCCTCCTGAATGCTGGGATTAAAGTGCACCACCATACCTGTCCCCCCTCGTGTGAATTTATTTAAATATTGTTGCAAATGAAGATTTTTTTATTTTTAGTTATTTATTTGCAAGGAGAGAGAGAGAAGGAAAATGAGAAAGGGAATGAGTGCGCCAGAGCTTCCTGCCAACGAACTCCTGGTACATGTGCCACTTTGTGCATCTGGCTTTTTGTGGGTCCTGGGGAATCAAATCCTTTCCAAGCAAGTGTCCTGGGCTGCTGAGCCAACTCTTTAGCCCCTTAAATGAAGTTCTGATTGAACCTGTTTCCCCCCCTCCCCTGAAAGGCTCAGGCATTTCTTTATTGTCATCTCCTCCAGAGTATGTGCAGCTGATTGCCTGTCTCTGCGCAGTGTCTCTCCAGCAGACCTGGGGCGTGCCTGGCCTTGGTGACCTCCCTAACATGGGCTGATGTACTTGCCTGCTTCGTTGTGAGCTCTGCTCATCTAGGAGGCCCACGACTTCCCTGCTTTGAGTCGCGTGCTCGTAGAAGTTCTAGTCCAGAAACCCCAGAGGAGCCTCTGCTAGGCCCCAGAACATGGGCAGGATCCACAGTGAACGCCTCAGTTGCTGAGAACTCCACCCCACGGACCTAGGCCCTGCCCCTCACCTGCAGAGAGCAAAGGAATAGCTAGTGAGGCACTGTTTACATTGGAATATTGTGGCTTACAAGGTTCTAAATGGACTTTGGACTTTTTGTTTTGTTTTGTTTTTCAAGGCAGGGTTTCGCTCTAGCCCAGGCTAACCTGGAATTCACTATGTAGTCTCACAGCGATCCTCCTACCTTTGCCTCCCAAGTGCTGGGATTAAAGGCATGCACCACCATATCAGGCATAAATTGACTTTTAAAAATATTTATTTATTTATTTATTTGAGAGGGAGAAATGGGTACTACAGGGCCTCAGCCATTGGTGGGTCCTGGAGAATCAAACCAGAATCCTTTGGCTTTGCAGGCAAATGCCTTAACCGCTAAACCATTACTCTAGCCCTAAATGGACTTTTAATTTAGCTATCCCCCCTCTTTTCAAAGTCCTCCAGGGAATTAAGGACTAGCTATAAAATACCCTTAATGAGTCCCTGCAGGTAGGTAGGTAGCCCAGGGCTACTGGTATTAAATTGGCTGGTGGAAAATTATGTGGTCATTGCTGGATCTTTCTCTGATGACTGCTTGGGATTTCCAGAACTTTGTGTCCATCTGCTGTGATTAAAAGTCAAAGCCAGAGGGGCTGGAGAGATGGCTTAGTGGTTAAACGCTTGCCTGTGAAGCTGAAAGACCCTGGTTTGAGATCTAATTCCCCAGGACCTACATAAATCAGATGCACAAGGTGGTGCATGCATCTGGAGTTCATTTGCAGTGGCTGGAGGCCCTGGTGTGCCCATTCTCTCTCTCTCTCTCTACCTCTTTCTCGCTTTCTCTCTCTCTGTTGCTCTCAAATAGATAAATAAAAATTAAAAAGAAAAAAGTCAATGCCAGGGGCTGGAGAGATGGCTTAGCAGTTAAGGCACATGCCTGTGAAGCCTAAGGACCCAATTTGATTCTCCAGGTCCCATGCAACCAGATGTACAAGGTGGCGCATGCATCTGGATTTCATTTGCAGTGTAGAGGGCTTGGTGTGCCCATTCTTACTTTCTCTTTCTCTCCCCTACTCCTCTTTATCTAATAAATAAATAAATAAAAATCTTTTTAAAAAAGTCAAAGCCAGGTGTGGTGGCACATGCCTTTAACCCCAGATTTGGGAGGCAGAGATAGGA